>OX388264.1:12400000-13000000 GCA_947579855.1 Anticlea derivata
AGGGAAAACCTCAGCAGGGAGATCATTCCACAACCTGAGTGTTCGCGGGAGGAAGTTCCTCTGAAACCGCACGGTACGCGACCAAACCACATGTGAGGATGGATCCCCTGCCTATGGCGAGAGGTGCGATGATAAAAGGAAGCTGTAGGCATCATATCAAACAATTCTTCAGAACACAACCCGTTATACAGGCGGTAGAACACACATAAGGAGGCACAGCCTTACAGTGCCTTAGTTATAATCAGCCTGAACACAAACTAATTCGTAACGTAGTCTGTAATCGTAGGGTCTACGACTGGCGTAGCGGTGCTACGCAGTCTGATTCTGTATCCCCATCTGATTAGTAAGATGGGGATACAGAATCAGACTGCTTAGGTCAACGCTCGATTGGAATTAGGTAAAACCCACTCAAGATAGAGCATACCTACAAAATTAACTCTAAAACTCCATATCATAACGTTTGAAAATCCACTTCTGACACAGGAATACTACGAATTTTTCAGTGTCCTATAGAACCTAATCAAAAATTATAATTACATTTTAGGTGCTCCTTTCACAACAGTGATCACAGCCTGGCCAGACGTTGAAGACAGATCAACCACCGCGCACGTATTCCGCGTCATATTCTACTGCATCTGGTGGTGCTACTTCAGCAGAGTCTCCGGGTCCTACATCCTGATCCTCTCCATGTTTATCTGCCTGAGTTTCCAGTATAAGAACCTTACCACCTACTTTGTGAAGTTAGGTGGTATTTTTGATAAGACGGGGCAGCGTTCAGAACTTTATGAGGAATATGAGACTGCGTTGAAGGTTGGCATCAAGCTGCACGTAGATACTGTATGGTGAGTTAATGCTAATTTCTTGGTAAGGAAGTACATAGCGGAGGAGGGCGTTAATATTCGCGACACAGTTTCCTAAAACTTCTGCGGGTATTTTTTTTTATTTTTTTATTTGAGATGGTTAGGCGTTTGACCACCAGCTCACTTTTGCAAGTGAGATGTGGCCTAAGATGGAGCACGCTTTACCAGAAGGAACTTATTCACTCTAGATTTGAAGACTCCTAGATTGATTTCAATTAATGTACTACCATGGTTTTGTTCCACAATAAACCTATTTTGATTTTGATAGCTTACGTCGTCACCGCGAGCCATCTATATTGTACCTTACTATTCATTCCTGGACTGGGTTGTGGTGGCTCCGGCTGAAGAATAGGGTCCTCCATATCCACCGTGAATTACGTGAGGCGACTGAGAGAAAAAAGCTGGAGGATAGGAAGCAGAATCCCCTATTTTAGCAACATATCTCGTGAATTACGTGAGAGGCGACAGAGACAAAAGCTGGGGGATAGGCAGCAGCGTCCCCTACTATAACAACGATAGCTCTAGCTGCTTTCGCTGCCCTCTTGAGTAGGGGCAATATCCCCCCACATGATAGGAAGTTGCTCTGGAGATATGTTGGGGAGGCCTATGTTCAGCAGTGGACGTTCTACGGCTGAAATGATGAAATCTATCTGTTTCCTTGGAAGCTATGAACAACTGTCATATCTTCTTTAATTATATCTTTTGCGAAAGTTGGAGATAGATAGATAGAAAATTCTTTATTGCACATAAAAATAGTACAAAGGAGAACTTAATGCTAAAAAGCATTTATCTTCCAGATAACCTTTGTGTTTGTGGACAGAAGATGTGATGGTAGTGCACAGGAGAGGGAACAATAAAGATCATAAAAACGAAAATAAAAGGAGTTATGTATGATGCTAATTACTTACTAAAATTTTGAGAGAAATAGGATTTTGAATACATACTAGTTTAAAAATAAATAAGTTCTATACATAAATATATAGATACCATAATAAATACATCTGCATACCAATAAAATATTGTAAATAAGAAAATAAATGGGTGCTCATTTTTGTATCATTTTATCAAGGAGATGATTATAGATTCTGGACCTGAAGTTGTAGTGGGTGGCTCTTGCTCAGAGGCAAATGCTGTGACTCTAATAACAAAGCTTCTTGGACATCATAATAAAGATTTCTTACGCTTTAAGTGATGACGGCCAACTTTCAGGTGCACGCAAGAATGCCAGAAAATATACAGCATCATATTCAGTGCTCAACTCATCATGACTGTGGCTGAGCTGGTCTCCGTCATGTCGCAAATGATGGTGAGTTTCGACAGCAAGTTTTATGAGTGTTTATGATTTTCGAAAGATAAAGCACTTAGGTACCTACCTAGACCGCTAGACTAAAGGGGTATTGGCTTTCTTAACTACCACTAGGTACTATGGTTATGGGCCTCATGATGAAATTCATCGGGCTTTGCTAAGTGAAGTAATCTCTAGGAAAACTTTTATTTTTATTTATTCAGGACAACAAACAATTGCATCACATATTACTTAATTAAAGTAGGTACTAACCTACTTAGCAAAGCCCGATGAATTTCATCATGAGGCCCATAACCATAGTCTTTTATCATCGCACCTCTCGCCATAGGCAGGGGATCCATCCTCACATGTGGTTTGGTCTTAATATAAGACTAATTACCTCTAGAGGTAATTAATCTATGGTGGTATGCACGGCGGTTGGAAGCTTCCTTTCCTTCTGCGATCCTTTCGCTGATTTCGCTGATTTTGGCGGAGGGCGCTGATTTCCATAAGATGATGCACCGTAACGTTCGCGGCTTTACGAGTGATAAAGGGTGATTGTTCCGAATTTCCGTAATTATTTGGGAGGAGCGTATTCGAGCTCGACTCCTGCGACCGGTAGCGAAACGTCAAGAGTTCAGTTAGGTTATCTCATTGAATCACACGCGTGAGCTTTTAGAATCAGTAAGTTAAAGGTTTGCCGCGGTGGCCCCGGCCCCTCCATATCTAACCACCCGTGGATGTTGTAAGAGGCGACTATGGGAAAAATCTAGGGTATGGGCAGCAGCGTACTCTAATTTCACAAAGATAGCTCTAACTGCGCTCGCTAATCCGCGTGCCCAGAGCGGGGTGAGTATGGGCAAATCCCCCCCATTATAGGAATCTGTAGGGGAGATATTCAGCAGTGGGCGTCCTACGGCTGAAATGATGATGATGAAGTTAAAGGTGGCAATTTTCGTATGTTCCTCCAGACATCTGAGCGTACCCTGGTGAACATGGCCGCCGTGATTTCCACGACGTGTGGAACGATGATAAGCACCGGATTCCTCATGTGGAACGCCGGAGACGTCACCGTGGAGGTACCTTCGTCAAATTCATCATCATTGTTGTTGTTAAGAAGATCTTAAAGGTTCCTTTTCATCCATAATACAAAAGTCCACATTGCTGTTTTATTCATTTGATCTATTACTAGCTTCAGCCCGTGGCTTTGCTCGCACGGTACCTACATAAAAACTAGCCAATATGCTATTCTAGGTAAAGAACTTTATCTATTCCAAGTTTCAACGTAATCGGTTGAGCCGTTACGGCGGGATTGAACAAAAAACATCCTCACAAACTTTCACATTTATGAAAGGGGATCCTAGTGTGGGGTCAGGACTATGGACTTTTGGATGTTATTTATTCATTTATATTTATAGCGCAGAGTTATTGAAACACAAGCAGGGATAACATGATTAGTGACTACAATATTCACGAGATGTGAATTCTTAGCAACGGTCAAGTCGGTTATAGCCTATTTTAATAAATAATAAATAAATAAATAAATATTTCGGACATGTCACACACAACTGATCCCAAACTAGGCATTGCCTGTACTATGGGTACCAGAGACTGATATACATAATAGATATATATTTAACACCCAGACACCGAACAAACATCTGTGTTAGTCACAAATGTTTGTCCAGTGCGGGAATCGAACCCGCGACCTCCAGCGCAGAAGGCAGAGTTACTACCGACTGAGCTATGAGGCCTGTCATTTTGCTAGGCACTCGCGCCGTGTTTGTTGCCTGATTCTTCTAGGCTTGGTCGCACGGAACAGGCATTCACCTAGTTTCTAAGACGTTTCAAAGTGATCCTAGTGATTTTATTGAAGTAAGCGCCATTTGATTTTGACTTTGCTTTTCAGGCTTCATTCTTACCAGCAGCGTTGTATGCGTGTGGCTGGCAGGACTGCCCGCGCACCTCGTCTGCTCGCACCAGGAAGCTACTAGCCTTGGCCATGACACAAGCTCAGGTACACACACATACTTGCTACTACATACCGCCTTCCGCACAGGTCGTGAGTTCGATTCCTGGTCGTGCACTAATGGGATTTTCCATTCATGCTCGCTACACTAGTGTGGAGGAAGGAGTGTTTTTGGAGGAGGTAGGGCACAGCGAGATATTCTCGTTCTGAATTGGAGCAGCCCGCCTGGGGAGGTATCTGCGCCTTACGGAAGATCGCAGCTAAATAACATTATTTGTTTCAAATAGTGTTGTTTTCCTGCGGTAAGGTTGCCAGAGCTCTTTAGGGGGCAGGGGGGAGGGGTCGGCAACGCGTGCGTGATGCCTCTCGTATTGCAAGCGCTCATAGGCTACGGTAACCGCTTACCAACAGGCGGGCCGTATGCTTGTTTGCCACCTCAGTTGTAAAAAAAAAAAAAGGAAATCGGCATGTCTGTGACATACACGAATGGAATCTCTAAGAGGCGCACTTTAATCCTTTCACTACACTGATTCTTTCACCGACGGTCATAGGCCCTTTTCAGGGCCACCATACCTCAACCTGGTCACCGTCCTAATACAGGATGACCAAGAAAGAATCAGTGACACGACAAGCAAGCATTAAGCAAAAAAAGTTTGACTTTTTGGAGTTTTAAGAATTAACAAGGCAGTACCTTATTGATTATGAAAAACTAGCTTCCGGCCGCAGCTTCAGTGCCAACTGCGCGCTAATTTAGTACGTGACTTTATTCATATTATATTTAAGAGCCTAGCTCTTGTCCGTGTAATGATGCAATTTCCTCCATTCTGATCTTTCCAATGCGGGCTCCTTTACTTATACGACATGGCGGCAGTCTTCTCTTTTATCTGGCTCATGTAACTAATTCTTGGTATTCCTCTTCCGCCTTTCTTTTCTACATTTCCTTCAATGATGTTCTTCAAGAGGCTATCATGTCGTAAAGTTTTAGAGAAAATCCATTTTGAAATAAAGACTTCCGTACAGAAGTCAAGATCTCAAGTGTACGAAGTGACAAGAGTCTTGGTAGGAACATACTTAATTAAATAAATAAATAAATCTTTATTCATTACCTTAGTGCTACAAATAACATTGAGAATTAATATCTAAATAAGGGTAAAAAATTAAACGATGCCTGAACTAGGAAAACCTGTGTCCCAGGCAGAAAAAGGCTAAAATTAATAACTAAAGTTGGTATATAATAATATTCAAATTAATTAACTTAAAATCTGTAGCCTATAAGCTAAATTTAAATGCTATTTAGGGCTAACTAATTTACATGGGCAAGTAGTAGACTTGGACGTGGTGGCCCCGGCTGAAGAATAGGCCCCTCCATATTTAACTATCCGCGGATGTCGTAAGAGGCGACTAAGGGAAAAAAGCTAGGGGATGGGCAGCAGCGACCCTCATTTTAACAACGATAGCTCTAACTGCGCTCGCCAACCCGCATGCCCAGCGTGGTGAGTATGGGCAAATCCCCACATGATAAGGAATTCGCTCTCTCTGTGTCCATGTTCAGCAGTGGACGTCAAACGGCTGAAATTATGATGATATAATAATTTGCTTTAATTGAGCACGCGGACAAAGTTGCGGGTGGTCAGCTAGTTTCTATATTAAAAGACTTCAACGCGCTGCCAGCAGCGCTACGCTCGCTACGTAGGTACTACGAAAAAAAAGTTCGTATTTATTTATTTATCCCACATAAAAAAATACATGCTAATTCTTACGGCCAGTAATGGATAGATAGATAGATAGATAAATTGTTTATTTGACACACACACAAATACAGCACAGACAGAGATAAAAGCAAACAGAAGAAACAACAGCAGATAACAATCACACAAAATAAAATAAAGCTTAGTAGGTAGGTAGGTTAACAGTAAAAAAAGACTAATACAAGTAGCAATACAACATACACAAGAGAGACAGCTGAGCCATCTAAATACCGTTACAAGCGATCTATAGATAGCTCAACTGGTCCAGATCACTAACAGTAGACACATTTACAAGAGAGAAAAGCAGGCTCCTACCTCACCCATCAAGTGGATGTATATTTTAACAGACAGTCATTGCGTTAACAAAATGTACATAATTTTAGTTCTCCTTACATCTCTTTTAAAAGTTCCTTTGGCATTATGAAAATATCAATTGAATATAATTCCTTATGATATGTTCTTTGAAGTCGATTTACTTAGGTACTACGAAAAAAAAGTTCGTATTTATTTATTTATCCCACATAAAAAAATACATGCTAATTCTTACGGCCAGTAATAGATGTATATTTTAACAGACAGTCATTGCGTCAAAGTTAACAAAATGTACATAATTTTAGTCCCCCTTACATCTCTTTTAAAAGTTCCTTTGGCATTATGAAAATATCAATTGAATATAATTCCTTATGATATGTTCTTTGAAGTCGATTTACTTAGGTACTACGAAAAAAAAGTTCGTATTTATTTATTTATCCCACATAAAAAAATACATGCTAATTCTTACGGCCAGTAATAGATGTATATTTTAACAGACAGTCATTGCGTCAAAGTTAACAAAATGTACATAATTTTAGTCCCCCTTACATCTCTTTTAAAAGTTCCTTTGGCATTATGAAAATATCAATTGAATAGAATTCCTTGTTGTTCTTTGAAGTCGATTTACTGTAGAGATATAAAAAAGCCATAAAAAAGCCATTATTTTGCGCTAAATGTACCTAATATTAGGATGTAATTCTGACTTACCTCCGTAGTAATCTTCCACGTCAGAAATGTTTAATTATTGTTTTTGACGACCTCGGTGGCGCAGCCAACGAGTGCCCATCTGAGATGCAAGGGGTGCAGGTACGATTCCCGCTGCGGTACAAATGTTTGCATGATCTGCAAATATTTGTTCCGGGTCTGGGTGTTGTGGTAACATGGTACTCGCTGTTTGTCATACCCACGACACAGGGAGTGTGTGTCCTAGTGTGGTGTCAGGAATATGTGCGTGACTGTTGGATGTAGAAAAAAAATTAGTTTATGTTATAAACAATTAATGTGTTAGGGAATGAAGGTTCTCAAATGATGACCGGGCAACGCAGTGTTATAAAGCCTCCCGGCGGAGGTACCTCTCCAGGCGGGCTGCTCCGATTTAGAGCGAGAAAATCTCGTTGTACCTTGCATATTTACTTAATTAAAAATAACTTTCCTTTGTTTCCAGAAACCAGTCGTTTTCATGGCATTGGGATGTGTGGAAATTTCATATCAAACATATTTATCGGTTAGTATTTTTTTAAATTAAATAATTTAAGTTAGTTAAATTACTAAAATTCCGTATTTCTTTTCAGATAGTCAAGTCATCTTATAGCGTATTTTCAGTGATGTATTGAGGCTAGTTTTGTTCTAAGTTTAAAATCTATGTACCTACCTGTTGCCCGATAGTATTAATTTCACTATTTTATTTTCTCTATTACGCATTACTCTATCATCATTGCAACGCTAGGAGTGTGGCGCGCAATTTACACACCGATTTAGATTATCAGGCAAAATTCTTATGATTGTACCTATATTGAAGAAATAAACAAAAACCCTTCTCGGTAGTCGGGAAAAAATCAAATACGCCTCAAAGCGGTTGAATGCAAAAAAAAGTTCACTCCTATGTCTATGGATCACCTTTCGAGAATCGCGAAACATATTTTATTTACCTAAATCCAAGACAGAAACGCGATTGGTAAAACTTTTCTCGATAGATTTATTTTTTAAAGTTGGGTCCTCTGTATCTGTTTTTTCGAAAATACTCGGCTCGTATTCAGAGACAAGACTCAAGCATTGATCTGTACTTAAATCTCGATTTGAGTCGAGATTCTAATTCTTGAACAGTACTTATGTATAGATTCAATGATCACAGTTCACCTGAGTAAATGCTTATTCTGAGACGGCAATCAGACGAAATCGGTACTTAAATCTAGATTTGATTTGACATTATTCAAAGGAAAATGAGATCTACACTCAAGCGTGCTCCAGACCACACTTAATTATAGATTTTGTTATATTTGGTGCAAAAAAAGCAATAAAGAAGTAAATATTTGAAGATAATATGGATATTTTGTTAAGTTTAATGTGGTATACGAATAAAGAGTTATCTATTTTCAATGAAACGACGAAATCAAATCAGTTCAAAAGATTTCTAATTCCAATGCGAAATATGGGACGCTGACGATCCCTTCGCATTGGAAGTAGTGAGTTTATGGAAAAGAACCAGATTCTCCAGAGGTGACGTGAAAAATATAAACCAGCGCCAGCGCCCTATCAGCAGAGGGCTACCCTTAACGATGGCACTGCAAGTTTTGGTGTGTTTGCGATATTACGCTACTGCATAATTTCAGGTAATAAGTTTACCTACCTACCTCACCTTACATAGGTACACCTTCCACTAAGTACTAACAAACAATGTTACTTTGTAATTTCAGCTGGTAATGGAGATCTACTTCACATTTCTATCCTAGCTAACGAGGAAATGCCGGAATACCACGATATTGAGCAATACCCCCATCATACGACCCGGGCAGTGATAGATAGGGTAACAGACAGACAAGAGTTATTCTCGCATTTACAATACAAATTATAAAGTAGGTATGTAAATAGGTACATTATAAAAATATAGACAAGTTTACTAGGTATTTTATTTAAAAAAAATCAAATGTGTTAAAGACAATCTTTTATTTCCTACTATTTAATAAGAATTCACAAAATCACGATTCCCGATATTATCATCCTGCGGGACAATGTTTGCATGATCTGCATACTTAACTTAAAATCTGTAGCCTATAAGCTAAATTTAAATGCTAACTAATTTACTAACTATTTTACATGGGCCAGTAGTAGACTGGGCCGTGGTGGCCCCGGCTGAAGAATAGGCCCCTCCATATCTACCTATCCGCGGATGTCGTAAGAGGCGACTAAGGGAAAAAAGCTAGGGGATAGGCAGCAGCGTCCCTCATTTTAACAACGATAGCTCTAACTGCGCTCGCCAACCCGCATGCCCAGCGTGGTTAGTATGGGCAAATCCCCACATGATAAGGAATTCGCTCTCTCTGTGTCCATGTTCAGCAGTGGACGTCGAACGGCTGAAATTATGATGATGATGAAGTAGTTGACTAGGACATAAATAATTTGCTTTAATTGAGCACGCGGACAAAGTTGCGGGTGGTCAGCTAGTTTCTATATTAAAAGACTTCAACGCGCTGCCAGCAGCGCTACGCTCGCTACGTAGGTTCTACGAAAAAAAGTTCGTATTTATTTATTTATCCCACATAAAAAAATACATGCTAATTCTTACGGCCAGTAATGGATAGATAGATAGATAGATAAATTGTTTATTTGACACACACACAAATACAGCACAGACAGAGATAAAAGCAATCAGAAGAAACAACAGCAGATAACAATCACACAAAATAAAATAAAGCTTAGTAGGTAGGTAGGTTAACAGTAAAAAAAGACTAATACAAGTAGCAATACAACATACACAAGAGAGACAGCTGAGCCATCTAAATACCGTTACAAGCGATCTATAGATAGCTCAACTGGTCCAGATCACTAACAGTAGACACATTAACTAGACACATTAACAAGAGAGAAAAGCAGGCTCCTACCTCACCCATCAAGTGGATGTATATTTTAACAGACAGTCATTGCGTTAACAAAATGTACATAATTTTAGTCCTCCTTACATCTCTTTTAAAAGTTCCTTTGGCATTATGAAAATATCAATTGAATATAATTCCTTATGATATGTTCTTTGAAGTCGATTTACTTAGGTACTACGAAAAAAAAGTTCGTATTTATTTATTTATCCCACATAAAAAAATACATGCTAATTCTTACGGCCAGTAATAGATGTATATTTTAACAGACAGTCATTGCGTCAAAGTTAACAAAATGTACATAATTTTAGTCCCCCTTACATCTCTTTTAAAAGTTTCTTTGGCATTATGAAAATTTCAATTGAATAGAATTCCTTATTGTTCTTTGAAGTCGATTTACTGTAGAGTTATAAAAAGCCATAAAAAAGCCATTCTTTTGCGCTAAATGTAATATTAGGACGTGATTCTGACTAACCTCCGTAGTAATCTTCTACGTCAGAAATGTTTAATTATTGTTTTTGACGACCTCGGTGGCGCAGCCAACGAGTGCCCATCTGAGATGCAAGGGGTGAAGGGGTGCAGGTTCGATTCCCGCTGCGGTACAAATGTTTGCATGATCTGCAAATATTTGTTCCGGGTGTTCCTGGGTGTTGTGGTACCATGGTACTCGCTGTTTCTCATACCCACGACACAGGGAAGTGTGTGGTTTTTTTTTTTTTTTTTTTTTTTTTTTATACGAAATAGGCTAACGTTTGACCACAATCTCACCTGATGTTAAGTAATGATGTGGTCTACGGTGTAGCACGTTTGCCTAGAAGAAACCTATTCACTCTGGTCTTGAAGACACCCAAATTATAGGTATTCGGAAACACAGACGCCGGCAACGAGTTCCACTCTTTGGCTGTCCGCATTATAAAGGTACACGCAAAGCGCTTGGTGCGGCAGGGTGGTATATCAACCATGAATGTGTGGTGTCAGGAATATGTGCGTGACTGTTGGATGTAGAAAAAAAAATAGTTTATGTTATAAACAATTAATGTCTTAGGGAATGAAGGTTCTCGAATGATGACCGAGCAACGCAGTGTTATAAGGCCTCCCTGCGGAGGTACCTCTCCAGGCGGGCTGCTCCGATTTAGAGCGAGAAAATCTCGTTGTACCTTGCATATTTACTTAATTAAAAATAACTTTCCTTTGTTTCCAGAAACCAGTCGTTTTCATGGCATTGGGATGTGTGGAAATTTCATATCAAACATATTTATCGGTTAGTATTTTTTTAAATTAATTAATTTAAGTTAGTTAAATTACTAAAATTCCGTATTTCTTTTCAGATAGTCAAGTCATCTTACAGCGTATTTTCAGTGATGTATTGAGGCTAGTTTTGTTCTAAGTTTAAAATCTATGTACCTACCTGTTGCCCGATAGTATTAATTTCACTATTTTATTTTCTCTATTACGCATTACTCTATCATCATTGCAACGCTAGGAGTGTGGCGCGCAATTTACACACCGATTTAGATTATCAGGCAAAATTCTTATGATTGTACCTATATTGAAGAAATAAACAAAAACCCTTCTCGGTAGTCGGGAAAAAATCAAATACGCCTCAAAGCGGTTGAATGCAAAAAAAAGTTCACTCCTATGTCTATGGATCACCTTTCGAGAATCGCGAAAGATATTTTATTTACCTAAATCCAAGACAGAAACGCGATTGGTAAAACTTTTCTCGATAGATTAATTTTTTAAAGTTGGGTCCTCTGCATCTGTTTTTTCGAAAATACTCTGAGACTATCTAACAAAAATAACTTTTTTTAAAAACTGTGTTAGACAATAGCATTGCGTACCTAAATCCAAGAAACTTTTTAAAAAAAATACAGTTTTTAAGATCGATATTTTCTTAAATGTCGCTTATGTCGATTACTTTCGAGCGCCTTCTAACGCTTGCTATCTCTTTCCGCATTCAATTATAGTACATAGCGCTGTCACTTTCTTCACTCCGCCCACTCGTCATTTTATTTTGATTTCTGTAGCGCCAATCAATAAATAGCACCCAACAGTAACATACACAGTCCTGACCCCACACTAGGATTCCCTGTGTCGGGGGTATTAGAAACTACAATTACAATCGTACTAACACACAGACCCGGAACAAATATTGCACATGCAAACATTTTTCACTACATAAAGCAAAGCAAGGCCTTATTACATGTATTCTAGATGATTTATGTCGTCTTTATTATTTTTAAGAATGTAAACATGTTTGTACCAGCATCATGATGATGATGATGTACCAGCATAATTTTAAATCACGCAGAAAAACACTGGGTTGCCGCCTCCTTTACATTTCACTGGTAGAATAGGTATTTGAGCATAGCCAAGAAAAGATTAGACGAGTAAAGTGGTAAAAAGGCGGCAACTCGGCGAAAATAAGAAAAGGTTGGAGTGGATATTTATTTTTGGATTTTCGGTAAAATATTTTATTGTAAAGCAAGCGGATAACATTTATAATTATAATATCAAACAGTGAGTATTATTTCGTTTTTTTTATAAGAATACCTAGTTAAATTAATTAATATATTGGGCATAGAACTTAATATTTATATATATTTTTTTAATAAAACATGACTATCGCAAGGAAGGTAAAAACTATCGCATTATGTAGGTATCGCTGGCGGCAGTGTTTACAAGGAAAATTTTCATAATAAGCCAAATTATAATTTTTGAATATATTGACTGATAGAACGGAAGGTTGTACTTTAGATATGAACGCAATTTTTTATGGAATATATACCTAGGCTAAGATGTGTGTTCAATGAAAAACTAACAACTAAGATAATATGATCGAACTAACGAAGCGAGCGAATAGGAATTAATAATAATATCTTTTAAAAGACTGTATGTAAAGCATAGCTTTTGATCTGCATGGAATTTGGTAGGTCGACAGATTGTTTGATTTACGATCTAATACTGTTTATACAAGGTGATTTATAATATGTACTTATGCCATCCCAAAAGAGGTTTATTCAACAACCAATTGACAATAAAGTTTGTTCTACGACTTTTGGCAATCCAACATTTTTCGTTGAAAAACTCGAAAATTAGCTGTTTTGAGGTCAAATCAGGTCAAACTCAATGAATCAGCTGTTTTAGGTAGCAATCTTGATTCCGAACTTCTTGTACGTTCAGTTATGAGTTTTAAAGATGATAATAATACCAAAAACAGGTAATTTGAGAAACATTGTGACTTAAAAAAAATTATGTTATTTTTCGATAATATTATTTCTTTTTGTTGATAGAATCGCACCGATTTCGGGATGGAATACATGTTATGAATCACCTTGTATATATTGTGGTACAGTGAGCAGGCACCGTGATATCTCTGTTCGGGGTAAAACACTAGTTACGGAAAAGAATTAATGAAAAATAATGTTATTCTTGTACCTAAGGAGTATGCGCTGAAATTATCAACTTCCTTTCTAGATTATAAAACTAAAAGTTCGACATTATCTATAAATACCTATCTACTGAGTAGTAAGTAGGTACACACGTATACCATACCCGTTTCTAATGCATTATTGTCAGCATTCATCGCTGCATTTTGGCAGAGATACGTCTTGTACTAAACGGTGCCGAATTCCAAAGTTTATTAATAAAATTGAACAGTCCATCCGTGACACACATCAAAATTAGCTCAAAAGATTTAAAAAAGCTGTATAAATGTAAGTTATTTAAATTATCATATAAAGCAGGTATAAGTGACGTGATATCAGTCAAAGAGTTGACCATGCAACAAAACCATTAGAGTTCCGTACCTTTGGAATTTTAAAAAGCGTTCTGTCTTTTATTTTAAGTCTCCTAAAATTAAAAGGATAGTCTCTCCATTGTAGCGTCATACAATGTGATTCATGATATGAATGCTATCCCGCAAGGGGTTTTTCTACACCCAATCTTACTACTATTATAAATGCGAAAGTTTGGATGGATAGATGGATGGATGTTTGTTACTCAATCACGCCAGAACGGCTGAATAAATCTGGATGAAATTTGGCACAGAGATAGATTATAGTCTGGAATAGCACATAGGCTAGGAATAGCACTTTTTACGATCGTAGGTACCACGCGAGCGCAGCTGTAGGTGGAAGCTAATTAAAAGTTACAAAGATGATAAAAAGACAACAAAAAGTCAAGTAAAAAAATATTTTATTTTTCGCTTATATTCGTTCTGCTTGCTGATTAAAAAAAAAAAAGTATTCCGGACACATCACACACGGTCAACAGATCCCAAACTAGGCATAGCCTGTACTATGGGTACCGGAGACTTATATGCATAATAGATATATATTTAACACCCAGACACAGAACAAACATCTGTGTTAGTCACAAATGTTTGTCCTGTGCGGGAATCGAACCCGCGACCTCTAGCGCAGAAGGCAGAGTTACTACCAACTGAGCTATGAGGTCAGTCAAATTTTTGAATGATTGAATTGAATAAGTTTATAATATTATAAATCGCCTTGTTTATTACAATTCATGTTAAAAATTTATAAGATTGGATAATTCATTTATTACGCTTGAACTCTAAAAATCATTTAAGTTGAACTAATCGCAAAAATTTAGAAATTACGAACGGTAACTGAAAAATGTTATCCAATATAATAAATTGGCCAAGCGTGTGCCGGATCCCGCATAGGGAAGGCTTCCGAAGTCAGTTCGGCTGACAATTTGTTAATAGGTACCTATTAGTATTGAAACTCTGCTAATAAGCGGCTGACTCGTCAGACAGTCAACGAACAGACGGGCAATGCATGGCGAAACTATAAGCGTTCCTAGTCGGACTTCGGAACCCTAACAAACGATCATTTTAGTAAATTATGCATTTTAAAGCTGACCTCTATAAAATTACCTAAATAGGTACAGTTCACTGATCCCAGTTATTAAAACAAAGCCACGGAACCATAAAATTATACAGATCTCATTAAATGATAACAATATCGCAGATCGCTCGTGTAGGTCAGCTGTGGGTACTAGGTACAATCCGAATTGTATACAATGTAGAAAGCAAAAGTTTTAAGTGAATCTCTTAATCTCTAATCCAGCACATCAGGACGGGCTGGCTCCGCAGCAGCATCAGCGGAGTCCCTCAAACGGCGCAAATATATGCTTCTTGATAGAGGCTATATGTTCGAGCCGTTTGGGGTAGAAACATTAGGCCCATGGGGATCAGGGGCACACAAAATTTACAAGGACCTGGCGGGGAGACTTTTAGAGTCTACGCGTGACCAAAATGCTGGCATTTACTTCGGTCAGCGAATAAGCATTGCCATACAACGTGGCAATGCCGCCAGTATTTTGGGCAAGCTACCATCTGGTGGCGACAGGGATCGACTGGATTTTTATGACACCTACTCGTAAAAAAATCAGTCGCATTTTTATTAGTACTTAGTCGTTAGTTAAATAGTTATTTAGATTAGTTTAGTATATTTAGGATTATGTCTTAATTTGTTATACTTAATAAGTGAATCTCTTAAAAATGTTTTTATAAGTGTGGCAAACAAGTTTACGGCCCACCTGTTGGTAAGTGGTTACCGTAGCCTATGAACGCTTGCAATATCGGAAGCATCACGCACGCGTTGCCATATACCCCCCAGTTTAAACAGAAAACATTTCAAACAAAATAATTTGAATAACCTTCTTTACATACGTAATGTTTTTTCTTTTTTATATTATTTATACCTATTACCTACTTGTAGCTCAAAGATATCACAAGGCTCTAAAACGAAAAGTCAAACTCAAAATCGGCTTTATTCAGTTGTTGTAAGGATCATTCTGAAACGAGTTTTAGGTGAGATATAGCACTCCGTTTGAACACGGCCTCAAAGTGTTTACGGTCTAAAACACAAACGGCAGTTGCCTTTTGCACTACTACAAACAAAAACAAGTAAAGCAGCTGTACAAACTGAAGCTAGACAATCAATTATTAGAAAATATCATGGAAATGTGAAACTCTGTATAAAACCAAAAAACAACTAAGTTTATTTATTTATTTATTTAGAATACAGTACAACATCATAACAGGTTTTTTTTATCCCTAAGGCGATGCCATATGTTATTAGTAGGTACATTATAATAAATAGGTTCAATTAGATTGGTACTAATCGAAACATTTCGTTTCTATCACTATCTGTGCAAGTTGTAGGAGTTACGGTAGGTGATTGAAAAAAATATCCACTAATATAAAAGTAATTTAAATTAAAGTTTGTAATAAGAGAAATAAGAATCATCATCATTACCATCATCATCATCAGCCTGTAGAAGTCCACTGCTGGACATAGGCTTCCCCCAAAGAGTTCTATGACGACTTTGAGCTTGTTTATGAGGCCAATTTTAGGGGTAAAAACGTCGAAATTCCTCGATTTTAGACTTTTCCATATAATAACGTTACGCGTCACAAAAGCTCATAGCATTCCAAATTTCAGAATTGTGAGGCAACTGGAAGTACCTACCCTAGAGGTTATTCTTTTTTTTTGCCATTTCCATACAAAAAATAGACATTAATTGCCATATCTATACACTATTTTTTTAAGTAATTTTTATTTTTGCCTGTATTGGTATAATTTTCTTTTGGTGTACAATAAAGTTATTATTTTATTCTATTCTATCTTTTTATAGCTCACATACCATTTCATGTTGATAACTTTAGCCGTTAAAAAATGATCCTTTAAGCGTTATAGTAGGTATAAGGGTACCGTTTTTCCAAATGAGGTACAGAACACTAAAAACGGTAAGCTATTCACTTTTCACGGTCGAAAAGTGAAAAGTGAGAACATACCGGCTTTGTAGACTCGGGCCTCTGTAATGTTCTTGAGTTACTTGTCACCGGTGAGTGGTGAAAAGTGAATAGCTGTTTCTGTATGGTTGAAACCATAACGTAAAGCGCCCCTACAAAATCGGGCGGGCTGTTCACTTTTCACCACTCATCGGTGACAAGCTATCGGCAATCAGCGGCTTCGCTTCTCGCTTAGCTCGCTAACTTATGCTTGAAGGTTTGCTCGGGCGGGGCTTCTCTAATAGTCATATCAATGTTTATCAGATGGATAAAAATGACGAGCAGTAGGTATATTCCTTCATTTGTGTACCTCGCTCCCGTTGCTTTAGGCGCCTACCTAGCGCCCTAAAAATTTAATAGGTAAAAAATAATAATATCAAACTATTTTAAATTTTTAGGGGTATCTAAATGTAATTAATAAGCTGAAATAAACGCATTGAATTGAATTGACAATCATTATAAATATTGCTGCCATGTGGGGCCGGCTTGATTTTATTTTTATTTTCAGGCATTTATTCAGTGGACCGTGTAGAAAGCAGATACCAAAATGATATTAGCGGCAGAAGTAAGTATTTATGTAATGGTGTATTTGCAATGTTGGTAGAAGTACCGTGTTGGCCTAGTGGGGGAGTTACTTCGACTATCGATCCGAAGGACGTGGGTTCGAATCGGTCAAGCATCAATAGATTTTACTTTTCAAATAAAGACCGTCCCGCCGCTTAGTCAGCTCCGCAATTATTAATATTCATTAGATCATAGATATTGCCCGGTACCATCAACCTTGCGATTTTATTTTGACGGTGATTGAGTCTTTCTCATAGATCTAAGGTTCAAATTCGTGTAAAATACTGTTGACACGCTTGCAGTGGATGGTGCAACTTAGGCTATTTTCCCCTAAATTTAGGGTATATTTTGGTGCCTAGGCTTTTTTTAGGGTATAGAATTTGTTAGGGTATTTTTTGGAAAACCAAATTTCAGGGTTGGCAGCACTGCACGCCATTATCTTTTCATAGATGGCCGATCAAGTTGTTCACTATACAGGGTGGAATTTTGTAATGCCACCTGAAGGAAATATTACTATTAGATAAAAAATATTACTTAAAGAAAACATTCCTTTATAATTGAAAAGAAAGAAAACTAAAAAAAGCGGATATATTATTATTAGCGCAAATAAAATATATTTTTCAATTTTATTTTATCTGATTTTTTTCTCGAACTTTAATCAGTGTTTTTATCACTTTATTAAACGTACGAGAAGTGTGAAATCAAGATTGCTACGTACAACAGCTGAATAATTAAGTTTGAATTGATTTGACCACAAGAAAGCTGATTTTTGTAGTTTTATTTTAATAAAATCTTAGTAAAGTTTCTCGCATGGCGACCACGAACCGGGCGACATGCGTTAGCTATTGGTCTGTGCGGGCGACGCAGTACTGGGAAATCCCCCACCCGATGTAACGACGACATTGTGTAGGTTGCGGGAAGTCGGTGGATGGAGATGGCAAGACTGTTCGTCATGGAACTTTCTGGGGGAGGACAGCAGTGGACTGATAGATGATGATGATGGTTGGGGTGATATGTGGGGTCGGCACAACATTTTTTTTCCTCCACTCTCTTCTGTTAGCCGTCATCTCCGCACTCACTTCTTTCTTACACATCAGAGAGGAACATAATGATACAAAATATGACATAACGATGGTCTAGTAGGATACAAATCTAGAGATTATTTCCAGGAATGCGGGTGTTCTATAGAAACAGAGGGAGCCACATTCGTGAACTCCCCCGTATGCGGCGGAACCATTCTCTTCATGACTCTGCTCCAAGGGTTCCTGTGGGGCCGGTGTGACATCGCTGAACCTTGCAAGAGGATAGTCTCAGTAGACAGTGTAGATGAAGATTACGACTTTATAGTGGTTGGGGGAGGTTCGGCTGGTTCTATTGTTGCTGGGAGACTGGCTGAGGATGAAAACTTCAAGGCGAGTGCTATTAACTGTACCTAATGGTATTTTTATTTCTGACGAATCCAATTCGAATGGGCAGCGTCTGGGAAACTTCGTTATATCTCCTCGCTGGATATACCGCAGAACCTCAAGGCGAAAGTCTACAATCACTGTGTGTTGCTAGTGATGACATATGGCACAGAGATATGGTCGCTAACTATTGGCCTCATACACAAGTTGACAGTCGCACTGCGGGCTATGGAGAGAGTTATGGTCGGAGTTTCGCTGCGTGATAAAATTCGAATTGTGGAAATCCGTGGAAGAACTTAGGTCACCGACATAGCAGCTAGCTTGAGGAGTATGTGCAAATCCCCCCACATGATAAGAATTCGCTCTGGAAATCTATAGGGAGGCCATGTTTAGCTGTGGACGTCCTACGGCTTAAATGATTATGATGAAATCTAACATTGACTATATTGTACCCTTTAGTAAGGCCTATCCTAACATCCTTCCTACTCATCCTATCATACTATACTACTAATATCCTTTCTCCTAATATTATAAATGCGCAAGTTTATGAGAATGTTTGGATGTTTAGATGTTTGTTGTTCAATCACGCCAAAACAGCTCAACAGATTTCGATGGAACTTGAAACAGATAGTGTTCTTTACCTAGAATAGCATATAGGCTACTTTATAACAAGGTACCACGCGAGTTAAGCCGTGGGCGCAAGCTAGTAGGCTATATTTTGCTTTGCAGGTGCTTTTACTAGAAGCTGGAGGTCCGGAGCCCATAGGAGCGAAAGTTCCTTCATTCTACAGAACCTTCTGGGCGAACCAGGAGGTGGATTGGGACTACCGCACGGTGCCTGCTGATTACTGCCTGGATCAAGGCAGCAAGGGGTGCTCATGGCCTCGGGGGAAAGTTCTTGGTAAGTGAAAAAACCAGTGTGGTGAAATTTCGCTTTGAGCTTTTATACTTAGTTTTGGTTCTTGAGAACGCAGTTTTGCATGATTCTGTACAAAAGAAAATGAATAGGCGAATTTACGCCTGTTCTTCGCGATGCGCGATGAAGCTATCTTTGAATACTTGTTCAAGCTTTAGCGGTAACTCTGCCTTCTGTGCTAGAGGTCGTGGGTTCGATTCCCGCACTGGACACGCATTTGTGATTAACACAGATGTTTGTTCTGTGTCTGGGTGTTAAATATATATCTATTATGTATATCAGTCTCTGGTAGCCATAGTACAGGCTATGGCTAGTTTGGGATCAGTTGAACGTGTGTGATATGTCCGGAATATTTATTATAATAAAAAAAAAAATGAAGTAACATTTGGATGGCTGATTTCTAGCTTACTTTTTGTATTATTAGGAGGAACCAGCGTCTTAAACGGCATGATGTACCACCGGGGGCACCCCGCAGACTACGAAGACTGGGTGCGGGCAGGTGCTGAGGGCTGGTCGTGGGAAGACAACCTGAAGTACTTCGACATGACGGAGGGCAACCGCGAAATAGGCTCAGTTGTTAGTGAGAAGTACCATTCCGGTTCTGGGCCTTTGCCGATACAACGGGTAATATAAAAAAAACGATAGTTAATTGATTCAGGGGTGACTTTGTGGATGGCCATTCCAAGATATATAAGAGACAAACAGATATGTAGTAGGTATACCATTGCAAGTCAATCTTCTTCATGTCGTATAACTGATTCTTTCTTCCTCCTGTATCAGGTGGTCATCCTGTATTAGGTCAGTGACCAGGTTGAGGTATGGTGGCCCTGAAAAGGGCATATGACCGTCGGTGAAAGAATCAGTATAGTGAATGGATTAAAGTGCGAATCTTAGAGGTTCCTTTCGTCAGGTCAATTCAAGTCAGGAGCAGGTAGGGCATAGCGAGATTTTCTCGTTCTAAATTGGAGCAGCCCGCCTGGAGAGGTACCTCCGCCTTACAGAAGATCGCAGCCAAATAACATTATTTGTTTCAAATAGTGTTGTGTTCCTGCGGTGGGTAAGGTTGCCAGAACTCTTTAGGGGGAGGGGGGTTCGGGGTCGGCAACGCGTGGGTGATGCCTCTGGTATTGCAAGCGCTCATAGGTTACGGTAACCGCTTACCAACAGGTAGGCCGTATGCTTGTTTGCCACCTCAGTTGTATAAAAAAAAAAGTCAATTCTTCCTGATGATGCCTCGTAGAGAGGAGAAATACGCGTCGAATTATTTTTAAATTTGCTTGTGTGGAGTGTGGTTGTGCCTACTTAAGTACGGTTTGCATCATCATCATCATCTCCCTGCCCTTATCCCACTTCATGTGGGGTCGGCACAACATGTTTTTCTCTTCCACTCCCCTCTATCAGCCGTCAAATCAGTATTCACTCCTTTCTTACTCATGTCGTCTTTCACACAATCTATCCATCTTTTCTTTGGTGTACCTCTCCCCTTATATCCTTCCACATTCATATTTAGTACTACGTTTATACTACACTTAAGTACAGTTTGCATGGCTTATTATTGCGGAGGTGCACGCGTCTCCATTTTGTGGAGCTTATGAGCTTATGAGGAAATAAAAGGCCCGGAAATAAATATTTGTAGAGGTGTTAGACAAGGAGACCCCCTCTCGCCGAAGATTTTTATAACTGTCCTCGAAAGCATCATGAAAAACCTAAACTGGGAAAGAAAAGGCATATTCATAAAAGGTGAATTCCTAAGCAACCTACGTTTCGCTGATGATATTGTGATTTTCTCAGAAACGGCAACTCAACTAGAAATAATGATTAACGAGCTAGACACTGCGAGTCGCGAAATTGCTCTGCATCTAAATACTTCAAAAACAAAGATCATGACAAACAACGAAGAAAGACCCATTAAAGTTAAAAATTACTCATTAGAATATGTTCAAGAATATATGTATGTATTTAGGGAAACAGGTATCTTTTAAAAAATCCAGGCACCACGATGAAATAAACAGACGAATAAACATGACTTGGAACAAATTCTGGAGCAACAAAGAAGTACTCAAATCAAACCTACCGATAAAACTGAAGAAAAAAGTCCTAGATTCATGTATACTACCATGCCTCTCCTACGCCTGCCAAACTTGGATTTATAACAACCATACAGAAAATAAAATACAAGTATGCCAAAGAGCAATGGAACGAAGTGTTTTAAATATAAAAAGAAGAGACAGAAAAAGAAATGCCGACATAAGAAAAACAACGAACGTTATTGATGCTTTAAAACACTGTAAAAAACTTAAATGGAAATGGGCTGGTCACGTAGCGCGTATGGATAGTGACAAATGGACAAATAAAGTGACGACTTGGACAGGACCCTCAAATAAAAGGAACAGAGGAAGACCAAAAGAGAGGTGGATAGATGAGATAAACAAAACGGCTGGCGTGGACTGGATAAGCAAGGCGAAAAATAGAGACGCTTGGAGCAAAATGGAGGAGGCCTTTACTCGTTGAGAGGTCCTTACGTAGAATAGAATAGAATTGAGAATTGAATTGAATTGAAGAAACGTTTATTCTACTACCTATTTAAACAATCAAATAAAATGTAAAAATTAAATTCAATAGAATAATGATTTAATCTAATACTTAATGCATGCTTTAAATATATTTTGTTGATTTAATATTATACACTATTTAATTTTTACTATTTACCATTTGCTTATGTTTTTATTAAGGAAATAAAAGGCTATAATAATAATAATAATATGAGGAATAGATTAGCGGAATAGTAGTAGGTTACATATTACATTATTTGTTTGTCTATTTAATATCATGAAATGAAAAAAAAAAAAAAATATTTCAATAACGTATTTAAAGTAACATTTAGTTGGTTCCAGCTCTTTTGTTAGGTAGGTACCGGCTATATTTCATTGTTTTAAAAGCACCAACCTTCAGGAATGAATCTGCCTATGATCATGAAAATTATTGATTTTAGTTCAACCACCAGCCTCAAGCGATGTACCAGCTGATGAATGCGATCAACGAGACTGGCTTACCCATCATCAATGATATGAATGATCTCAACACCCCCGAGGGTTTTACAATCGCACAGGCTTTTAACGAGTAAGTTCATCTTTATAGTTCCCATGCTTTTCATCATCATGATCATCATCATCAACCTGTGGGCCTCTGCCTATGTTCAGCAGTGGACTTCTACAGGTTGGGGGAGCCCAAAGAGTGTCATGACGAACGGTCTTGAGCCTTCTCTCAACTCAACACAACACAACTGTTCGCCTGCCACACACCGCGAACTTGTCACGCCCATAATGCACCAACGCTAAGAGCTCTCACTCTTTTAAATGCCTATGTACACGAGTTCCAACATGTCGACATCTTTAATGATAACATTTGTATAATATTTAATTCGCTAAGAGTATTTAAGTTTTAATTTTAGACAGTAGGCACTTTGGTATATACTGTAAGCTTGCTGTTTTAACTGAAATAAATAATTCTAATTCTAATTCTCCATCCACCGACTTCTCGCAACCTCCACAATGCTTTCCACGTGTAATATAATGGAAGGTTCTTATTGACTTCGAACGTGATTCCTCACATCCAAATGCAACAGGCCCGACGACAGGCCCATTGCTGTCACTAGGTAAGATCGTAAGATCTGGTGGCCGAATCTGGTGATAGTGTATTTCGGCCGCCCGAAGACCTCTTGTTGAGCGTTTAGCAACAATAATAGAATGAAGCGGAGACACCACGATGATTGAACCGAACCCTTGGCCTAACCATGATCAGAACATACCCAGAATTCAGGTCTATTACAAACGAATGTCCTGTTAATTTTTGATAGAGGTCTATTGTTAACGATAACAGACTCCTCATCTTTCATTCTTTCATGAACGAACCTCATGGTACACCCTTCGTATTTCGTGTTTCGTTCGGCTCCGAAGTTTCAACACCAAAGATTAACGAGCCGCTACGTTCCGTCGACCCCAATGAGGCTATAAGTCACTTGTCGACACACACAGTTTACCAAAGTGGTTTCTACAGCTTCTTCCAAATACGATATTTTAGAAGATTTCTGAGTCAAGGTGAAGATTGATCTTACATGCATGTATTTATTTTATATTTTAGGAACACACACATACATGAACACACACTTTTCACCTATGTACTCCCCAAATACCCATTCTCTTAGTAGACTAGTGATCAGGCGTGCTCACACACACACAAACACACACACACACTACACACACACACACACTACACATAGAAACTATGTAAACGTATTCCTAAATCCTAACTTTAACTTAACTTACTATACACATAAATATCCTTTTAATTTCTTTACTTATTTAATTCTAACAATTATGTACTACGGAAGAGCGAGACCCTCTAACACAGGTTTATCTATACTTAAAAGAGGGTCCCAAACCCATGAAATGTAACCTTTTTTTTTTTTTTTTTTAAGCGATGGAAAAATGCATTACGCATCCCCTCCGTCTCGAGGAAAGGCGGAGGGGTATGTCGGGCTCTCCGCTGTTTACCAGTGCTAATGAGACACTAGTAACCAGCGGCATACCGACTAAAAAACCATCGATTGTTCCGTCATTCACCTTAGTGCCAATGCATCGTCGAACCAGTCATCGTCCGATGTCTGGTTCAACGGCGCACTAGCACTTGACAAGGTCCTAACCTAGATTAAGTTTACTGAAATAAAAATATTTGTATTTATATTGTATGTATTTCAGCAAAGGCCAACGGTACACCACAGCCCGGGCGTTCCTGCTGCCCAAGTCAGAGCGGCCCAACCTCAGCGTGCGGCTGCACTCGCGAGTGACCAGGGTGCTGTTCGAGGACAAGCAAGCTGTGGGCGTCCACTTCCTGGACGAGAATACACAGGAAATGTACAAAGCTCGCGCGACTAAGGAGGTAGGCGTAGAAGAATAATATCATCATCATCATCAGCCTGACGAAGTCCACTGCTGGTCATAGGCCTCCCCCAAAGAGTTCCATGACGAACGGTCTTGAGCCTTTTCCATCCACCGACTTCTCGCAAACTTAACAATGTCGTCGGTCCATCGGGTGGGGGGCCTTCCAACACTGCGTCCTCCGGTATAATAATAATATACTTAGTTATAATACAAGGTGATTCATAACATGTATACCATCCGAAAAAAAACATCAATATTTTCATTTTATTTTTTAGATTTTTTTACAAACTTTCTCAAATTAGCTGTTTTTGGTATTTTTATAATCTTTAAAACTATTAAATAAATTTATTGAGTTTGACCTGATTTGACCCCAAAACAGCTGATTTTCGCATAGAGTTTTTTGTATTAAAAATGTCGAATTTCCAAAAGGCGTATAACAAACTTTATTGCCAATTGGTTGTAGAATAAGCCCCTTTCGGCATGGAATACATATTATTATTATGAATCATCCTGTATAGTGTAGTTACAAGATATCAAATTTTATTTATAGAAAATTATACCACAGGCCTTGTTCCCCGCACTAGCGATAGCGGGGTCACAGGGACTGGCCGAGAATGGGCAAAAAAAAGAAGAAGAAGCCGTATCCTGTTGGCTTTTGAGTATATTACTTCTGCAATACAATCTTGTGCACGAAAGAGCCTCTAAGAGGCAAACTTTAATCCTTTTACTACACTGATTCTTTCAGCGTAGACCCTTTTCAGGGCCACTATTCCTCAACCCGGTACTGATCTAATACTTACAAGATGATTAAGAAAGAATCAGTGACACGATAAGCAAGCAATACAACCTTTTTTTTCTTGGAATTTTTGGAGAGTATGTCTCTAGGTACCATTCTTGGGGACCAAACTCCTAAGCCTTTTACTTTTTTTTCTTTGTGGCATAAATTACTCTTAGTTTTCGGCCTATCTAGAATTCTCTGTCATTTATATACTTACCTAGTTGGATATTTCTTTTCAAACAGTTCTACATTATGATTTTTTAATTCAATCGCATTTCGATATCAAAAATTGTTATCGTCATACTTTTTGCAGGTGATATTGAGTGCAGGTGCACTGAACTCTCCGCACATCCTGCTCCTCTCAGGAGTTGGACCTAAAGAAACTCTAGATCGTTTCGAAATACCCGTAGTAGAAGACTTACCCGTCGGTCAAAACTTGAGGAACCACATCGGTGCCACCCTCTACTTTGTGCTATCTGCGGTCAATGACACCTTTGTGCTGGACTGGTCCAACGCGGCTGAGTACCTGCTGACGAGGCAGGGGCCTATGAGTAGCACTGGACTCACTCAGGTTAGTTGAGTGGTTTTTGGAGGAGGTTTGCATGATTGTCCCCGTATAACATATAAAAAAGGAAAAAAAATGAGGTCGCTATTTTATCGCTCTAAATTGGAGCAGCCCGCCTGTATGTACTTCTGCCTTATAGAAGATCGCTGCCAAATAACATTATTTGTTTCAAATAGTGTTGTCTTGCTGCAGTGAGTAAGGTTGCCAGAGGTCTTTAAGCGCTCTTTCTTTCTTTCTTTTAATCCCCCCCCCCTCCCCCCGGTTCGGGATTGGCAACGCGTGCGTGATGTCTCTGGTAAATTTATCTTTATCTAACTCGCGCCCTGACTTGGTTCCGTTCCAGTTACACGGGTTCAGAACATCTAAATATTTAGCGGTCGCTTCGCTCACGTAATTAATTGTATGAAATCGACCGCTATATAACTTTGTCTCGTAATAATCCAATTTATGGGTAAAACATGAAAATTCCATCATATTCAAATGATTATGAGTCACGTCAGATCAATAGTTACCTACCTATAGGTTATCTTAATGATTATAGATTTTTCTGATTCCGGTACCTAGGTACATTGTATTTCCTTGTTAGGATAAAAATAAGGAATTAGGTACAATAATCATGAACCATACTAAGCTGGCATAATAAAAATAAATTATTTATTATGATAAACTGATAAACAACTATGTACTTATCATCTCATCATAGAGATATACATATATAGTTTTGGTAATAGGTATCTATGTAATCCGTTGTAATTTTGTAATACGAATTTACCCGCAACCTTGCGTTTATAGTCCAAATATCCGTGTGGTTACTGAGCGTAAAATAACATTAGCACAGTGCTACAGTCCGTGACGCGAACCGAAACTGCATCAATTTATGTATTTTGTGCTCACTTACTTTACGCCGTGTTCATGACGCGACCGACGACGTGAGATTTGTCATTTAATGTGTTTCAAAACGAGCTGGTGCCCGCGACTTCGTCTGCGCAGGATTAGTATAAATACTAACTTGACACTTATCGACATATTTTGGTCAATTCAAACAATATCTTTATAAATTGTAGCCTATGTAATTCAGTAGTTTTTACGTGAAAGAGTGACAAACATCCATCTATCCATCTATACTTACAAACTTTGTAATATTAGTAGGATAGGATAATCCTTATCTCGACAGGATAAAGTTAATTTTGAGTTGGACTTTTAGGGGGCTTGCGATATCGTACCTACGCCTTCAAATGTCAAATTTATAATTGACTTTATTCAGATTCTTTTCTACTCTAGAATAGAGTAGAAAAGAATCTGAATAAATTAATTCCTAAGAAATCGATTACGGATGCTCTAGAAAGGCTTGCAGGAAGATCATTTCCATTGCGCTTAATAATATTTGCCGTGGTGGCACCGGATGAAGGATAGGCCCCTATATATCTATCCATGGATGCCGTAAGAGGCGACTAAGGAGAAAAAATCTATGATAAATCATGATTAAGTAGGTTAAATGATGATAGCAACATTATATAGTACTATTCCGCTAATCTATTCCTCATAAGTTCAACAAAACAGATAGTCAGAACAGAAAGTTTTTTCTTGTCTGTATATTCAGTGCTCGGTGAGGCAACACGTCTCGGAGTTACCAGCGCACAGCAAGTCAACTCTTCATGATGATGAGAGAGGTGAAACACGATTATTGAACTGTTGAACTTTCATGAGTTCAATAAAATTAATAAGAATTCGACACGTGTTTCAACTTGACACCTTTGTTGTGAGACAATGCTGCTGCTATCTAATTGATTCAGATGTGACTTTGCGGAAGTCCAATATTTTGACACACAAATTTTGACAGGCCTCATAGCTCAGTTGGTAGTAACTCTGCCTTCTGCGCTAGAGGTTGTGTGATTTGTGTGATGAACACAGATGTTTGTTCTGTGTCTGGGTGTTAAATCAATTATGTACATCAGTCTCTGGTACCCACAGTACAAGCTATGCCTAGTTTGGGATCAGCTGACCGTGTGTGATATGTCCGGAATATTTATTTATTTAAATAATATAGTACTATTCCGCTAATCTATTCCATGAGGAATAGTATTATCATCATCATCATTTCAGCCGTACGACGTCCACTGCTGAACATGGCCTCCCCCACAGACAGAGAGAATTCCTATCATGTGGGGGGATTTGCCCATACTCACCACGCTGGGCATGCGGGTTGGCGAGCGCAGTTAGAGCTATCGTTGTTAAAATGAGGGACGCTGCTGCCCATCCCCTAGCTTTTTTCCCTTAGTCGCCTCTTACGACATCCGCGGATAGGTAGGTATGGAGGGGCCTATTCTTTAGCCGGGGCCACCACGGTATTATATATCTAATATAATAGTACTATATATCTAAGGAATAGTACAAGGTATATACAAGGTATATAATGGTATTTTAAGAGGAGGTAGGGCACAGCGAGATTTTCTCGTTCTGAATTGGAGCAGCCCGCCTGGGGAGGTACCTTCGCCTTACAGAAGATCGAAGCCAAATAACATTATTTGTTTCAAATAGTGTTGTGTACCTGCGGTGAGTAAGGTTGCCAGAGCTCTTTAGGGGGGAAGGGGGTTCGGGGTCGGCAACGCATGCGTGATGCCTCTGGTATTGCAAGCGCTCATAGGCTACGGTAACCGCTTACCATCAGGTGGGCCGTAAGCTTGTTTGCCACCTCTGTTGTATAAAAAAAAAAAAAAAAAAATGCCTAATCTAAGGAATGTGTTTTTTTTTTCCAGCTCACTGGTTTCCAATACTCGAGCATCGGTGACAGGAAGCGCGAACAGCCTGATATGCAGTTCTTCTTTAACGGCTTCTACGCGGACTGCTCGAGGGACGGCCAGCCGGGGGAGCTGGCTACGGAGCTCCCCGAGAACGGAATGAATGTCTCGTGAGTTCTTTCTTCACCCTACTGAAGAAGAAGACTGGAGAAGGAAGGCGACGTTGGGGTCGGAGGAATCGCTAGCGGGATAAGATACGGTTTTGCAGTAACCTCAGCAATGGTGAAGTGGTGGTAGTGGTGCCTTCCGATCCACAGGTCATGGGTTCGAATCCCGTTCGTGCACCAATGTATTTTCCATTCTTTATGTGCGCTATAGTAGCTCTCAAACGGTGAAGGAAAACATCGTGAAGAAACCGAAATGTCCTAGAAACTAAAAATTCGAAGATATGCGACATGTACGCGAAAGGAGCCTCTAAGAGGCGCATTTTGATCCTTTCACTACACTGATTCTTTCACCGACGCGACGGTCATAGGGTCATTTTCAGGGTCACCATACATCAACCTGGTCACTGACCTAATACAGGATGAGAAAGAAATAAAGTACCATGGTACCACAACACCCAGATGCGGATATTTGCCGTTCATGCGAACATTTGTCCCGAAACAATCGAACCCATATCCCTTGCGTCTCAGACGGGCACGCACCCGCTACGCCAACGCGATCGTCATGTTGTAACAGACTCAAAGTCAAAGTCAAAAGGCTTTTATTTCAATAAAATCACTAGGATCACTTTGAAACGTCTTACAAACTAGGTGAAGCTACGCCTGTTCCTCGCGATTAAGCCTAGAAGAATCAGGCAACAAACACGGCTTGGTGCCTATCATTTTTTTCGATGATCCCTTTTCATAAAATGGAATTTAAAGCTTCAGTGTATATGTTCATAATCTCAGATAAATAAGACTATCTCCTTATTGCAGAGCCAACGCGGTTTACCTGCTATCTAAGAGTGTGGGATACCTGACCCTGAACTCCAGCGACCCCCTGGACCCACCGATCTTCGAAGCGAACTACTTCGCTGACCCTGATGATATGCTCGTCGTGAAGGAGGGCCTGAGACTGCTGAAGAGGATATTCGACAGCAAGGTACGTTTCAAGATCGATTGGAATCGTGTCCTCCATCATCATCATCAGCCTGATGAAGTCCACTGCTGAACATAGGCCTCCCCCAAAGAGTTCCATGACGAACGGTCTTGAGCCTTTTCCATCCACCGACTTCCCGCAACCTTAACAATGTCGTCGGTCCATCGGGCCTTCCGACACTGCGTCGTCCGGTTCGTGGTCGCCCTCGAGAAGCTTTGTTCCCCAACGGTTGTCGGTTCTGCGAGCTATATGGCCGGCCCACTGCCACATCAACCTGCTAATTCTGAATTCGTGTCCTCCATTGCACGAATTTTTTGCGCGCGTACTAAACAACTAGCTGTCATTACGCGGATTAGCTACTCGTGTGGAGTCAAAGTGTGTAGAAAGAAGATACACGCATTTAACTTGTTTAGACCTAAACTTATGCTGAAAATAAACACTTCGAAAGGCTCAGCAGGGCTAGGGTAGGAAGATTTGTAGGTAGGTACTCACAATTCGATGGCTTCTCCGCAAGCGTGTAGAAATCACTTGGTTTTACTAATTTTATTATTATTTGATTTCACGGGTTAATTTGGATTGAATTTGTATTACAGTTTTCAGTATACAAGGAAAGCTTTCACATTTTTTTTAGTTTTCTCGGAGCACCCCGGCTTCACAAGGTAACGGCAGCCATACTCGATTTTTCCACCACTCTTTGCATTCCGTTTCGTTTCTTCTTGTAGTGGCGCGAAATTTGAATTTGCGAGTGGTCGCTAGGTATGTTTTGGATAGGTAGGGACTAGGGATAAAGGAATACACTGAAGCCTTAACATAACTTTTAGTTTAACACAAACTCCAATCATTTTTTTCACGTCTTTCAACGTGAATAAACACAGACAGACTGACAGACTTTTTTGCAACGAAAGAAACATAATATGTCTTATTCATCAAAACCGTGTTAGTGTACATTCTGTACATTTTATTTTCTTCCTTAACTATCAGTCCCTGTCTTGTGTAGGTATATAATTTCTTGTTAATCGTAGTAATACTTTTGTTACTTTTAAGTTTCTCTAACCTTACTACGTTCTACCTAGCTTGTTAACAGAACTTTTTTTTTTTTTTTTTTTGTTTTTTTATTCCTTCTCCGCAAGCAAGCAGTCTCTTAGCTTCTACATGCGAGGACATATCAATGGTTACGTGTTATTATTTAAGTTTATTTATAAGGTTTATAAAACTGTTTGTTCTCCGAATACAACAAAATAAATAAATAAATAAATAAATAAATAAATTCTGGATGAACAGTTTTTATTTTATTATGTAGGTATAAGTAGATTGGGTAAGCTACGATTTCAGTTCGTATTTTGATATCTAAAAATCTAGCCGGTATACGGTCAAATCGCATTGGGGGTATATGGGAGTCACCTGTCTACAAATTTTGAGTGTTAGTTCCCTTGATGGATCAAGTGCGATGCAGCTATTAATAATTTGCCTGTTTTTTTTTGTGGCAGACAAGCTTACGGCTCACCTTTTTTTAAGTGGTTACCGTAGCCTATGAACGCTTGCAATACCAGAGGCATCACACACGCGTTGCCGATCTAACCCCTTAAATATCTTCTTAAAGAGCTCTACCAACTCTACTTACCGCTGGAACACAACACTATTTGAAACAAATAGTGTTGTGTTCCTGCGGTGAGTAAGGTTGCCAGAACTCTTTAGGGGGGGGGGGGGGGGGAGGGGTTCGGCAGGCAACGCATTAGCAATGCTCCAGGTGTTGCTAATGTCAATAGGCGACGGTAACCACTTACCATCAGGAGGGCCGTAAGCCTGTTTGCCTCCGTATATCATAATATATATATATATATATATATATATACATAAAATAGCCTCCGTATAATATAAAAAAAAAATGCATATTCCTTACATACCCAGACGCTGCAAGAGAAATACCAGATCAAACTCGACCCCGAGCACACCTCCCGCTGCGATGACAGCAGCGATCAGTGGTCGGACGAGTGGCTGGAGTGCGTCGTCCGAGTGAACACGGACCCGCAGAACCACCAGCTCGGCTCCGCGGCCATCGGCCTCGTGCTCGACACCCGCCTCAACGTGTACAACCTTAAAGGTACACCTGCTTACATAGATAGATCAAAAAAATATTTGCCACTACAGATAGATAGATAGAAAGATAGATAACACTTTATTGATCACCATACGGAAATAATACATAAGATCGCAATTACAAATTTACACGGCAATACAATGGGCGGCCTTATCGCTAAGAGCGATCTCTGCCAGGCAACCTTAGGATGGACTGGACTGAAAAGATTAGAGAAGGGGCAAGATGGTGTTTCTTAAATTATGAAGAAAATAATTAACTATAAACAAATACACACAATTAACGTAGATAAACAATTTTAAACTAAAGTAGTAGTTGGAAGGCCCCCCACCCGATGGACCGACGACATTGTGAGGGTTGCGGGAAGTCGGTGGATGGAGAAGGCTCAAGACCGTTCGTCGTGGCTCTCTTTGGGGGAGGCCTATGTTCAGCAGTGGACTTCATCAGGCTGATGATGATGTTTTTTTTTTTTTATTTATACTACTGAAGTGGCAACCAAGCATACGGCCCACCTGTTGGTAAGCGGTTACCGTAGCCTATAAGCGCTTGCAATACCAGAGGCATCACGCACGCGTTGCCAACCCCTAACCCCCTCCCCCTCTAAAGAGCTCTGGCAACCTTACTCATCGCAGGAACACAACACTATTTGAAACAAATAATGTTATTTGGCTGCGATCTTTTGCGATGATGATGAAACTAAAGTACATACAATAGATTGGTATAAATAATCAAAATAGCAATTTTTAAAAAGTAGGTATCTTAGAGTAGGTAAGTTTGCTCAGTGAAATATTTAGCTTAAAAGCAAAAAAACTTCTTTCATTCTATAAAATACAAACCGTAGGATCGTCTTTTAATCCGGTAATTGTGGTGAGACGGAAGTTGATAGATAGGAGTGGTTCCACATAGGCCTAAGCAAGCAAGGCATTCAATTCTTCACCATTTCAACCGTACGTCCACTGCTGGACATGGCCTCCCCCACAGATTTCCACAAGTGGTAGGATTTGCCCTTACTCACCACGCTGGTCTCGCGAGTTGGCGAGCGCAGTTAGTGCTATATTTGTGAAAATAGGGGACGCTGCTGCCCATCCCCTAACTTTTTCCCCTTAGTCGCCTCTTACGACATCCACGGGTAGGTAGATTCCATATCTATTCTGTATTATTCAGCCGGGGCCACCACGGCATTATAGTAGATTATGCAACAAGGGCTTAAAGTAGTGTATTATGTCGCGGGCGCTATATCGCGGGGTTCAAGATCGCCCAAGACAAATACACATTTAAGCCCGCGATGCATACTCTACTTTTTATACTTTCTGCAAGGCAATTGAAAACAATGACTGTTAAGTAGAAAGAAATGATTTTTCTGGAAGTAAGTTTCCAACTATACCAGAGGCTTCAGATTGTATGCATTCAGGAGTCGAATCAAAATCACTGTCGTCGTCACTTGACAATTTTTAGAAGTTAATTCGAATTGAAACTGAATTTCGGTGTAGATAACAGCACAGCAGTTTGAGCGCTTGGCGCCTTTTTTTCTTTTTTTGTAGTCTATTCTGTAGTGGTCAGTTCGACATTCGAATAAATCCTTCTTCGTGCGCGGGTGAAAATGAATTTCGTAAAAGTTTTCATGTTTTTCTTTTTTTTAATTTGTAGGCAGTGCAAAGAAAATGATAACATACAGCATAATTAGAATAAAATCTCATTGCACCCAAACATTTTTGAAACCAACCTCGATCAAGCACAACTACATGGGTTGCATTCCAAATTCAAATCACATTATGCCCCATGGGAAATAAGGAAATTCAGTACAACATTATGACCTGGCTAGACCGTAGGGCTGTAATGACTTACTTTAGGAAAGGTTTGCATGACACATAATATGCCATTGACGAGCAGGCAGTATAAAAAATTCTTATGATACTCAAAACGCAGTGTAAGTGTTCTAAAACTAAAACACCTTTGTCTGTTGGTGGCAAACCTAGCACCGCACCAGCCTAGATAATCTTGAGTTCAAGTCTTTCTAGAGTGAGTTTACTTTGCAGAATGTGCTTGGTGGTGGCTCAAACCTTCGTTGCTTTCTTAATTCCAGGCCTGCGAGTGATTGACGCATCAGCAATGCCAACCCTGGTGACAGGCAACCCTCAGGGCGCCATCATGATGGTGGCGGAGCGCGGCGCCGCCGCCATCCGCCACCACTACAGACGATAACCGGCGCGGACCAGGATCTCAATTGACAGACTTAGCTTAGCGGTAGACCATCCTACTATCCTACTTATATTTTAAATGCGAAAAGAGACGTTTCATCAATATATGGAGCCTGGGCCTGCACTGTGTACACTACTCTAAAATATGGCTAAGCAATAAAGTAAACGTATTTAATTGGTTATTATATTTAAATTGACTTCGTTCTAAGGTACATTAAGATTTTCTTCGACAAAGAGAGCAACACACAGCGCTACAAAAATATGGCGGATGGACGTGCGTGAAATGTCATTTTGACAACCTACATTTATCTGACAAAGCAAAAACATCAAATCAAACAACGTGACATAAAAATATGTCAATGTCATATCAAACGCCAACTATAAACCAACATGGCGGCCTTCAAATAGTGTTCACATAGTAAAAAACTTACCAGAAGAACTATTCTTGTACCATCGCATTTGTCTTCAAATTAATGAAATTGTATTTTTCTTGTAATCTCCTATTTTTTCCTAATTTTTCTATGTAGTGTACATGGACCAGGCCCAGAATGAAATGGCTCCTTTGGCACAGAGATATATTTTAGTATATAGGCTTTTTATCTTCATAGGTATCACGCGAGCAAAACCGCGGGCAGAAGCTCGTTTGGTATAAATTTCAAATTGATAATTTAACCGTTCCTGAGAAATAGGTCTGACAGACAGACAGATAGACGGAAAACAAAGTGAACCTATATAGGTTCCTCCTGTGGTAGCCGGAACCCTTGAAACATGGATGGCTCTACATGCACAAATTTAGCTAAGTTCGTTACGGAAAATGCAATGATAACGGATTTGATTTTATAATAATGTGTTTATAAAGTTGTTATTTAGTTTGTTTCGAAATAAAAATAAATATAGAAACAAACAGGACGACATTATGATAGTTTTATACTTTAATTTGTTGAATGTTAGTGTACTACTTAGTTACTTTTATAAAATGGAGTGCCAGTGCAAAGGACTACGTGATTGTCTTTGTTAGATGTTGTATTTAGATACTATAGTTGTAACTAGTGTTTTAGCTCAAGTAATGTGAAATAAACAGCCTTGAGCATTTAATTTGCCTCTATTATTTCCAAGACTTTTACAATAAAAACATACCCAACTGTCACATACCTCTGTTATCTCAAGCGTTCCTTACCAACTGGTGGGCAGTATAAAAAATAAAGACGGTCAAGTGCGAGAACTCGCGCCCTGAGGCTTCCGTACCTACCATTGGTCGCAGGTTCGAATCCAGTCGCGCACATTGATATCTTTAGCCGTTTCTGCGAAAAAGGGTCTTGACAGACGGACAGACAGATACACGGACAACAAAGTGATCCTATAAGGGTTCCGTTTTTCCAAATGAGGTACGGAACCCTAAAAAGGTGTGGGCGGTTCGTTTCCCGCTGCTGGACAAAGCTTTGCATAGTCTGCACATATTTTGTTCTGGATCTGGGTGTTGTGGTACCTTAGTACTCTAGTTTCTGATGCCCACGATACAGGGAATTTTAGTGTGGGGTCAGGACTATGTATGTGAGTGTTGGGTGTTATTTATGGATATTTCCTGTTAATCCTAATGGTCACAGTCATCAGACACTGGAGCTTGAATTCCAATATGGTAGCGCTGAAACTGAAAGTTCGATATAAACTTCAATAAGAATTCAACAAAATTAATAGCTTCATAAGTACCTATCGCGGATGTCGTAAGAGGCGACTAAGGGAAGTAAGCTAGGGGATGGGCAGCAGCGTCCCTCATTTTAACAACGATAGCTCTAACTGCGCTCGCCAACCCGCATGCCCAGCGTGGTGAGTATGGGCAAATCCCCCCACATGATAAGGAATTATCTCTGTCTGTGGGGGAGGCCATGTTCAGCAGTGGACGTCGTACGGCTGAAATGATGATGATGAAGTACATATCCTCGCTCCTGTTCATCCGAAGCTAGTCATCATCAGGTGCTGCAGGGTTAATTTCCTCCTCCTCCTCGCGTCGTACTCCTCATGACTGAGGGTCGTGAAATCCCCGTTGAAAGGGAGGGTAAACCTTTTCCATGTTTTAAATTAAAAGATTATAAGAACCAATCTTCTGAACAAAGCTCCCTTGACGCGCTGCATTCGCACGCTCAATTTGCTTGCAGAGAAGATAGATGTATTTCACTGCTCCCTGAACGAGTTGGCAAGGGCTGTATTATTTATTTTATGTTTTAATGTCGTGTGACCTACCTATTTATAATATAATTAATTGTTATTGTCGTATTATTATTAGTTTTTTGAATTTGCCACAATTGATTTTGATTATTTAATGTTGTAGTTTTAAATTTAATTTAATTTATTATTTTAAATATCCGACCACTGCTGACAATTTCCTAGTATTTTATATTAGTATAGAAACCTTGACTCTACTTATTAAGGTAGTGAATAGATAAATTAAGTACACTATCGCATTGGGTGCGCCTATAATGGTAGGTGTATGTTGTGAAATAAATAAAAATAAAATAAAATAAATAAAAACGTGGAAAAGATTTTCGATTTTAAACATCAGCTCTCCTCTACCCACTCTTAGAGGCTCCTTTCTTGGACATTGCTTCGAATTTTCAGGTTCTAGAACATGCCGGTTTCCTCACGATGTTTTCCTTCACCGTTTGAGAGCATAACATAGAGCCTGAAGTCGCTCTGCCCCTCGACAGCTAAAATGCCATTTTGCATTGTCTTTACAGTTTTTGCTTGCATCATATTTTAAGTATTATTCAATTTCATAGAAGCATTAGGTACCTACATATTTCAACAAGTGTAGCGTGTGCTGCCCTTAGATCATTTGTTGAAGCTCACGTTTGTCTTCTTTTTTTTCACATTTTCATAAGCTCTTATTTATTAGGGATTATAATTAGATTACTTTTCTTTTGAGCCTCACCTAGTTCGATCGGCACCACACTGAAGCTTTAAATTCCATTTTGTGAAAAAGGATCATCGAAAAAATTAAAGGCACCAAGCCGTGTTTGTTGCATGATTCTTCTAGGCTTGGTCGCGAGGAACAGGCATAGCTTCACCTAGTTTCTAAGACGTTTCAAAGTGATCCCAGTGATTTTATTGAAATAAATGCCTTTTGACTTTGACTTTTGATAATATTATGAATTATAAGCAACGTTCTTGTTAAGCTTTCATAATATTTATTGAGATAACGTAAATTAACTTTTAAATACAAGATTCACATTTTTCTGTTTTTCTGAAGTCTTTCTAATTGTCAATACAAAACCATGACATCTATTGCTTTTACTTTTATGAGAAACATGCAGGTTCTAATCATTCAAAACATTGAGGTTGTCTCATTTCAACACTCCCCCTGAAACTGCATATTTCTTTACACAAAATAAAACTCAAAAATATACTTTCTAACTAACTTATAAAATTAATACCATTAGAATTCAAACATATAACATTCTATATCTAAAGCAAAAATTCAAATTAAATAACATTCTGTAACTAAACCAAAATTCTAAAATAAATACCTAACTTAAACCGATAGTCTTCCTATGCCGAAGAAATAGTTCTTTACATAATGCTTTTGTAAACAGGTCAGCCGGTTGGTCAGATGAAGCTATATATTTGATAACAACATCTCCCCTTTGAATTGTATCACGTACAAAGTAGTGTTTAATGTCTATATGCTTTACTCTTTTACATTCTCGGTTCTTTGCAATGTGAATACAACTCTGGTTATCTTCTAAAACTAAAACGCTTAGACAACTGACACCTAAGTCACTGACCAAACCTTTAAACCACAATGCTTCTGATACTAGTAAACTCAGAGCCACATATTCTGCTTCTGCGGTAGACAGAGCAACTGTTTTCTGTTTACGAGAAGCCCATGTTACGATGTTTCCAAACAAAGTCATACAAAATCCCGAAATACTTTTTCTATCATTACAATCTGAAGCCCAATCTGAATCTGAGTACCCTGTGACGTTAAATTCTCCTAAAACATGATCATTTTTGTAAAGCAAGCCTAAATTTATAGTTGATTTCAAATACTTTAATACACGCTTTAAATGATTCCAATGAATGTCACTTGCATTATCTTGGTACCGACTAAATAAGTTTACTGCATAGCCTATATCGGGTCGTGTACCCATTACTAAGTACATTAGGCAACCAATCAACTCTCTATATGGTTTATTTGTAAATTTATTTGGGTCAGTTTCTTTTTCTAGCTTAAGATTATTTTCTACAGGCGTAGCTACCTCTTTACAGTTTTCCATCCCAAACCTCTTAAGCAACTCTGTGATGTAGGATTTCTGGTGAATCCTTATTACTTTGTTTCTAAAATCCCTTTCTATTTCCATGCCCAAATATTTTTTGATCGGTCCCATAGAAACCATGTCAAATTTAGAGTTTAATTCTGTTTTAAAACTTTCTATGACATTGCTGTCCCTGTTAATTATCAAAATATCATCAACGTAAAGAAAAACATACAGTTTGTCATCACTTCTTATGTAAAGGCAGGTATCATAAGCTGAACATCGGAATCCATTCGCAACCATAAACTCATGAAAGGCATTATTCCAGCACCTTGGACTTTGCCTAAGTCCATACAGCGACCTGTTAAGCTTACATACACTTTTATCATTTTTCATGTTTTCTGGAAGATGCATAAATATTTCTTCATCAAGCATGCCGTGGAGAAATGCAGTCTTAACATCCATCTGTTCAATTTGCATGTCCTCTTTGTTAGCGATAATTAATAATGTTCTCAAAGTAGTCAACTTACCCACAGGGGCGTAGGTTTCTGTCCATTGATTAGATTCATATCCTTTTGCCACCAGTCGAGCCTTGTAAGTATTTTGATCTTTCTTTCTGAAAACCCAACGACTGTGTATTATTTTCTTATCTCTAGGTTTCTCAACGATTGTCCATGTTGAATGTTTCTCAAGAGAATCTAATTCTGCTTGCACAGCTTTTAACCATTCTTCCTTTTCACTGGATTCTAAAGCCTCTTTCATTGTTCTTGGAACATTGTCTGCAACGTTTAAAGCTGTAAACTCGCAATCTCGAAAATCATCACAATCATAATCTTCCAGGTAGGCTGGTCTTCTTCTTATTCTTTTGTCCACATTTGGTATGTTTTCCAATACAGTCTCTTCAACTCCTGTCTCTTCTTCCTTCTTTTCTTCTGTGTCCACTGTTTCTTGGCTTTCTTCGTTCAAAAACTCTGGATCTGTGTAAATTGTCCTCTTATGACTTGGTTGCTCATTGACAACTATATCCCGTGCCGTTACAACCTTTCTTTCATCATTGTCCCACAATCTATATCCGTTGTTACAGTATCCAATAAAATACATTTTCCTGGATTTTTCAGACATTTTACTTTGTCTTGTTTCTTTGTTTATATATACATACGTTTCCGAACCAAAGATTCTAAATTTAGAGTAATCAGGTGTTCTACCATACCACATTTCTGCTGGAATTTTCTTGTCTACTGTAGGCAATCTGTTTATTGCATATATTGACGAGTATACTGCTTCACCCCACATATATTTCTCAAATCCAGAATCAGCCAACAAAGTTCTAGCCTTTTCTACTATGGTTCTATTTAATCTTTCTGCCTTTCCGTTCTGTTGCGGCGAATACGGAATCGTATTTTCGATGCGAATACCCTTTGTTTCACAAAATATCTTTGTTGCATGATTCATATACTCTTTTCCGTTATCACACCGAAGTCGTGATATTCTTCTGCAGAATTGCGCTTCTACCATTTCAACAAATTTTCTAAAGCACTCCAAAACCTCTGTTTTGTTTTCTAACAGGTATATAAATGTAAAATGTGTGTAGTCATCTAAAAAGGTCAAAATATATCTTTTGCCGTCGTGTGTTATTGGATTTATTGGTCCACAAAGATCCGAATGTACCAGCTCCAACACTCTTTTTGTACGTGTATATTCTTTATTAAATGGCGCTCTCGTATGTCTCCCTTTGACGCAGGGCTCACAGAGAATTTCTGTTTGGGAGGCATCACAGAATATTAACTTTCTTTCTTTGAGTTCCTTTAGTTTTTCTGCTGAAGCATGACCGAGTCTTCTGTGCCAAATTTCATCGCTTTCCGGGACACAATATGCTTTTTGTGCTGTGTGTTCTACAACATTGAACATTACTTCGTACAAATTATTCTTGGATTGACCTTCTTTGACTATTTGGTTATTTCTATAAATTGTAACACTGTTATTTTCAAACTTTACTCCAAGTCCGTTCAATTCAATCTTTCTTACAGATAACAAGTTACTTCTTAATTCTGGTACAAAAAGTACGTTAGTCAGTCTACAACTTTCAGTCACAATTGTACCAAGTTTGGTTGCAAATAATGCTTCTGATTTCTTTGCAATATTAATTCTGATGGGATTCTGCAGTGTTATAAAGTGGTGATAATAGTTATCACTGTTTATTAGATGATCAGATGCGCCAGAATCAACATAAAAATTAAGTACTTTTCTATGGCTTTCCTCTATAGAATTGTTAATCATGAAACTGTTTAAATTTTTGTGCACCTCACCGTCGGTCGATTTCTGGTAGATATTGTTGTCTTTTTCTACATTGTTCGCCTTCTTATAATTTTCCCATGGACGTCGAAACTTGCAATCTATTTTTCTATGCCCTTTCTTTCCGCAGTTGTAGCATTGAAAGTTAAATGAGCGGTTCTGTCTGGTTTCTTGTTGCTTGTAAGTTTTAAACGCATTAGGCTCTTCTAGATATTCAGTTTGATTCTTTAATACATTTCTTTTGATTTCTTCTTCAATAAGTCTATTTTTCACAAATTCAATCGATATTTCTTGACTTGACAGTGTTTCTATTGCTGTCACTACACCGTCGTAGGATTTTGGCATAGACAGCAGCAAATAACATATTATTTCACTTTCTGATGGCTCTGCGCCCGACCCTTTTAGTTCACGCACCAGTTTGTTAAATCGCATGAGAAATATCTCTAACTTTTCGTCCTCAGTGTACTTTAACATCAATAACCTTTTTCTAAATAGTAGTTGTGAGGCTATGCCTGTTTTCTGATAGGTAGAACGCAGTTTTTGAATCATTGCGTTTGATGAAGAGCATTCTTGAATGATATTTAAATGCGTGTCTGCGATACATTGCGTTATAATATTTCTTGCCTTTATATCGTTTTTCTTATTCAACTCACTTAGTTTAAAATCATCTTCTATAGTTTCTATTAATTCTTGTTCTTCCAAAACCAGTTTAATTCTGAACAACCAATTTGTGAAATCTGTTCCACAGAATGGAGTTACACCGTACTTATTAATTTTACTCTCCATTGTGCTCTGGGCCCATAACCTGATAATATTATGAATTATAAGCAACGTTCTTGTTAAGCTTTCATAATATTTATTGAGATAACGTAAATTAACTTTTAAATACAAGATTCACATTTTTCTGTTTTTCTGAAGTCTTTCTAATTGTCAATACAAAACCATGACATCTATTGCTTTTACTTTTATGAGAAACATGCAGGTTCTAATCATTCAAAACATTGAGGTTGTCTCATTTCAACAACTTTGATACACGTGGTCTCGAACTTATATCACCCTCCTTGTCAGTGGCGGATAAGCTCATCATCTCGGAATATATTTACAAATTAGTAGCTATTATAGTTTTAAATTTCTGATTTCGATTTAGAAATCCGCAAATCCGCCACTGCTCCTTGTCGGGGTTTAAAAAATAAGTCGAAGTTCACAGGTTTAGTTGTCAACATGCCAAAACGTTATTAATTATCAGTTATTAACTCGTGCAATTGCAATTTTAACTAGCTTCCGTAAACGGCTTCGCACGCGTGCTACTTGGATGAAAATCCTACTTATATTTATAAATGTGAAAGTTTGTGAGGATATTTAGATGTTTGTTATTCAATCGCTCAACCGATTTCGTTGATACTTGAAATATAAACAGATCTTTACCTAGAAGCTAACCAACAACGGTTTCAAAATAAAGGGCATACCTATTTTGTTTTTCACAAACCTTCATTTTGCGACCGCGTAGGAAGCGAATTTTCAAAATTCCTTTCTTAGGGGTGCCCTACGCATCAAACAAAGCACACTCCATATTTCAAGTGAATTTGCGAGCCTTTATTATGTCAGTCAGTCAGTTATCTCTTCGATTCTTGTAATATCGATTGATTACTGCTACGTCACCATAGTGCATACATTTATGATCAACCATTACGTTTAAGGAGGCCAAACTGCACTCACCATTAGCCATGGCAATCAAATCGGTACTACCGAATATAACCGCGAAGTATTTCTACAAGCTCTGTGTAGTCGTTTTCCTCTCCGGGACGCCGAATTTTTGGTACGAAGATCTCTACATGCCCAAGAAATTTACAAAGGCATATCGCTCGCTGAGTCAAATCCTTGCTGTGTTCGTCTATGTGTTTTTGGCCTTCGAACTGGCAGCGTTTATGACCGACCAAAATTTGACCAAGAAGCAAGAGATGGACTTGCTTATGTACGGAATCTCGCACCCAATGCTTTGGTCCTACACCGTGATACTTTCTAAACAGACGTCGAAAATCCGGAAAATATTGTTCGATATATTGCAAATGAAGAAGGTGTTCAGTGATGTGGAAGTGGAGGAACAGATGGTGAAGAAATCCAAGTTGTATTCCTCGGCATTTATATTCAGTTGTATGCTTTCCATGATCATGTTCACTTTTGATGCGATTATGCAGGTCGTGATGCAAGGTGTGTACCATGACCATTTCTATTTTTATTATTATTATGACCTACATTATTTCCGTTATTGCGTTATAGAGCAGTCGACGCGAGCCAAGATCTTTCTTTGTTAGAACATAACTTTCGAGAAAGTCTGTCATATAAATAGGAAAACTGCAATGATGGATAAGAGTACCTTTGCTATGGCACCCTCCATATATAATAAATTACCACAATCTATAAGACTACTGCCGAATATGGAGTTTCAGAGAAAGTTAAAATTGATTCTTTCAAATAACTGTTATTATTCTATAAATGATTTAAATAAAATATTAAATAAATATTCCGGACATATCGCACACGGTCAACTGATCCCAAACTAGGCATAGCCTGTAATGGGTACCAAGAGACTGATATACAAAATATACAAAATAGATAAATATTTAACACCCAGACACAGAACAAACATCTGTATTCATCACACAAATGTTTGTCCTGTGCGGGAATCGAAACCGCAACCTCTAGCGCAGAAGGCAGAGTTACTACCAACTGAGCTATGAGGCCTGAGTTTATCTTATTTGTGCCTCAACGATTATCAACCACCGACATTGCGATTTCTCAGTTCGGGGCGAGCCACTAATTTTAAAGTTAGCGTCGATAATAAGTAAGTAAGAAAAATGATTTTTCAGGCGCAACCTTTACGACAGTAGTAACAGCATGGCCAGATATTGAAAATAACTCTATATCAGCAAATTTGGTTCGAGTCATTTGGAACATCTCCTGGTGGGTCCTGCTGATTCGAACGATGGGAGTATATGCCTTCGTCATAAGCCTCACCACCAGCTTGAGTCATCAGTTCATTGACCTCCAGAAGTACTTCTATAGTCTGGACGATATTTTCGAAAAGAAACCGTTCGAACAAAGAGATGTTGAATTAAAATATGAAGAAGCTTTCAAAGTTGGCATCGACTTGTTAAACGATACGATGCAGTAAGTCCTCGATAGTTTCTCAATTTAATGTTCATCATCATCATCATCATCAACAACAACCTGTAGAAGTCCACTGCTGGGCATAGGCCTCCCCCACGACGAACGGTCTTGAGCCCTTTCCATCCACCGACTTCTCGCAACCTTTACAATGTCATCGGTCCATCGGGTGCGGGGCTTTCCCTTCAACTTGCTAATTCTGAGAGCTATGTCGGTGACCCTGGTTCTTCTATGGATTTCCTCATTTCTGATCTTATCACGTAGTAAAACTCCGAGCATAGCTCTCTCCATAGCCCGTTGCGCGACTTTGAGCTTGTATATGAGGCCAATAGTTAATGACCAATAATATTTAATGTTAATTCAATTCAATGCGGTTATTTCAGCTTAATAAGATACAAATATATAAATTTCAGCCATAGATTAAATAATTAATTAATAAAAAAACATATAAAATTAGTAGTACACACAATCTTCACAAGCGCACTAAGTTTGCGCGACCAGTGCTTCATGAAAGCGCAGTCCGTGTCCAGCCTTCCAGCCATACCATAAGTTTCAGATAGTTACTGATACCGCCTCTAACCCACCACATCAGGGATGCTGTTCTGTTGCGGATCACCATCATCATCACCATTTCAGCCGTTCGACGTCCACTGCTGAACATGGCCTCCCCCACAGACAGAGCAAATTCCTTATCATGTGGGGGGATTTGCCCATTCTCACCACGCTGGGCATGCGGGTTGGCGAGCGCAGTTAGAGCTATCGTTGTTAAAATGAGGGACGCTGCTGCCCATCCCCTAGCTTTTTTCTCTTAGTCGCCTCTTACTACATCCGCGGATAGGTAGATATAGAGGGGCCTATTGTTCAGCCGGGGCCACCACGGCTGTTGCGGATGATTGCGTAAAAGTCATCAACACGGGACTCTGCAAACATCCCGGAACGCGCTACAGAAGCAGAGCAGTCCCAGTAGCACTATATTGTTTGGTTCATCCTATATATCTAATCCTACTAATATTATAAATGCGAAAGTTTATAATATGAAGTCTTTATCATTTAGTACGTAATTTTCATTTTTATGTTATTTTACGTGTAGTAGTCTTAAGGAAAATAAATCTTTCATTCATTCATTCATTCATTCAAAGTTTGTGAGGATGTTTAGATGTTTGTTGTCATCACGCCCAAACGGTCGAACGGATTTGGATGAAAATTGGTACAGAGATAGATTATAGTACATGTAAATTAGTTAGCCCTAAATAGCATTTAAATTTAGCTTATGTTATTCGTAGCACTAAGGTAATGAATCAAGTCAAGTCAAAGTCAAAACTTTCAGATGCATCAATCAAAGCAAGGCTATATGCGGCAGCGTGTTCAGCGGTCAAATAGTATTCAACATCATATTGCTTGTTATCTTCATGTCTCAGTGGTCTCAACTGGTCAGTATTTCAAATTGGTAATTACTAATTGTATGCAGAGTTTAACAACCGCAGGGTTTTTTTTTTTTATACAACAGAGGTGGCAAACAAGCTTACGGCCCACCTGATGGTAAGCGGTTACCGTAGCCTATGAGCGCTTGCAATACTAGAGGCATCACGCACGCGTTGCCGACCCCGAACCCCCTTCCCCCCTAAAGAGCTCTGGCAACCTTACTCACCGCAGGAACACAACACTATTTGAAACAAATAATGTTATTTGGCTGCGATCTTCTGTAAGGCGGAGGTACCTCCCCAGGCAGGCTGCTTCAATTCAGAACGAGAAAATCTCGCTGTGCCCTACCTCCTGTATTTTACATCATCATCTGTACAAGTCCACTGCTAGACATAGGCCTCCCCCAAAGAGTTCCACGACGAACTCGTGAGACTTTTTCATCCACTGACTTCCTTCCTCCATAATGTTGTCGGTCCATCAGGCCTTCCAACACTGCGTCGCCCGGTTTTTTTTTTCGGACGGATTTTTATGGTGTGGGTCTCTTACGACCATTGGCAGCGTAACGGGACTATTAGTCAAAGTCAAAGTCAAAAGGCGCTTATTTTAATAAAATCACAAGGATCTCTTTGAAACGTCTAGGTGAAGCTACGCCTGTTCCTCGCGACCAAGCCATCAAAAAGAGTCAGGCAACAAACACGGCGCGAGTGCCTATATATTTTTTTGATGGTCCTTTTTCACACAACTTGAATGGTATAGTTCCCAACTGTACCGGCATGAGCATTGGACATTATACATTGTATTATCTTACTATTTTAAGGCCCACCTGTTGATAGAAAATATAGAGGTCTCTGAGCATTGCGCTAAGGTCATAAAGCGATCATGCCATAATCAGTATATGATCACTATAGAAAATCAAAAATATTGGCCCAGACATTGCCCCCTGAGCAACTCCTCGCTTTACTTTGTTAATTGCAGAATTCGGCCTCTAGCCTTACGAGTGCCGGTGCCATAGCTCTGCCAGCTACGGTGGTTCTGATTGGCACAGGACTGTTCATGTGCAACGCGGGTAACGTTACTGTAGAAGTAAGTACTTATTGAACGCTCATTTGAAATCGAACAACAGCATTGCAGAAACTACATACCTTATTATAACTCAAATCGCACAGAATTGAGCGATTCTGATCCTGGTATTCGTAGTCGTTATATCTTTATATTATAAAGCTATATCCTTCTAATATTATAAATGCGAAAGTTTGTGAGGATGTTTTAATGTTTATTGTTCAATCACGCCGTAACGGCTCAACCGATTTCGTCGTAACTTGGAATAGATAAATTTCATTATTTGGTGGGCCCTGTATTTGTACATGTATTTTGCTGTGTGGCCTGAAATAAATGAATTATTATTTAATTAATTACCTAGAATAGCATATAGGCTACTTTATATGTAGGTACCTCGCAAGCGAAGTTGCGGGTGGAATCTAGTCCTGCTAATATTATAAATGCGAAATATATTATAATGGGTGCGCGTTGTTGTGCACCTCATCAGTGCCAGTGTGGTACGGCGGTCGATCAGCTCGGTCACCACGGATTATCGTGCACTAGGGCTGCCGGAAGAATATCCCGCCACGCTAGCCTTAATGACGGATGATGTCATTAAGGCTAGCGTGCTCTTACCAGCATTAACGTCCCAGCCATTCTCGAACCGAATGGTCTGCTACGTGATGATGGTAAGCGGCCTGACGGTATGACTTTGGTCCCTTGGGAGAAGGGAAGGCCTATGGTGTGGGACGCTACTTGTGTTGATACACTAGCGAGCACACATCTTCCGGGGACATCAGTTAGGGCGGGTGCGGCGGCAGATTCGGCCGAGGATCTCAAAAGCGCAAATATAGTTAGAATAATCGTTAGTCTTGATAGGGCTTACATATTTGAGCCTTTTCTTATGTAAGTGTGAGTGGAGTGCAAAATATTGAAAGACTACAAAAAAAGTGATGAGTGAAAGAGGCGAAAGGAGGAGGAATATTGACGAAAAACAAAACACATTTTATTTTTTATTCGCTGAGTTTTGTTTTTCTTTTCAAAGAAAAATTTCGATTTTCCGAAAGTCTTAGCACAAAATGTATTGCCAATCGGGTGTAGAATAAGCCCCTTTCGGGAGTGTAGGTATATCTACATATTATCAATCAGTTTGTATAAGTACCAGTTGAATATAAAGCTCTTTTTGTCATTTCAGGCGTCTCATCTAGCTACCGCTATGTACGCTTCAGGCTGGCAGCATTGCCAGGGTGGTAGCTCGCGCAACATAAAAAAGCTGGTAGTATTTTCCATGATGATGGCTCAGGTGCGTTCCTATAATAAATAGGTAAATAAATAATCCGGACATATCACACACGGCCAACTGATCCCAAACTAGGCATAGCCTGTACTATGGGTACCAGAGACTGATATACATAATAGATATATATTTAACACCCAGACACAGAACAAACATCTGTGTTCATCACACAAATGTTTGATCAGTGCGGGGATCGAACCCGCGACCTCTAGCACAGAACATAGCATACAGAAGATGGCAGCCAAATAACATTATTTGTTTCAAGAATACTAAGTTGGGTGCCGATCGAACCCGCGACCTCTAGCGCAGAAGGCAGAGTTACTACCAACTGAGCTATGAGGCCAGTCTTTGTTTTCATTGTTTGACTTTGAACGATGATAAAAACAATCCAATGGTGAAAATTTGGAGGAGTAGGGCACAGCGCCCTCTCGCCCTAAGCCGTGAATATGTAATTTAAAATGTATTTCAAAATGATCCTTATCTCTACTGGATAAAAGTTAATTTTGAGTTTGATATTTGAGGGCGTACGATATCGTAAGCTACCAAACTCAAAATTGAATTTATCCAGTAGAGATAAGGATCATTCTGTTTTTTTTTTTTTTTTCTGAAATTCATTTAAATGACATATTGCACGTCGCATCGTATGAACACAGCTTTAATTGGAGCAGTCCGCCGAGGTACCTCCGCCATACAGAAGATAACAGCCAAATAACATTATTTGTTTCAAGAATACTAAGTTGGGTGTCAGGTGTTCTAATTAACACAGTTTGAAACCCAAGCCAACCTCAGCGGCCCGTGGTAGTGTTGGAAGGCCCCCCACATGATGGACCGACGACATTGTGAAGGTTGCGGGAAGTCGGTGGTTCGAAAGGCTCAAGAGCGTTCGTCGTGGGACTCTTTGGGGGAGGCCTATGTACAGTCATGGACTTCCACAGGCTGATGATGAATGAAGTTCTTACTCAATTATAAAAATACTTATAATCTTACTCAATTATAAATAAATAAATAATTATTCCGGACAGATCACACACGGTCAACTGATCCCAAACTAGGCATAGCCTGTACTATGGGTACCAGAGACTGATATACATAATAGATATATATTAAACACCCCAACACAGAACAAACATCTGTGTTAGTCACAAATGTTTGTCCAGTGCGGGAATCGAACCCGCTACCTCTAGCGCAGAATGCTGAGTTACTACCAACTGAGCTATGAGTCCTCTCAAAATTATACTTGAATGATAAAAACATAACTGACTTTTTGTATTGTATTGACATTTAAAAAAAATATTTTGTTTTGTGGAACATTTAAATATATTTTTTACCTGTAGGTTCCTAATTCTATAGCATGGTCTGAATCTGACTATGGTAGATCTATTTTAATTATTTTGGCAATAAATGAATCTGAAATATGAAATTAATATTTTTTACAGAAACCCGTTGTGATTTTGGGATTTGGCATCATGGAACTGTCATATCAATCTTATGTGACGGTAAGTTTAGCACGATTCAGCCTTTCGTCTTATATCACAACCGCAAGATTTTATTTTGTTAGACAATAGCATTGGGTACCTAAATCCAAGACACTTTTTTAAAAAAATAGATAGTTTTTGAGATAATCGATATTTTCTTATATTTCGCTTACGTCGATTACTTTCGAGCGCCTTCTAACGCTTGCTATCTCTTTCCGCATTCAATTACAGTACATAGCGCTGTCACTTTCTTCACTCCGCCCACTCGATAGTTTATTATGATTTTTGTATCCTCTTAAAGTAACATTTTTGTTTCAGCTCGTAAAATCGTCGTATTCAGTGTTTTCTGTGCTTATGTCCCACTAATATTATAAGTGTGAATGTTTATAAAGCTGCAACCGTAGAACGGGTGTATTGTGTAAGCGAAATGCCAATGAAGTTTATAACTTTGAGGACCATTTTAACAATCTTAGCAAAATCCTAAACGTTTCAAACTTGACAAGGGACTATCACGATCTTCACTTCTCCCTGTTCGTTTTGAAGTTTTTATATGTCGCTAAGACTGATCAGATCAAATCATCTTCAAGTTGCGAACTTGATTCCCATTTTGCTTACGCAATAGCGCCGCGGATTGGAATGAAAAGCATGTTAGTAAAATATTGAAATAACATACCTATAGGCTACTTTTTATCCAAGTAACACGCAATCTGGCAATCAATAAAAACATCATACATCAATATTTGGGCTTTGATTTTAGTCTAACAAACCTATAGAAAGTAGGTAGAGATCTTTCAGTCTAAAGTTCTAAAATGACTGGCCTCATAGCTCAGTTGGTAGTAACTCTGCCTTCTGCGCTAGAGGTCGCGGGTTCGATTCCCGCGCTGGAAAACATTTGTATGATGAATACAGATGTTTGTTCTGTGTCTGGGTGTTAAATATTCATCTATTATGTATATCAGTCTCTGGTACCCATAGTTCAGGCTATGCCTAGTTTGGGATCAGTTGACCGTGTGACACGCCCCTCTAAATAAAATTATTTTAATGTGTAAAAGGAAATATTTATTGCAACTCAAAGGACATGTCACCATCATAATCATCTTATTTATTTTATTATTATTTTATTTTATATACAGAAAAATATTAAATACACGTTGTGTTCATGTATGCTGAAAGCCAATTATAAGAATCCACTGATACTTATTTTATAGATATTTTTTTAAAGAACGAGGACGACAGATAAAAAAAAAAATTTTGGTATAATATAAGTTAGGGTACAAAAAAAAGGTTCTAGTGAGCCGGGTTTATCAAAAAAGAAAAAACACTAGACTCACTAATAGTTACCTAAAGTTAATGTTGCAAAATAAATTAACCATCCGAAAAGAATTTGTTAGAAAGCCCGAGAAGTCCACTGCTGGATATCAAAGTGTTCGTTCCTGAGTCTTCACGTGACCTCCACAATATCGTCGGTCCATCGGGTGTGAGGCCTTGCAACCTTTATTCCCCAACACTTGTCGGTCGGTTCTGCGAGCTAATCCACTTCAGCTTGTGTCGGTGACCTTGTTTGAAATCCAAGGAAGCGTATGTAGATACCATTGATTACCGAAAATTACAATATAAGAGGTAGGTACAGTCGCCCTCACTAAGAAAGAACAAGATAGAAAAATGTGAAAATGGGAGTAAAGTTCAATATAAAGAATAAGCGTGGTGCAAATTCTGCCAGGATTTGACTTGGCTAGTTTTTACCAGCAAACAAAATTTTTATAAGATTAAGTTTCAAAATATAAACTGTTACTTGCGTATAACATAAAGAAGATATAAGTTCATAAGCCAAATATAAGATAACTTGTACGTGTAAACAGCGGTAGCGTGTCTAGATTTGGCCCATAACGCAGTAAGAAGGTAGGTAGGTACAAAGAAAATATAGTACACAACTCAAAAAACATGTAGGTGGTATAAAATATATAACTCAGCATAAAGCTGTACCGAACCTCGGTACCTACTATGCGGCGCTGGGTTTCTTACGGGATCTAGGCGAACTTAGATGTAAGATACATATCATAATTTTCAAAATGATGCCACAGTACCAAAAATAAAGATGTTCTTCGCAAAAATTATGTACAATTAGCCTAGAAAATTCCATCCAAGGGGCGTGGCCTGCGACGTCACCCAGAGAGTGGTGCGAGCAGTCGTGGAGGGGGCGCGCGGAGGTCTCGAGCTGCGCGACCGCCACTCGGACGGCACTTTTGCTTCACCGCCAGAGACCGACTGACGTTTTAATAAGTTGTAGCTAAATTGTTTTGAAAAATTAATTTAAACTAGTTGTTCAACTGAGATCTCGCGATGTCTACTAAAAGTTGGTCTGGTAGTCTAGTACAAGTTGTAAGATAAACTTTGAAAATCGTACATTAAGCATGTTCTAAATTATAACCAACTAGATATTTCTGTATCAGGCTAACAATATGAAATCTTGTGAAAGTCCGCTGACAAAATACAAAATAATTTTGGATTCGGCAAACTTTCTGGGCGTCAATCCAGCAATGCAAAAGCCGTTTTTAGAGAAGATATATAGGTAAGTGAGTAATAAATAACATAAAAACATACTGTGTACTTAAAGACTACCTATAGAAGTGTTGTAACATTTTATGAGATCAAAGTTATTCTAACCTAGGTACCTAGGTAAAGCTAAGTAAATTTTAACTAAAACTTACTATAATAGAGTCATAACTACCTATAACTATAATGGAAGCAGTTACTTAGTAAACAGTAATGCTATGAATCAAGTTCGAGCTGGAAATGTTCCAGCACCTTACGTTTATATATACTGATACTATCATTGAAGATATCTATGCTAGAAGTTTGTTGGTTGATGAAGTTATATTGGTTACAAAGTTGTACTACAGGGGCACGCAAACTTGTTTTAGTATTACAGTAGGGCACGTTAAGGATTTTGGAGATGGGATGTCGTTGATTTCTGGTAGGAACATTTAAGCCTATACACTGGAGAATGTTGTTACAATCAAGCTTACCATTAATGACTTTGTGGAGGAAGAGTAGTTCATGAATTTTACGACGACAATATAACGAATGCATTTTAAAAAATATAAGCCTTGTGGGATATGGGAATCTATGAGAAATACTATTGGAAAGGAATGCTACATGCCTGGAGAAGGAGCGCTGTATTGTTTCGATTATCTGTGAGTGGACACTATATAGCGGATTCCAAGTAGTGCAAGCATACTCCAAGACACTCCTCACAAGCGCGTTATATAAAGTTATTTTTGTGAGAGAATAACTAAATAATATAAAGGTATTTTTATCTCCTAAAGTTTTTGGTTTTCGCTTCAGAAACCCTAACATTCATGCTTGTTACATGAGTTCTGTGGAACACCTCCTTACTCCTTGACCACACTTATATTGTATTGCTCAGGTAGGACACAAAGTCGAAAATTGTTTTGCGAAACAACGTACGTACTGATTGGCGTCGTAAGTCGAATGTAAATTTTAGTCGCTAAGCCGTTGATACCAACAAAAAGAACTATATTGCTATCGCAGTTCTCGTTGAAAGGATGCCAGTTGATGTGCTTATAGATACAGGCTCTACTATTTTTTATTTTGCGTATCAGTAGCGAAGCACTTGCAATGATCCCAGGTCCCGTGTTTTACGCGGCAAGGTTGTCAGGAGGTAGAAACATCGTACTGCACTACTTTGACGGGCGAGTTTTTCTAGATTACCCTCGAAGTTGACCGGTTTTTAATGGTGCGGACGATGTGTGGTGTGACCTATACTTGAACGCAGGGTATACAACAACTCACACGAGCTAGTGTGTGTCTTTGATACCTTTGTCTCAGCTGAGAACGACCTAGAGGTAAGTCCAGACCCGTGTTTACTGATTGATACACCGTTAGTTTAGTAGTTCAAATTTTCAGGATGCGAATGTACGAATGTTTAGAAATAACTTAAAATAAACTAATCAACTTAGGTAAGTCATTATTTTTATTACTTATATTCATAATATGGCGATTCATAATATGTATGCCATCCCGAAAGGGGCTTACTACGAATGTTTGCAAATGCGAATGCAAATATTCGTAATATCTCGAATGTGTATGTACCTACCTGTATGCCTCCAGAAGCGTACATCCTGTGGGCTCTGTCTGCTTTTCAGACACGCGCACCCTGAGGGCTCTGCGATGATGGAAAACACCCAGAACCGTACGTCTCCCTGGACATAGCGTGTATCCTGAAGCCTGAAGGCAGTGCACATAGACATCCTGAGGGCTCTGTACGTACATGTTGAAATTAATGACTTTACCTTCAGCCTATTAGCGTTTGATTAAGAAATTAATGCAACCAATAGGTACTTATTTCTTTCAGGTGACAAAGATGATGAAAATGATAATCTCAATTTTTTTAGTTAAATTACATGCACTTAGATTCGTCAGACAAACATTCAAACAACAAAATACAAGCAACAATGTAAATCCTTAGTAAAATATTTTTTTTAAAAACAATTTAAATTATTAATCCAAAGACATCATCACAAAACATGTCTTTATAACTTTGTGACTAACATATTATGGACCTAAATTGTTTTTCTTTTGCTGTCTGAAATAAATTAATTTTATTATTTTATTTATCAACCAAGGCTTCGTTAATTTTATTACTATTAGCTATTAATCATTTTTTATAAAGTAAAAAATTCAATGTCACTGTTATGTCATATTTATTTATTTAGATAAATTATGTTATAGTTATATGTATATAAAGTCAGCCATGTAGTGCTGAGCGGCAAGTCGTTGAGGTGGATTTACATGTTCCTGCGTCACCATCCTACGAGATGGGAGATCGTCAATCGCATCCACTTGCCAACTCTGATGAACCTGCGGGTGAGGGCGCACCGCCTTCAGGAGAAGCCGTGTTAGCATAGAAAAGTCCATCCAAGGGGCTTGGCCTGCGACGTCACCCAGAGAGTGATGCGAGCGGGCGTGGAGGGGGCGCGCGGAGGTCTCGAGCTGCGCGACCGCCACTCGGACGGCACTTCTGCTTCACCGCCAGAGATTGGCGGACGTTAACTAAAAAATTAACTCCTCAGCAAATTGTCTGATTGAGCTGAAACCTAACAAATTTGTCGGGGTCCGATGACAGTTCAATATGGTGGTGATGGAGTCAGGAGACGCTTCAAAGAACTCTTCAAATTAGCAAATAAATTAGCAAATAACAGTCACTAAAGCGTGTTTTTGGTGGCGGGTACGGTGGTGGTGGTGGAGGCGCTAGGTAGCTAGGGAGATAGGTAGGTAGCTAAGTAGGAGAGTAGGTACCTAGGGAGGTAGATATGTAGATAGGTATGTACGTTATTACTCACTTAACTATTTATCCTCTATATACAGTGCTTTTGCAGTGCTGGAAGCCCAGATAGATTGCCGAATCCAAAATGATAATATTGTATTTTGTCAACCACAAGATTGCATAGAGTCAGCCTAATACAGAAATAAGCGGGTAACAGCTAGGTGGTTATAAGTTAGAACAAGCTAAAGGTGCAATTTTTAAAGTTGCCTAATATTATTTGTCTCAATGATCACAGAACCACCAACTTTTAGCAGACAATGCGAGATCTCCGTTCGAGGCAAACCACTAGTTTTAAGTTCTATCTTTATTCTTGGTACCTCGGGTGGTCGCTCAGAGACAAAGCCTGTCTTTACCTACATCCAACATAATATAAATGCGAAAGTTTGGATGGATCGATGTTTGTTGCTCAATCACGCCAGAACGGCTCAATGGATCCGGATGGCACAGAGATAAATTATAGTCTGGAATAGCACATAAGCTACTTTTTGACCTGATAGGTACCACGCAAGCGAAGCCGCGGGTGGAAGCTGGTATTTTCATAAATTATCATGCAGATTATTAATTTAGTATTATTATTATTATTACAGATTATTAATGGATTAATAGATAGTGTTCTACATATTACTTGTATGCATATCAGAGAATGAACAATTCATATATTCGGTAATATGAAATGTAGGTATACGTCTAAGAGCAGGCGACTGTACCTACGTGTAGGTAATGTTGTAATTTTCGGTAATTAATGGTGCCTACATACCCTTCCTTCAATTTCGAGGAAATCCGTCAATGTGTGGATACTTGTACTTAAATATTGGTTAATTTTAGGTGATTCGTGACATGGATTTATTATTAATCTTAGGTTGATAATTTTACAATCACGACCGTTCGATCAGTTCAACCAAACTTACAAGAGCACGTCACACAGAACAACTCAAAGATTTTCTAAACATGAATAAAAACAAAACGAACCTTCCGAATAAAACAGCGGAATACTTTTACAAGATCAGCTGCCTGAGCTTTCTGTTGGGCATGCCGAGCTTCTGGATATCTGACCTTCGCATCCCGAAACCTTTCGTCAAATACTACCCTTACTTAAGCAAGTTCTGTAACATAACGTTCTACATCTTGGTACCATTTGAGTTGAGCGCGTTTGTAACGCAAAACGACCTGACCATGAAACAGGAGTCAGATCGGTGTATATACGGCATAGCTCACCCGTTTCTCTTGATGTACATAGTTCTGATCGCGCGGCAAGAACACGAGATCAAAAGCTGGATAAATGATGTTCTGGAAATGAGGGCAGTGTACAATGACCCGAGGGTGGAAGAAAAAGTAAGTTAAAGATGCAAGTTACTTAACAAATCGCTTATTCCCATATTCTCAAATAAGATACCCACTTAGTTTACGTTACGTTTCAAGAAATTAATTAATAATTAGACATAGACAAACATTTATTCACAAACTTGGCACACAATACACGTCACAATCACAGAGACACAGAGAGCGAAAATATGAAACAAAGACAGAGAGGTAACACACAAAAACTTATTAAAAAGAACACGTGAAATGTTATTGTGCGCCACAGCAGCAAAAAGGTCTCGGCTCAGCATAAATGCCTTACCACTGAGGAGAAGTTAGTAGGAGTAATTAGCCATACAATCAATTACATGAGAGTAGATATGATAACTGATGCCACTGTTACCATCCAAGAGTTACTGCTGACGGCCGTGTGATCATAACCCTTGAGTTGTTTACTTGGATGTCTGACTTGCTTGTTTAATCCTCAGATGGTGAAGAAATCCGCTTTAACATCGTCGGTCCTGGTGATGAGCTGCATCATGTCTATGGCTCTGCACAGTGTAAGCGCATGCCTGCAGGTCATACAATCTGGTAAATATGTACTACACGAAGAAATCAACTTGGCACCTGCGTGGAATGTGCATCTCTCTCCCACCACACCCCACTGGGTACCGGTCACGCGAGTGAGAATGAGACAAAACATTACAGCGAGGTGCCTAGTTAACTTCTGCGTGTTCAATATGTGTGCTTTCATGCACATGCCTTTGAATTGATAAGTTTTTAATTAGACTACATTACTAGAATCGATTTATTATAAGTAACAGAAAAATAATAATAATAACAGTTGTAAATTAAACTAAAATAATATTATACTAGAAATGAACTCTGTTTTCTACGACTACGACTACAAGTAGAAAACAGAGTTCAGATCACCAACCACAGGCAGCGTGCCCAAAAGGCTGGCGACGTTACCTCGTTGGATCGCTATACTGATCCTTTGTCCGAAGTAAGCACCAGCCCTTCGGTCATTGGTCTCATCCACCAGCCTCCTAGATAAAGCAATAGTCTACATTTACATCTAGGTACACTTCCACACTAATTTTATAGTTACATTGTTTGTATGTAGGAGTTTGTATCTCTGGAGCTACTGAACAGTTTTTTTTTTAATTATTCCACTAATAGAAAGCTGCACTATCCCTTTCCCTGTGTACCACAGGCTATATTTTGTTGTGATCAAAATAACTTTTCATTCCGAGAACTCAATATTTGTAGGTAAATCAAGTCGGAAGAAATTTGCCAATTGGCTTAGGTTAGGTCATACATAAGTAACTATTTTCTAATCTGTGACAACTGCGCGCTAATTTAGTCCGTTACTTTACCACAAAATAATTAATAGTAAGTTAGTAAGGTAGTAAGTTAGTTCGTATCGAGGTTTTAGAGCTCATTTTTAGGAGGGAATCCATTTTGAACAGTCAAGTGCGATTACGGCTCGCACTCTGAGGCTTCCGTAGTTCCGCAAACACGTAACACGGGGTCGGAAAATCAAGATCTTAGTGTACGAAGTGACAAGTGCCACAGTAGGAACATACTTGAACACGTGGACGAAGTTGCGGACGGGTCAGCTAGTAAACCGTATAAACAGAGATATAAGATATATGCAGGTGTTCACCTTCCGAGAGTCTTGGCTCTGTTCTTCTCAATGTGCATTAGTCACTCGCACTTACCTCATGACTTAATGAAAACCATCGTAGTGCCCATTGTGAAGGACAGAACCGGAGATATCTCGGATAGGGGAAATTACCGTCCTATCTCACTGGCGACAACTATAGCCAAGGTTCTGGACAGTGTGCTTAACACTTACTTGGAAGAATTTACACACCTACATGACGCACAGTTCGGATTTCGATCTGGATTGTCAACAGAAAGCGCCATAGTGAGTCTTAAGCATACTGTTCAGTACTATACGGATCGTAAGACGTCGGTCCACGCCTGTTTTCTTGACCTATCTAAAGCCTTTGACTTAATGTCATATGACGTACTTTGGAGAAAGTTGAGAGACAGGGGTGTGCCGGCGGAAATACTTAATATGTTTAGGTATTGGTATGCAAACCAAACCAATTTTGTAAAGTGGGCTGACTCACTATCTGAGGCGTATGTGTTGGAGAGCGGAGTAAGACAGGGAGGGCTGACCTCTCCCCTGCTCTTCAACATATATGTTGACGATCTCATCGTGAGGCTGAGCAGCATGCGTGTCGGATGCAGTGTAGATGGCGTAAGCATTAATAATATTAGCTACGCGGACGACATGGTGCTGCTCTGCCCCACGGCGGGTGGCCTACAGGAACTGCTGGGAGTCTGTGAGCAATACGCTGTTGAACATGGGCTGACATATAATGTTAAGAAAACAGAGTACATGGTCTTTGGGGCGGCCGGCAATGGTCCAGATAAGAACACCTATAATATTACCCTTAATGGCATGAACGTAAGAAGAGTTATTAAATTTAAATATCTTGGACATATCATTGCCGACAGCCTCAAAGATGATGCGGATATTGAAAGGGAGCGTAGGGCGCTGGCAGTTAGAGGTAATATGCTGGCCCGCAGGTTTTCCCGGTGTACTGAGCAAGTTAAGATAACGCTTTTCAAAGCTTACTGCCAAAACATGTACACGGGAAGCTTGTGGGTTGGACACACCAAAAACTCGCTAGCGACCCTGCGCGTCCAATATAATAATATATTCAGGATGATGTTGGGACTGCCTCGCTTCTGTAGTGCATCAGGGATGTTTGCTGAATATCAAACTGAAGGGTTCGCAGCCATTATTCGCAAAAAATCTACATCCCTGATCCGCAGAATGCGCGACAGTCACAACAGCATCCTGAAAACTATAGCTAATAGATACTCCTCGCCGCTGTGGGCAGGCCTGATTCGCAGAGTGATCCCGGAAAAAGTCCCGTCACTCTGGTGAGACCACTCTGTGAATTAGTCCTGCGTTAAATTTAAATTTAATTTTATTTGAATTTTATGTTTCGATTTGCCTACTAACCATTTACTGTATTTTATTGTGTTACTAACCCCATATGGATCTATGTTGTCCGAAATAAAAAGATTTTATTTTTATTTATTTTTTATAAAGAAAGTGAAGACTATGATGGACTATGATGGAGTGGGAATAGGGTAATACCACAGATAACATAATACTATACTAGTATTATGTTATCTGTGTTAAAAACAAGATCATTGGATTTTTGTAAAAAAACATTCAACTTGATTGAAGAGGCATTTATTTAATTTTCCCGTGTTATGGGTATTTTATGATATTATAAAATCTTTGTTTCATGACCTAATAACGATTTTTCACATACTTCAATAACAAATCTATACCCGTAAAGCCATCTATTGACATTCGTTTGAACAATACTTTTTTTCCTTGGAATGGGACCCCGTGGTAATACAAAAGTCTTCCTTTGCAGAGGGTACCTTCACAACTATAATCACAGCCTGGCCGCCGGTGCGCGAGGTGTCGGCCGGCGCATGCACGGTGCGGATCATCACCAACATCGTGTGGTGGCTGTTCATCATTCGTGTCTTCAGCTGCTATACTTTCGTCATCAGGTAATCGGTGACGAACTCAGCGGCGCAGCGGGCGGGTTCGATTCCGGCAAATGTTTGCATGATCTACAAATATGTATTCCGGGTCTGTGTGTTGCAGTACCATGGCACTCGTAGTTTCTGATACCCACGACACAGGGAATCCTAGTGTGGGTTCAGGTCTATGTATGTGACTGTTGGGTGTTATTTATTTTAATGCAGGTTGAAAATAAAGAAGACAGACAGACAGAAAGTGATCCTATAAGAGTTCTGCTTTTACAAATGAGGCACGAAACCCTAAAAATACATAGTCTTGTTTATTCGATTTCAGCCTTACAACCTACATGAGCTGCCAATACGAGAACCTGCAGAGCTACTTCCGCAGCCTAGATGGGATCTTCCAGGAACACCTCGATCACAGCGAGATGGAACGGAAATACGAGAATGCCTTGAAGACTGGCATAAGACTACACTCAGATACGTTTTTGTCAGTTCTGCTTCAACTTTTAAAACATATTTTTTCTAATATCCCAATAATAATCAACTTGGACGGGATTTGAACCCGCAATCTTCCCCCTTGATACGGGGATGCCGTCTGTGTGAAAATCTTTGGGACTTTTCCAATCGGCTTAAAGCGTCGTAGCGCCACCTACAGAAGAAACAATTGGTTATTACACGGTGTATTAAATATTATAGTCTGTGCAAGTGGTTTCCACCTGCTCAATGACTAAAGCTGTCGCAGCTAAAGCATTCAATCAAATGATTATTTTATTTTTAGTGATAACTCGATAAAAAAAGTGTTATTTTAGGCTTTTAAAATAATACCTACCTGTTTATTTCAGATGCGTAAATCGTGTTAAAAAGATATGCGGCGGCGTCTTGAGCGGCCAAGTTGTATATACCATCGTTATATTGGCGTTTCTCATGTCGCAAATGTTGGTTAGTCAGTACTATAACGTCATACTTTATTAGGTACCTATGTAGGTAGGTATTTAGGGTCCCAGAAGGAAGGTGTTATCACACCTGATTCTTCTAGGCTTGGTCGCGAGGAACAGGCGTATAGCTTCACCTAGTTTCTAAGACGTTTCAAAGTGATCCTAGTGATTTTATTGAAAAAAACGTCTTTTGACTTTGACTTTGACAATAATATCTAACCATAAATCCTTAGAAGCGTCCTTACACGTTATGTTTCGTAGGTATTCCAAGAAGCGATTTGCAAATAGTATGGCGAATGCTAACCGCCAATGACGACTACGGGAGGCGTGCTGCGCGAGTGCCCAGCAGCAGCGCTCATTTTACTTAAAATAGAAAGTTTCGTAACGTTTTTTGAATCTTACTAACTGAATCCTGAATCTTACTAACTTAATATTCCTCATAAAATATCTATTTACTTCTACTTTAGTCTAAAGATTGACGAATGTGATTGTTTTGTCAGAGATCGGAGCGAACGATGGTGAATGCGATTGCGACTGCCATCACTGCCACAGCCGTGCTCATCAGCACTGGCTTATTCATGTGGAACGCGGGAGATATCACCATTGAAGTAAGTACCTTATTAAGAGGATACAAAAATCATAATGAATTGTCGAGTGGGCGGAGTGAAGAAAGTGACAGCGCTATGTACTGTTATTGAATGCGGAAAGAGATAGCAAGCGTTAGAAGGCGCTCGAAAGTAATCGACATAAGCGAAATATAAGAAAATATCGATTATCTCAAAAACTATCTATTTTTTTCTAAAAGTGTCTTGGATTTAGGTACCCAATGCTATTGTCTAACAAAATAGATAGTCTCAGAGTTTTTTCGAAAAAACTGTTGCAGAGGACCGAACTTAAAAAAATAAATCTATCGAGAAAAGTTTTACCAATCGCGTTTCTGTCTTGGATTTACGTAAATAAAATGCTCAAGTTATCTTTGTCATAAAAATCAAAACTGTGCCTTTTGCGGTTATTGAGAAAAACAATTCAAAAATCATAAAATAATTAAACCCTCACCTTAACCTAGTAACATAATTACGTTTTAAAAACTTCAATGAAGGGTCAATAGGATCAAACTTCTTTGGGTCCACCAATACGCGTTAGTAGGCGGAATACGCGAACATTTTGCTCATTCAGAACGACCCTGGCTACTAACGCTTTTGTATTAATAAACAAAGTACTACTCATAAAAAAATGTTTCTGCAAGTCATGACCCCAAGAGATGATTACTTTTTTAAGTTTAGCGGGAGAAGTAGCAATCCCTCGAGAAGAAATTAAATAGGGGACCACCTTGAAGTTATTCCCTACACAACACAATAGCAAAAAAACCATCAAAATCGGATCAGCTGTGGCGTTGCATACTGAGTAATCGGTGTAGGTAACTACATTAAAAATAACAGACCAAACCAGAAAGGAAGTTCCTGAGTAAACCAGATCTATATGAGCTAAATATTGTTCGACAGGCATCCAACTTGGCATCCGCCATGTACTCGTCCGGGTGGCAAAACTGCAGAGGACGTAGCTCTGGCCGCGTCAGGCGATTGCTCGTCATTGCGATGACGCGCGCGCAGGTAACTTACACAACCCACAAGGTTTTTATTGTTTCTAACTTCTTTTTTTCCAGTACCTAATAATTTTGTAATTTGGAAGGCTTAGGGTATTTTTGAAACAGGAAAAAAATTACTTTCTCAGTCCTACAATGGGATGGTGAAGTTTGAAAAAAGTTGGAACTGAAAGGGCCCTAAGGGCCTTTTCCGAGTTTCAGCCACGTTTTCTTTATTTAGAAATTAAATATGAATTAAATATATATTCATGTGTAGCATACAGTGAACTGCGTGAGCGGCTGAAAAATATTGGTTAAAAGTAGTTTGAAACACACTTGGCGCCTTGATATTTCTTACCCCGCACTTGACCGTATTTATTTTTATTAAATTTCCAAAAAATAAATCAGTGATGTGAGAGGAAAAGTAGCCCCGCATATATTGTCCCTAGTTGTATTCTATTGACTGATTTGAATAAAATTGAGAGCGGTTCAGTCATAAGAGATTATTTATTTTACAGAAACCTGTTGTGTTTAAAGGATTTGGTATAATGGATTTGTCCTACGAATCATTCTTGTATGTAAGTGTTTTTATTTAATTTCTTCTTTTGTAATTACTATCTTTACGATTCCAGGCTATAAAGGTATAGAGGGAAATACCGGCTTCATTTGACATTTGCTATGAATATCATATACATTTTTGATCATGATTATGAACATAATTTTCACTAAAAAACTGAATATTTACCACCATGTGTATTAATTAATTCCTGTGTGTAAATGTGTTCATTAATTGATAATTATGAATATAATTTTGACACTTCGCAATACGAAATTTATCACCGAGATCCAAATTATGTTGGCAAGGGCAGGCAGTTAGACAACACGAAATTTAACTAAATAAATAAATAAATGTAAATACAGATGAGAGTCAGACTGGCGTTCAAATAACGTCATCAAAGCCGATTTCCATTGCCATTGAAGCCATTGCGTTCATGTTTACTATGATAGCAACGCCTTTTCTCTAATTTGTGTTATTCTTTTTTAGCTCGTGAAGACATCCTACTCGGTCTTCTCAGTGTTATATTGAAGAACCTTCTAAGCAACCTATGTAAAGTTTAAAAGTAGAAAATGGCATGAAAAAGGATTGTACACCCTACGAAAAGGCGCAACTTATAATATACTTTGAAGTTCATAGTTTTCGAAGCTCTTTAAGATCTATTGTAGAATACCGGCGTACACTAACAAGCTTCTAATAAGGCTATTTAATTGTCATGTGCCTAGGAATACTTAGATGTAATTATTATTCAATTTATCAATAAATGGATTTAACTGCTCTAGCATTGTTAATTATTGCCGTAATTTTCTTGATGATTTAACGAACTGGTCTCCTATTTAGTGTAATTACCTATGTCGATTTAACTGTAATGAAATAATTGAGAATGCGAAATGTTATGTGAGTAGGAATTCAGAATAAAGACACACAAGTACACAAGGTGATTCATAATATAATGAATAATCTTGTAGATACAAAAGAACTGTAATTCGCACAAAAGTAACCATAGTACGCTGGCAACAAACAATCAAAGAACATAGACGGGCCTAAAAGCCTCTAGGTACACACTTCCCAGCAAATCCGAGGAGGATTCCGAGGAGGAAGGGCACAGCGAGATTTTCTCGTTCTGAATTGGAGCAGCCCGCCTGGGGAGGTACCTCCGCCTTACAGAAGATCGCAGCCAAATAACATTATTTGTTTTCAAATAGTGTTGTGTTCCTGCGATGAGTAAGGTTGCCAGAGCTCTTTAGGGGGTGGGGGGTTCGGGGTCGGCAACGCGTGCGTGATGCCTCTGGTATTGCAAGCGCTCATAGGCTACGGTAACCGCTTACCAACAGGTGGGCCGTATGCCTGTTTGCCACCTCAGTAGTATAAAAAAAAAAAAAAAAAAAAAAAACATTGGCAATATAGGGTCCACTGCAACAACAATAAATAAAAATAAATAAATAAATATTCCGGACATATCACACACGGTCAACTGATCCCAAACTAGGCATAGCCTATACTATGGGTACCAGAGACCAATAGTAAGATAATAAGACGACTTGACTTACGCACAGGGGGGCAATTCAACTAATATTCACACGCTAGCCGTGTTGGCTGAAGAATAGGCCCTTCCACATCTACCCACCCGTGGATGTTGTAAGAGACGACTAGGGGAAAGGGAAAGAAAAAGAGATGGGCAGCAGCGTCCCCTATTATAACTACGTTAGCTCTAACTGCACTAGCCAACCCGTACGCCCAGCGTGATAAGTAAGTATGGGCACATGATTAAAAGTCGCTTTGGAAATATATGGGGGAGGCCAATGTTCAGCAGTGGACTTCTGATGGACGGAATTATGATGACGTTCTATTCAGTTCCAACAATGGTTCAGTTCAGACCACAGTTTCAATATTAACCAAATTAGCAAGGGCTATGGACTTAAGGTAAATCCAGACAAAACCCAAGTTATCATTTTAGGTAGTTCTCGCACATTAGTGAAGATAAATTGGTCGACTCTTCCTCAAATAAAGTTCGATAACATTATAGTGCCCTTTTCTAAATGTGTTAAAAACTTGGGTGTGTTCATGGATAGTAGTATGTCATGGGGCTCACAGCTTGAATCTGTGAGTCGTAAATTATTTGCGTCTGCTGGTTCACTAAGAAGACTGCGGAACTTTCTTCCAACAGCTACTAAAATTGCGCTTGCACAATCTCTTCTTCTCCCAATTCTTGACTATGCTGATACCTGTTATCTTGACCTTACGGAAGAACAGCTAAGCAAACTAGAACGTCTTCAAAATTTCTGCATAAGGTTCATATTTGGACTTCGAAAATATGATCACATTTCTGAATTTCGTGCTAAACTTAAATGGCTCCCCATTCGTCTTCGCCGGAATACCCATATCCTCTCTCTCCTTTTCAACATCCTCCGAAATCCATCCACTCCTCGTTATCTGAAGGATCGATTTGAGTTTCTTCATTGTTCACATTCCCGTACTCTTCGATCCTCAGAAAACTTCCTACTCAAAACTCCAGTGCATAGAACTAGTTTCTATGCTGATTCCTTTTCCGTCCAAGCAGTCCGCTTATGGAACGCGTTACCGCTTTCCATAAGAAAATCCCCCTCACTAGCTGCTTTTAAAACTAGGGTTAAAAACTTCTATTTAAATGAAGAGTTGTCATAGGTCGTTCATTTGTCTTGGTTGCATTTATGTATTTTATACTATCTATAAATATATATATATATATATATGTATTTATATCTTTATATTTATATATTATATATTTGTATGTATGCTGTTTGTTTATAGTTTATAGTGTTTCCATTATTTATGTTTTTAAGTCCACCCCGACCAATCTTCCTCTAATTTTATATTCACTCCATCCAAAGGTTGTCTGGAAGAAATCGCTTTTTTAGCGATAAGACCGCCCATTGTACCTTTATGGTCTTTAGTTTTAGTTTCTGTTTTATTTTATATTTTTAAATTTGTAAGGTGTACAATAAAGTATTTTCATTTCATTCATTTCATTTCATTAACCAAAACGCCATTCTTCTAAATATATGACCGAACTGATTCGTAGCTTAGGCCGGATCAAAGCATATCATCAGCCAGCCGCTCGACGTCCTCTGCTGAACATGGCCTCCCTCACAGACAGAGCAAAAATCCTTATCATGTGGGGGGATTTGTCCGTACTCACCACGCTGGGCATGCAGGTTGGGGAGCGCATTTAGAGCTATCGTTGTTTAAATGAGGGACGCTGCTGCCCATCCCCCAGCTTTTTTCCCTTAGTCGCCTCTTACGACATCCGAGGATAGGTAGATATGGAGGGGCCTATTCTTCAGACGGGGCCACCACGGCCAAAAATACGCGAACACGGCAAATCATATAGCCGGTATCATTAGTTACATTATTATTCATGCAAGTTTCACAAATGCAAATAGAAGCTGTCGAACATTTGACGTTAGTAGAAGGGCTCTTATGGATCTTGTTTCTTCTATGGATAGGAGGGGTATGTAGGTATCTATCTACCATTGATTACTGAAAATTACAAGATTAGAGGTATGGGTAGAGGATTAGTGGATACCTGTACTTACATATTGGTAAATTTCGGTGAATTTATTATAAATCGTAGGTAATTTTACAATCACCGCCGTTCGATCAGTTCAAACTTACAAGAGCACGTCACACAGAACAATTAAATCAAAGATTTTCTAAACATGAATAAAAACAAAACGAACCTTCCGAATAAAACAGCGGAATACTTTTACAAGATCAGCTGCCTGAGCTTTCTGTTGGGCATGCCGAGCTTCTGGATATCTGACCTTCGCATCCCGAAACCTTTCGTCAAATACTACCCTTACTTAAGCAAGTTCTGTAACATAACGTTCTACATCCTGGTACCATTTGAGTTGGGCGCGTTTGTAACGCAAAACAATCTTACCATAAAACAGGAGTCAGATCGGTGTATATACGGCATAGCTCACATGTTTCTCTTAATGTACATTGTTCTGATCGCGCGGCAGGAACACGCGATCAAAAGCTGGATAAATCATGTTCTGGAAATGAGGGCAGTATACAATGACCCGAGGGTGGAAGAAAAAGTAAGTTACAGATGCAAGATCCTCAAATCTGAACCGGAATATTTCTTTCAACTCGGTGGCGCAACGGGCGAGTGCCCGTCGAAGGCGCAAAAGCTTTCCATTCCCACTGCGAGACAAATGTTTGCATGACATGCAAATATTTTGTTCCGGGTCTGGGTGTTGTGGTGCCATGGTAATCGTAGTTTCTGATACCGTTGCCACAGGGAATCCTAGTGTGGGGTCTATTACCAGCCAAGAATTACTGCTGACAGCTGTGTGATACAACCCTTGAGTTGTTTACTTCGATGTCTCCTCCTCTCTCCTAATCCTCAGATGGTGAAGAAATCCGCTTTGACATCGTTATCCCTGGTTCTGAGCTGCATCATGTCTATGGTTCTGCACAGTGTAAGCGCATGCCTGCAGGTCATGAAATCTGGTAAATATATATCTGCTTCCTAAAAAAGTATGTTGTTTAAACAATCATAGGGATGTAGTGCGCCTGACCGTGCTTTAATGGACATGCCTTTTAATTGATAATTTTACAGTGTAAGAAGTGACAAGTGTCAAGGTAGGAACATGCTAGAACGTGGACTAAGTTTCAGGCGGCCAGCTTTTGAACCATATAAACAGAGGTCTAGAGAAAAAGAAAAGAGTATGAGAATCCTATCCTACTTCCGATTATATTACAATTAAATTATATTATTATTATATATTTAATTGGAGAGAGCTATGCTCGGAGTGATAAGATCAGAAATGAGGAAATCCGTAGAAGAACCAAGGTCACCGACATAGCTCTCAGAATTAGCAAGTTGAAGTGGCAGTGGGCAGGCCATATAGCTCGCAGAACCGATAACCGTTGGGGAGTAAAGGTTCTCGAATGATCTCGATGACGCGACCACGAACCGGGCGACGCAGTGTTGGAAGCCCCCCCACCCGATGGACCGATGACATTGTAAAGGTTGCGGGAAGTCGGTGGATGGAAAGGGCTCAGGACCGTTCGTCGTGGAACTCTTTGGGAGAGGCCTATGTCCAGCAGTGGACTTCTACAGGTTGTTGAAGATGATGATGATATATTTAATTATATTATTTATATTATTATTATTAATATTATAAATGCCAAAGTTTTGTGAGGATGTTTGTTATTCAATCACGCCGTAACGGCTCAACCGATTTCGTTGAAACTTGGAATATATAGAGTTCTTTACATAAAATAGCATATAGGATACTTTTTATGTAGGTAGGTACCACGCAAACGAAGCAGCGGACGGAAGCTAGTAGGTAGGGCATAAGTGAGAGTATACTAAATAGGGCATTACAAGTTTTCCTTTTGCAGAGGGTACCTTCACAACTATAATCACAGCCTGGCCGCCGGTGCGCGAGGTGTCGGCCAGCGCATGCACGGTGCGGATCATCACCAACATCGTGTGGTGGCTGTTCATCATGCGTGCTCTAAGCAGTTATACTTTCGTCTTCAGGTATTCCATAAAACAATCATCCTATCTCTTACCGAAACAATAAACTAGGGGTGTTATTGGTGGAAAACGGATGGGAGATAGGGAAGTTTGCAGTGCCCTGCAGAGGGATAATGCAGGCTGAAAATGAATAAATCCCAAACTTCGTAAAGCGGGTCCATAGCTCAGTTGGTAGTAACTCTGCCTTCTACGCTAGAGGTCGCGGGTTCGATCCCCGCACTGGACAAACATGTGTGATGAACACAGATGTTTGTTCTGTGTCTGGGTGTTAAATATATATCTATTATGTATATCAGTCTCTGGTACTCATAGTACAGGCTATGTCTAGTTTGGGATCAGTTGACCGTGTGAATATGTCCGGAATATTTTATTTATTTATTTTTATTTATAGGTACAGTTGCATACTCAAAATCATCATTAAAATGGAACTAAAGACCATACACTTAGTAGAAAAATGTGGAAAAAAATAAAATTTAAGTATGTAGTCCTATTTATTTGACTTTTTTAGCCTTACAACCTGCATGAGCTGCCAATACGAGAACCTGCAGAGCTACTTCCGCAGCCTAGATGGGATCTTCCAGGAACACCTCGATCACAGCGAGATGGAACGGAAATACGAGAATGCCTTGAAGACCGGCATAATACTGCACTCAGATACGTTTTTGTCAGTTCAACTTCAAATTTTAAATCACGATTTTTATAATATTCCGAAAAATTTCGACTTAGATGGGATTTGAACCCGCAACCTTCCCCTAAATACGGGGATGCTCTACCACCGAATCTACGGCGCCACTTCCCTTCTGTTTGAAAATCTTTGGGACTTTTCCAATAGGCTTAAAGCGCCGTAAGCGCCACCTACAGAAGAAACAATTGGTTTCCGCTCAATTAATAAAGCTAGTTTTAGTTCATTGACCAAGGACCCAATTCTACTAATTCAATGGCTTCAAAATATGGTACCTACCTAACAAGAAGAGCTGGAACCAACTAAATGTTACTTTAAATAAGTTTTTGTAATAAACATTTTTCATTTTCATTTTCATTTTAAAAATGGCAATGGTTCAATGGCAAAATGGTCCCTTTTGACAGTATTCTGCTACAGTCGTTTATCAATGGCTGTCATTGGCATACCAATTGACCAATGAAATCAAAGAAACGAAGGTGCGTACAATCGTAACTGAATGATAATGGTGCGATCATTGATCATTATCATGCTATTATCATTTTCAAGTCATTGAATTAGTAGAATTGGGAGACTGAGCTGTCGCAGCAGATCTATAACTTGCTATAAAGAAATATAAATTAATTTGTAGCCTTTTAAAATACTTATCTGTCCATTTCAGATGCGTCAATCGTGTTAAGAAGATATGCGGAGGCGTCTTGAGTGGCCAAGTTGTATTAGCCATCTCTTTATTGGTGTTTGTCATGTCGCAAATGTTGGTTAGTCAGTACTGTAACGCCTTACCTACTTTCTTATATTATGTTTAGAAAATACATTTATTTTGGACACACAAGCACAGCACAAACTAATAAAATAAAAAATAAAGACACAAGGTACAGGTTACAATACAAAAGGTAGAGAGGAAACAAAACAAAAGTAGGTAGGAAGTAACAAAACTAGGGTATTCATTAGTCCGTACCAATGCATGCGTGAGCCAAAAAAGGTTCCATCTCAGCATTGATGCCGCACACGAAGTGTAGCGGCGCTGGTTTTCAGATGTTTAGGGAAAGAATGTGTTCTAAATGAAAGTCCCCAGAAGCGTAACAAACATATGTAACATATGTGACTTACAACTAGATGGACATATTTTATCTATTATTTAGTAATTACAAGAAGAGATTTGCAATTCAAACCGTCTTGTATGACAAATGCTGTCAATGACGACCACGGTGGCGTGGATTACCCTGAAACGCAGGTGTAGATTATGTTATATCCCGGAGGCAGGACAAATGTTTGTAGATCTTTGTTGAAAATATTTGTTCCGTGCTTTTGCACTCGTAGTTTCTGGTGCCCTCGATACAGGGAGTCTAGTATGGGGTCAGTGACGTGAGTGACACTAAATTGATCTATGATTCAGGAAATTGACTGAGGATATAACTAGAACTGCCTTTACTTGACACGAAAAATGTGATTGTTTTGTCAGAGATCGGAGCGAACGATGGTGAATGCGTCTGCGACTGCCATCACTGCCGCAGCTGTGCTCATCAGCACTGGCTTATTCATGTGGAACGCGGGAGATATCACCATTGAAGTATGCACCTTATTCACCTAGAAAGAACACATAAAAAGAACCGACTTCAATGATGGTCAATAGGATAAAACTATTTTAGGCCATTCTACCTATACCTAACGGTAGTTGGGGTTTCTGTGAGAACCAACATCATTTTGTTCATTCAGAACGAAACTGGCCCATCAAAAAAAAAGTACATAACAAACAAATTGTGGGGAAGTCGTGACCTAAAGAGATAGTGACTTTTTTAAGTTTTACAGGAGAAGTAGCAATAATCAATAAAATAAATAGACATAGACAATAGACATAGACATTCATTTATTTGCTACTAAAACACACATATTTGCACAACATTTTAAAACTAAACAATTACATAACAGAAAACTCGAGCAGGTAAATAAAATGGTGTGATGTGTGCTGCAGCAGCAAAATGGCCTCGGCTCAGCATTATGTCTACAGTGTTAGCAGCAAACGCTGGTATTCTGCAGAAACCATTTCTCAGTCATTAAACCCTGTGAGAACAGTCTTATAATTAAAAAGGTAATAAAAGTAAATGTAAGAATAATCAGGGAAAAAAATTATAAATATTGAAACTAATTAAATTAAATAATAAGAATGTCAAGTGCATAGTTTACCTAAAGATAAAAATAAATGTCGTTAAAAAATGCATAATGATAATAATGTAATTAAATTAAATAAGTTTGTGCATGATGTAGGCTAAAATGTCAGCAAGTGAAAAGGCGCACTGTAGCTATTGGCACCAGACAACCCAGTTTTTTGCTGATATACCTAACAACATAAGTTTAAAACTTTTTTAAAGGTATATTTTGATTTTAATAGTCGAAATGGTGGTGGTATGTTATTCCAACACTTGGTTGCCTGGTACCGAAAGCTGCCCCTAAACGATACAGTCATAAGCTTACTATAATGAAGCAAGAATCTATTGTGAAAAAGGATCATCGAAAAAAATGATAGGCACCAAGCCGTGTTTGTTGCCTGATTCTTCTAGGCTTGGTCGCGAGGAACAGGCTTCACCTAGTTTCTAAGACGTTTCAAAGTGATCCTAGTGATTCTATTGAAATAAATGCCTTTTGACTTTGACTTTGACATGTCCCTTGTCGATCTTGAGCTGCATTTACTCTGTGAACGGACAAGTTTGGAATAAAGATATTCCGGCAATTCCGACGTTACAACAGAGTGAACTCATGTGGGGCCACGCTTAGAAGCCTCTTTTGACGTGCATTTCACACTTCATCAACATAAACTTGTAACGGCGGCCACACAATATTATTTATTTTCTCAATATTATAACGGCACAATTGGACGAATTTTCAAAGATATTAAATATACTTATATATTTAATTTTATTAGAATATTAAGAAGGAATATCTAAATACATTAATTCCGCGATTTTCTTTTAACTAATAAACATTTTTTAAATTAAAAAAAGCAAAAATTCTAAATAAACTGAACGTCGTTACAAGTTTACGTCAGTATACTCGTGTCAAGTCGTGTCACTAAAGATTGAAAGATTTCATTCGATTTTTTGTTTTGTTCGACAAAGTTTATGAAATCATCATGAAACGGACACTGGCAGAATTGTGACAACAAGCCACAGAAGCCAAAAACCAAGAAACTAACTAAGTTGAATACATTGACTATGCTATCGAGTTTATTTGTGCACAAATAAAAGTTCATGCAGTGCATAATAATACTGAGCTACCCTTCAGCACTGGAAAAATGCTGGCACTGCAACAAACTGGAGAAAAGTCGTTGAGAAAATAAAGAAAATAATCTTACATGACTTTGAACAAGATGTGAATTGACAATATTGTTGAAAATTAATTCATAAATCTCTGAGTACCTACAGAGCGATGACGATGACAAAACGATTATTTCAATTGGATAAATACAACTTATTTTGTTCAACTATGTACCTATCTACTTGATTTTTTTCATAAAATGACGATATAATTTAATAATGGGACAGGGATTGTAATGTGATTCAATCAAATAAAGTTACTCTACATAAGCAATAAGTGATTGTTAAAGAATTGATGTTGTATTATTTTTTCACAATAACTGCATTCGATTCACTGATGTTTGAAAATCATATCGATTCATTCAGTTTATCGATAATTTTAAGCAGGTACCTCACTATGAAGCTAAGACTGACAGACATCAAATGTGGCTTTTTAATGTGGCCTTACTTTAATACAGCCAGGTGCAGATATCTCCGCGATGCCATGTTGAGAGTATCTGAATTATTTAGATAAGGAGTGATATGCGTTCGTGGTGGGATATCATAACAAAATCTTCAACAGGCATTTTGAATCCTCGGAACAAGGCGAGAAGTTTTTGCCGTTAAACGTGGACCATATACCAAATCACCATAATTTAGTTTTGACAATATAAGAGATTCACAAACTTTTATACGGATCTCCTCCTTTAAGTAGTTTCTTGTTTTATATACCTAGCAGATTTAACCTAAAAAAGCATGATTTCACTTGGATTCAGGGACCTGCTCTATACCAAGACCAAGTATGTTAACATCTAGTTTATGCCTTGTAATAACATCAACAAAACGCTTAGAAATACACAAAATATGGAACCACCTTGAAGTTATTCCCTGCACAACAGTAATCATCATCATCATTTCAGCCGTTCGATGTCCACTGCTGAACATGGTCTCCCCCACAGACAGAGCAAATTCCTTATCATGTCGGGGGATTTGCTCATACTCACCACGCTGGGCATGCGGGTTGGCGAGCGCAGTTAGAGCTATCGTTGTTAAAATGAGGGACGCTGCTGCCCATCCCCTAGCTTTTTTCCCTTAGTCGCCTCTTACGACATCCGCGGATAGAGATATGGAGGGGCCTATTCTTTAGCCGGGGCCACCACGGCCACACTACACAATAGTAATAGTCACACAATAGTAGACACTCCACGATAGTAATAAAACCATCAAAATCCGACCAGCTGTGGCGTTGCATGCTGACTAATCGGTGTAGATACCTTAAAAATGACATGCCAAACCAGAAAGAAAGTCCTTGAGTAAAACAGATCTTAGAGCTAAATATTGTTCGACAGGCATCAAACCTGGCATCCGCCATGTACTCGTCTGGGTGGCAAAACTGCAGAGGACGTAGCTCTGGCCGCGTCAGGCGACTGGTTGTCATTGCGATGACGCGCGCGCAGGTAATTTACCTACACCACCCACACGGTTCTATAAAGGTTACTAACTCAACAGGAAAAAACGGAACCAATATCACGGATCATTTTGGTGTCCGGCTGTCTGTTCGTGTGTCTGTCAAGATCCTTTTTAAGCTTAAGGTATCACAAATAATATTCTGTGAGCTAAACAAGCTTCTAAGCGAATGCACTAAAAATATATGGCTGTTTAATGTTTGTATCGAAATAACAAATTAAAATGAAAAAATCTTCAGGTTACCTACTTCCAGGAACCTCACAATTTTTGAATTTGGAATCACTAGCATTCTAAATTAAAAAATTGTGAGGTTACTGGATTTTAATGATAAGTCTTAAATTTCGAATTTTGTGCCGGAAAAGGCCCCACGCAAACATACTGTAGGTGCCTATTGTATTGTATTAATTTGTACGCGAGGAACAGGCATAGCTTCACCTAGTTTCTAAGACGTTTCAAAGTGATCCTTGTGATTTTATTGAAATGAAAACCTTTGACTTTGACTATTGACTGATTTTTTTTTTTTTCCCGGACATATTACACACGGTCAACTGATCCCAAACTAGGCATAGCCTGTACTATGGGTACCAGAGACTGATATACATACTGATACACAGAACAAACATCTGTGTTAGTCACAAATGTTTGTCCAGTGCGGGAATCGAAACCGCGACCTCTAGCGCAGAAGGCAGAGTTACTACCAACTGAGCTATGAGGCCAGTCATTAGTATGAAATTGACAGTGGCTCGATCATAAGATAGAATAGATACCCACCTGAGTAATTTTTTTTATTTTACAGAAGCCTGTTGTGATTAAAGGACTTGGTATGATGGATTTGTCCTACGAATCATTCTTGTATGTAAGTGTTTTTATTTAATTACTTAGTAATTAAATAAAAGTTTCATCAGCCGTGGTGGCCCCGGTTGAAGAATTGGACACTCCATATCTTACCTACCCGTGGAAGTCGTAAGAGGCGACTAATGGAAAAAGCTAGGAGACGGACTGCAGCATCTCCTAATTTCACGGAGATAGCCATAACTGCGCTCGCCAACCCGCGTGCCCCGTGGTATTAGCAAATCCCCCCATATGATATGAATTCGCTCTGGACATCTGGGGAGGCCATGTTCAGCTGTGGACGTCCTACGGCTGAAATAATGATGATGATAGTTACATTCTTTACGAAACCCTGGGGGTCTAGACAAGATCCATTTTCTGTTAGCGTTCACGCCTGCGGAAAGATAAAATTGTATGGAACTGACATCAGCTTGTGAGATGTCACGTGACTGCTGCAAAGTTGGTAGACAAAATCCTGTCGTCCGCATGCGGAAAAGTTAGCGTGACTGGTCAAGCATATTATTGAATTGGTGTTTACTATGACAGAGCGATTTCTCTTTAACTCGTAAACCTACCTATTTTTATTTTTTAGCTTGTGAAGACATCCTACTCTGTGTTCTCAGTATTATATTGAAGAACCTTCTGAGCATTATTATGTCTACGTAAAGTTTAAAGTAGAAAAAGGCACGAAAGGATTTTACACGAAAAGGAACAACTTTTACCTACTTTGAAGTTCATAGTTTACGAAGCTCTTTTTTTAGATATAAAGTACACATTTTGTGTGGAACAAGCTTCTAATAAGGCTATTTAATTGTCACGTGCTTAGGAGTACTTAGCTGTAATTATTATTCAATTGATCAATAAATGGATTTAACTGCTCTACCATTGTTAATTATTGCCGTAATTTTCATGATGATTTAACGAACTGGTCTCCTATTAGGTGTAATTAACTATGTCGATTTAACTGCAATGAAATAAATGGGAATGCGAAATTATAAGTGAGTAGGGATAATGAGGCTTAAATAATTTAGGTAGGAATAATTTAGAATGAAGAGTTAGTTTAACCACAAGGTGATTCATATTATGAATAATCTTTTATATGCAAAACAATGCCGTGGTGGCACCGGCTAAAGAATAGGCCCCTCCATACCTACCTATCCGCGGATGTCGTAAGAGGCGACTAAGGGAAAAAAGCTAGGGGATGGGCAGCAGCGTCCCTCATTTTAACAACGATAGCTCTAACTGCGCTCGCCAACCCGCATGCCCAGCGTGGTGAGTATGGGCAAATCCCCCCACATGATAGGAATGCGCTCTGTCTGTGGGGGAGGCCATGTTCAGCAGTGGACGTCGTACGGCTGAAATGATGATGATGAAAAACAATTGTGATTTGCACAAAAGTACCTACTCATAGTAGGTACGCTGGCAACAAACAGTCGTAGAACATAGACTCAAAGCCTCTACACCAGAGACTGAGGACCAGTAGTGTCTGCAATTTGCCTGCTCTTCTGTCAGGCTACTCCAATTTTGAGCTAGAAAATCTCGCTTTTCCTTGTAAAATTCATAAGGATTCGCATTGAAGCTATATACCTATTACCTACCCAGCTTATTTGGATGCTAGTCTTGAATCACCTTGTATATCAATATAGGTCCGTAGCATACAATACTAAACGAAGAAATAGAAGAGCTTCTGCATACTAGCCAATAGTGCAAAAGTTTTTGACTGCGGTCATTGTTTAATATTAATAATAATTTTAATTTCACTCTCGATTTTTCCGCAAACCACTAGCCATGTCTAAACAACCAGAATATTTAGGGAACAAAGCCCCAAGCAAAACCACACTGTTCTTCGTTGATCTTAATCGGTTCGTGTACTTCTTCGGGCTGCCCAGTTTCTGGGCAGAAGGATTGGACCTTCCAGACAACTTCATCAAGTTTTATGATCTATTCACGAAGATCGCTAACTTTTGTGTATATCTGCTGGTGCTGGCGGAGTACGGGGCTTTCATCACGCAGAAAAACTTGTCTGAGAAACAAGTATCTGACCTCCTGCTCTTCTCAATATCGCACTCTATAATCACGTATTTCCGAGTTCGGATGGCATACCAGCAGGAGAATATACTTGACGTGACATACAACCTGGGCATAGCTCTGAAGAAAATCTATAACGATTTGGCAGTGGAAGCGTGCATGATCAGGAAGTCCAAGCTTCATTCTGGTGCGTTGGTGCTGAACTGTTTCTCGTCTGTTTTGTTTATGACGTATGAAGCTTGCGTGCAGGTTCTACGGTCAGGTAAGTGATATAATTTGGATAGCTATTGGTAGACTTAATGCTCGCTCAACCTTATTTGCCAGATGCACGCAGATACGAACGGCTGTAATAAAGTTGCAGCGACCAATGTGGTGGCCCGATATTTCTACACGATGTCGTAAGAGAATAAGGGAAAATAGCTAGGGGATAGGCAGCATCGTCCCTTATTAACAACAATAGTTTTATCTGCGCTCGCCAACCCGCATGCTTTGCGTGGCGAGTATGGGCAAATCCCTTCAAATGATTGTTTCTAATACATCTATGGGGGAGGCCTGTGTTCAGCAGTGAACATCCTACGGCTGAAATGATGATAACCAATAAAATCTAAAAGGTTATCTGTAGTTTCTATAATCTTCGACAGAAAGTTATCAGGCTGATGTTGAATACAGCAGGTGAACAAAACTCCTCGACGGCTGATATAGGTAAGCCCCTTCGTCCATGACGCTACGCAAAAGTGACGGAACTCATTAGAAACTAGAGTTGCGGACTGATTGGAAACTCTGACTCGTCCACAACGTTACTGGAATTTCCTGAAACTCAGTCACTCAGTACACGATTTTATGTAAACAAAGTTTTGAAAACGAAAATAATTAACATGACTAGTGATTATTCGAGCCATGACATGGAATTATTACTTCTCCAGTCACATAGAGGTCAGAATCACATATAATTACTTTTTATTCGTTCATTTTTTAATAGTTTCTCGAAACCAGTCGCCTGGCGACCAGCATGTCGAGTCGCCAGGAGACTAATTACAAACGCGTTCCTTTTGAGTAGCATCGTGGACGGACGCGCATTGAAATACTAGTGCTATCGCATTCAGGCTACTCATAAGTGACTACAGTTTCAGTCGCGTTCCTTTTGAGTCGCGCCGTGGACGACGGGGCTAACAGTGTCTGGAGTCAATTCATACAGCACGCGTCTCCATAAATAAAATACAGAATACAAGCTAGCTATGATAAAACCTCTGAATATAATTTCAGGAGCTACATTTACTACTGTAATAACAGCGTGGCCAGAAGTACAGGACCCCTCGTTACTAGCGAAAGTGCTCAGAGGAGTAATCTACATATTCTGGTGGATATTTGTAACTCGTGTGTTCTCTGTATACGCGCTAGTCATCTGCCTCGCGATTTGTACTAGCCATCAGTACAAGAATCTACAGAGCTACTTCTTGAGCTTGAATAGTATCTTTATGGGCGATGACTCTCAGAATGTTTTGGAAGAGTTGTATGAGCGTGGGGTTAAGGTTGGGATTCAAATGCATTCGGAGACTCTGAAGTAAGTGTGTGAATTATCTGTTTGAATTGATTGACGAACTGTCTAGGTACCTACGACTTCTAAATTCTAATAGATGGACCAATATGATAGGATATCTCCAGTGAATGGAGGATAGGCAAGACGGACGTTTACCGATGGTATACCTTCCAATGATTACTCCTTGGAAGGTATACCAGCTAGTTTCTAAGACGTTTCAAAGTGATCCTAGTGATTTTATTGAAATAAATGCCTTTTGACTTTGACTTTGACCTTAAACGTCCGTCCAGCGCGGGCGATGTTTTTTACTTATTATGTCAGTGACCAGGTTTAGGAATGGTGGCCCAAAAAGGACCTAAGTATGACCGTCCGTCGGTGAAAGAATCAGTTTCGTGTAAAGATTAAGTGCTCTTAGAGGCTCCTTTCGTGCAAATGTCACATGTCTTCGAATGCTGAGGTTCTAGGACATGCCGGTTGCCTTACGATGGTTTCCTTCACCTTTTGAGAGCACAAGTATAGCGCACTACATTTTCCGAATGGAAAATCCACAACCGGGATTCGAACCACGAGCTGTGGATCATCATCATCATAAACCTGATGAAGTCCATTGCTGAACATAGGCCTCCCCCAAAGAGTTCTTTATTCTTTACTGTACACAAGAAAACAAAGATTACAGAAATAAAAAAGTTCCATGACGAACGGTGTTGAGCCTTCTCAATCCACCGACTTCCCGCAACCTTCACAATGTCGTCGGTCCATCGGGTGGAAGCTGTGGATGCTGATTAATAATTAGATTGGTTTGTTTGCAGGTGCACGGACCAGATTCAAGTTATTTGTCGGGACGTTTTCAGCGGCCAAATAGTCTTCAATCTCTTGTTGCTCGTTGTGCTAATGTATCAAATGAGTGTGAGTATCAGGTCAATTCACCAAGCGTTGGGAGTCCTGCACTTTCAACATCATCACCGTCGTTATCACCAACCAAATAAGTAGGTAATACGTGTCGTGGGTACATTACGCCGTGAAGAAAGAAGGTACTAAAGAAAGATTATTATTATTGGAGGAGGTAGGGCACAGCGAGATTTTCTCGCTCTTAGTTGGAGCAGTCCGCCTGGGGAGGTACCTCCGCCTTACAGAAGATCGCAGCCAAATAACATTATTTGTTCCAAATAGTGTTGTGTTCCTGCGGTGAGTAAGGTTGCCAGAGCTCATTAGGGGGGGAGGGGTTCGGCAGGCAACGCATTAGCAATGCTCCAGGTGTTGCTGATGTCAATAGGCGACGGTAACCACTTAGCATCAGGTGGGCCGTAAGCCTGTCTGCCTCCGTATAACATAAAAAAAAAAAAAAAAGGTATGGTGGCGTACTATCTCCAGCTGAAAACCGGCGTCACCATGAGGGTCAAGAAGTTGGAGTCTAGCCATAATGTGAATTTTAATTCCTTTATGGTGGTACCAATCATAGCCCATGTTACCATAATAAATAACTTTGTAAAGTTTCTTAGAGATAGTAGTTTCTGAGATAAGCTCGGACAAATAAACGGACAGACAGACAAAGTAATCCGATTCTAAAATAACATTTTTGCAACTTGTTATTTATTTATTTATTTTGTTGTATTCGGAGAACAAACAGTTTTATAAACCTTATAAATAAACTTAAATAATAACACGTAACCATTGATATGTCCTCGCATGTAGAAGCTAAGAGACTGCTTGCTTGCGGAGAAGGAATAAAAAAACAAAATAACAAAATTTATGATCTCATAAGCACGTTTTTGAAGGCAGAATTTTTGGATTTAACGTTTTATTTTATTATAGGTACTTGTGTATAGATAGCTTTATCTTTCGTGATTTCAGGAATCGGAACGTACCCTTACGAACGTAGTGGCGCTGGTCACCACAGCGCTGACAGTTCTCATGAGTACGGGATTCTTCATGTGGAACGCTGGGGACATTACTGTTGAGGTAATTCCCGATGGTAGCCTATCCTAGGTAGGTACTTATTATCAAAGTTATGATATCAAAACTCATAAGTTTATGTGTGTGTTTTGTAGATGCTTGTTACCGCTTAGTAGTAGTTATAGTAGTCGCTTTATTTTTAATGTTTGCACCCTGTTTTCCAGTTTTTATCTATTTAGTTGAGCTCAATTATTTTAAACGCATGCTGTGGTATCCTATAATTAGTGGTACGCATACACTTAAGTCCATTGTATTGATACTTACATTGTATTGTGTTATCACTGTTGGATATCCTAAATAAATTACCACTCAGCTGATGGGTATGGAGATAGCTAGATCACTAGGATAGGCAATTTTTTATCCGTGTACCATTGATTCATTCCTATTTGTTACTATTTACACGTTCCAACAAGCTAGTCGTAAGAAAAGTTTGTAAGTATGGATGGATGGATGTTTGTTACTCTTTCACGTAAAAACTACTGAATGTATTTTATTGAAACTTAACAATAATATAGCTTATACATCAGAATAACACATAAACAGAAAGAAACTTAAAACTAATACAAGTTAATATTTACAAAATACACAAGAAACAGTTGAGCCATCTAAAGACCGTTACAAACGATCTATAGATAGCTCAACTGATCCAGATCACTACCAGTCGGAAGCTTCCCCAAGACGCTGGCGGAATTGCCACGATGGATGGCAATGCTAATTCGCTGGGCCAAATAAGAGCCAGCTCTCGGGTCACGCGTCGCTTCGATCAGACGTCCTGATATCTTTTTGAAAACCCGGAGGGCCCCGTTTCCCCACGGACCCAGGGTCTCAACTACAAAAGGCTCAAATATGTAAGTCCTATCAAGACTAACATATTTGCGCCTTTTGAGATCCTCGGCCGAATCTGCTGCCGCACCCGCCCTAACTGATGTCCCCGGAAGATGTGTAATAAAAAATAATATAATATAACATAAACTACTACAATTTATAATGATATTGTGTGAATTGTAACGCCACGCTAATATAAGCTACTCGAAATACAAATCCTGCGCAGACAAAGTCGCGGGCACCAGCTAGTATCTAATAAATCCATTAGAAAAACTATTTGATGCACGACCGGGACCTTTGGATCAAAAGTCCGGGAATTTCCGACTAGGCCAACACGGCTTCAAACCCCCGATTCTGTAGATCTCATTTACTGTTTTCAGGCCGCTAACCTTCCCACGACGATGTACTCGTCAGGCTGGGAGAACTGCAGTGGACTATCATCAGTGCGAGTCCGGAAGCTACTGGTCATTGCGATGACTCGAGCACAGGTAGCTTTGTGAGAGGCGATAGACCAATAGCATAAAAATACGTACAAAATAATCAATAGTAGTGCCTAGCTTTTTTTGTCATCTAAATAGTCGAATATTTTGTAACAAGATTTTTTTACGGAGTTTTCGCTTCATAAAATGTTTGATAACTTTAGCGTACCGCATGGGGCTTTGTTGTAGAAGCGTACAATGATTCACTAATTAGTTAGTGCCGTAGGTGTGCAATCGTCAAAACGTAAGTCGTTGGTAAAGGCCTTTGGGCTGTAGCCTGAAAACTACTACATCAGCGTTGGCCGAAATGATAGGCCCCAAACCGTGTTTGTTGCCTGATTCTTCTAGGCTTGGTCGCGAGGAACCGGCATAGCTTCACCTAGTTTCTAAGACGTTTCAAAGTGAACCTAGTGATTTTATTGAAATAAAAACCTTTGACTTCGCCACCAGCTAATTTATACTTTTGTTTGTTTCAGAAACCCGTTGTTTTAAAAGGCTTAGGAATTATTGAGCTGTCGTATAGCTCCTATGTCTCGGTTAGTATCTTGACCTGTAGTGCCCTTAAAAAAACCTTAGCGGTGATGGGCTTGAAAATTGAGACCTGTCCCGTATAACTCTGCAAAATGTTAGGACACGTGCTAAATCTAACGCCTGAATGGGCCTCTGACTACCCCATAGAGTCTATGCATAGGCATAGACAATAACCAAAGATCTGAGCGTTTTGATATCAGCTTGTGAGTCGCAAGCAAATTTAATATTTCTTGTTACCTACACGAATTTCTCTTGTTTCAGATAGTAAAGTCTTCATACTCTATGTTTTCAGTAATATACTGAAAAATTTTGTAGAAGAAAATACTCACTATATTGCACATGATATTATAAAAACACACATTTACGAGTATATTAGATATAAATGCACAAGTAACTCAGTCTCTTTGTAACATTTCACAACGAAACGGCTGAACCGATGATTAAATTGGTATGGAGATAGCATCGACCCTGAAGAAGGACATAGGCAGCTTTTTATCCGGCTACCACGCGGAAGAAGCCACGTGCAGCCGCTAGTAAATAAATAAGCTTATTTACCCAGACTATGTGGTTTTGATTCCTAACCTATTTTTTATAAAGATGTCACGTATAATTATTTTTTTTTTTTTTTTTTTAATAAATATTCCGGACATATTCACACGGTCAACTGATCCCAAACTAGGCATAGCCTGTACTATGGGTACCAGAGACTTATATACATAATAGATACATATTTAACACCCAGACACAGAACAAACATCTGTGTTTATCACACAAATGTTTGTCCAGTGCGGGGATCGAACCCGCGACCTCTAGCGCAGAAGGCAGAGTTACTAACTGAGCTATGAGGCCAGTCATAGCTCAGTCAGTCAAAATGACTTCATTGATAAGTAACATTGATAAGATTGACCAAGGTCACCGACATAGCTTTCAGAATTAGCAGGTTTAAGTGGCAGTGGGCCGGCCATATAGCTCGCAGAACCGATAACCGTTGGGGAACAAAGGTTCTCGAGTGACGACCACGAACCGGACGACGCTGACGCAGTGTTGGAAGGCCCCCCACCCGATGGACCAACGACATTGTGAAGGTTGCGGGTGGATGGAGAAGGCTCAAGATCGTTCGCCATGGCACTCTTTGGGGGAGGCCTATGTTCAGCAGTGGACTTCATCAGGCTGATGATGATGAAAAGTTATGGGATTTTGTGCCAGCCGATAAAATAAATACAATTATACTTAACTGGCAACGATTTTAATGCATTTTGCTTATAGTTTTGTACAAAAATATAGTTACTTAACATGTTATAAATAATCCACTTATAAATGCATTCAATGGAAAAATAGCACACTTGTTACCTCCATAGATTATTCTAAAGAGAAGAAAAAGGCCCCCAAAAGGGGTTGAAACAGTCAGTCCGTTTTACCGATAAAAAAGTGCAAGAAAATTCCCGTTTTTTTAAATGAATGATATTAATATAACAACATTTTGGATACTTCAACTTACATGGATAATTTGTACAAATACGCGTTGTTTGGCCATAATAAAATGAACTTTGTTTAGTCTCAATAGAAAGTTGATTTTGAAATAACGACATATAAAATACTACGCTACAATTGCACTACAGTTTCTCTTAATTTAAAGTACCTTTAGTTTATTAACCCTTTTAGCATTTAATTAGGACACAAATGCAGAACAGTAGCGATGCGCGACTTCGAATAATCGAATAATACTAATCATTCGAATTAATCGACTGGCGCGCCCGAAATATTCGAACAATTACTGACTTAGCTTGACGTGTTTAATTTTTACGCGATTATATAATCGATTATTAAATTATAACATCAGAACGCAATTCTGTGAGCAAATTGTATCAGTTTTAGATCGTTTGCAACGATCTTTAGATACCTTCTTAGCATAAGTAAGTAACTTGTACGTACCCAATCAAAACAACTATAGAAACTATCAGGTATATGTTGTGTGGGGCAAATGGGTCCCGTATCAGCACATGCTGCACCACTGCGCATCCAACGGCTAATTTCACGCTCGCGGTACAACGCGAGCGAGGCCACGGACGGTGAAATTATAGATGGCATATCTGAGCGTTTGAATTAGGCTATATAATTTATAGTTTAGCATCGGGGAAGACGAGCTCTTTGTCCGCGGGTAGTTTCTTGAAGTAGCTCTCGACGTAATCGTCGGTGACGTCGGCGAGGGTCCTCGGGTTCCACTGGGGGTTGTTGTCCTTGTCGATGAGCAGGGCTCGCACCCCTGGAAATTAGGAAACAATACAAGATGATTCACAATATCTAAACTATCCCGAAGAAGAGCTGTATGAGGCTTTTGCCGCTGCAAGCGGTCCTTACACACAGGGACATTAAATAAAGATTATAAAAATTGAATGTACTTATTATAGATTTTGGATGTTTTTGTTTTGTATTTTGTGAATGTGTAAGAGAATAAAAGCTTATATTATTATTATTATTATCCCGAAGAAGAAAGATTGTAACGTTGCGTCTATATTTGCTTGCTTATAACTATGTCTTAAAATTCAATAAACAAATAACTGAATTAGATAGAGATTTTAGTGAGAGATTAGAGACTCTAGTGCGGAAACTGTGCGTCTGTGCCATTTAAATGTGAAAGGACAGTAAAAGTATGGCATCTACCTAACCTGCTTTTATTTCCACACCCTCTCTACCTACTTTTCTGTGAGCTTAGTCTTCCCCAACGCCGCAAGATACTTATTTATTCTTCGCCCTCATTCATTCATAAAATCACGCCTATTTCCCAGAGGGGTAGGCAGAGACCACGGCCTTCCACTTGCTACGATCCTGAAATACCTCTTTCGCTTCACTCACTCTCATCACATTCCTCATACATGCTCGTCGGTTTAGGGTACTCTTGACCTGGCCTTTGTCCAAAACGTCACCGATTTGGTCGCTAAACGTACGCCTAGGTGTTCCCCTTCCAACGGTTCCATTCGCACCCACCTTATACACTCGCCCTATTATTCAATAATGTTTGTTGTACGACTTTTTGATCTTCGACGAAAGACACTATGCAAAAATCAGCTGGTTTGGGGTCCTAGAACATAAAAATTCGAAAACACGTGACATGTGTACGAAACACTTTAATCCTTTCACTGATTCTCTCACGGACGGACGGTCGTAGGGCCATCATACCTCAACCTGGAGTGCTATTGCGTAAGCGAAATGGTAATGAAGTTTGTAATTATGAGGATAATTTTATTAATTTAAACGATATCCAAAGTTTTTCAAACATGAAACAGAAGAAGCTTAGGTCCCGAAGTTTTCCCTTGTAAAGTTTGGAACGTTTTGGAAGTTGCTAAGATTTTTAAAATTACCCTCAAAGTAACAAGCTTCATTGCCATTACGCTTACACAATTGCACCTTTGGTCACTGACCTAAAGAAGAAAGAAAGAAAATATATTTTTTAACACCACATAGGTTAATTAAACACACATTAAGTCCTCCTAACACTAAGTTTAAGTCATCATCATCCAGCCGTTCGACGTCCACTGCTGAACATGGCCTCCCCACAGACAGAGCAAATTCCTTATCATGTTTGGGGATGTGCCCATACTCACCACGCTGGGCATGCGGGTTGGCGAGCGCAGTTAGCTCTAAATCCTCCTTGCTCTAGATCCTTGTTAAAATGAGGGACGCTGCTGCCCATCCCCCAGCTTTTTTCCTCTTACGATATCCGCGGATAGGTAGATATGGAGGGGCCATCACGGCCAGTTTAAGTGTGAAAGTGTAAATAAATAAAAAATAGGTAATGTAGAAAATAAAAATCTAAACTGAAATTATATGACCAAGAAAGAATGAGTGGCACGAAAAGCAAGCAGTGAGCTGTACCTTCTGGGAAGTCGTGGTTCTGCGTGGCGCGGCAGGCGAGGCGGTACTCCATCTGCAGGCAGTGCCCGAGCTGCAGCTGCGCGCCGCGCTGCAGCGCCTTCAGCGTTATCTTCAGCGAGCCCGGGCACATCGTCCGCATCGTCTGCACCAACACAATAGAACACGCAGAAGTTAACTAGGCACCTCGCTGTAATGTTTTGTCTCATTCCCTCTCGCGAGAGCGGTAGGTGATGGGGTGTGGTTGGAGGGGAAGCACATTCCTTGCAGGTGCCAAGTTGATTTCTGCGTGTATAACAAATTATATTTATGCCGCGACTGCTTTCGTTCGAGGCCAATCGAATAATGTTTTGCCGAGAGTTAACTAATAACAGTACGTACCTATGTTTTTTTTTTATTATATCCCAAAAATATCGACTCTGACGGGATTTGAACACGCAACCTTCCCCTAGATACGGGGATGCCCTAAACAACTAACCTATGGTGACACTTCCAGTCGGGCAAATGTCCGGTCATCGACGGTCATAGGCCCTCTTCAGGACCACCATACCTCAACCTGGTCACTGACCTAATACAGGATGTCCAAGAAAGAATCAGTGACACGAAAAGAAGAAGACGACTTGAAGTTTCAGATACCCTGGAGCCTAATAAGTTTTTTTTTTATGTTATACGGAAGCAAACAGGCTTACGGCCCACCTGATGGTAAGCGGTTACCGTCGCCTATTGACACCAGCAACACCTGAAGCATTGCTAATGCGTTGCCTGCCCGAACCCCTCCCCCCCCCCTAAAGAGCTCTGGCAACCTTACTAACCGCAGGAACACAACACTATTTGAAACAAATACTGTTATTTGGCTGCGATCTTCTGTTAGGCGGAGGTACCTTCCCAGGCGGGCTGCTCCAATTTAGAGCGAGAAAATCACGCTGTGAACTACCTCCTTCAAAAAATTAAAACAAGTTTAATTTTTAAGTGTTATGATGTTCCTACCTTCAAAGTTTTCTCAGACCAGTCACTCTTAACCTTCTCCAGCCTCTCAATAATCTCCTCAATGGTCGACGCCGCGAAGCAGTAGTTGATGTGCTGGATATGAGGCGCCAGGGAGAACTCCTCAGGTTCCTCATTGAACTTGTTCAGAAGAGAGCTGATTTCAACATCACTGGAGCATCGGGAGAGGAGCTTTTCCAGTTCGTAGAGTCGTTTGCTTGATACAAAGTGTGTGGCGATACCGGCTTTCACAACATCTTTTGCTTTTAACCTGTCGCCTGAAATAGAAAGAATTGAAGTTGAAGATAAGTGGAGCAAATAGTGATATATTTTTGTAATAGTGATGTATTTGAGATATTTTTGGTTTCCAATTATATAATATTTATTAATTCCATGCAACTCTGTATACAATGTATACTTTTAAGTTGTTTGTTAATGTGACATGTACAAAAAATGTATACATACATTTTTTGTACATGTCACATTAACAAACGAAATGAAAAATAAATGAATACTGAATAGTTTAAAAATAAAATTGAAATCGTATCCATTCGGTGAATCATTCTCTAAGAGTGGTAAGATTAGAATCTGTTAAATGAAAATGTATTGTAGCTTCCGCCCACGACATAATTCCCTTGGTTTCTAGATAAAAAGTAGCCTATGTCCTTTGCCAGGGTTCTTCTAGCTATTTCCATACCACATCATAATCAATTCAGCTGTTTATTTCAATAAAATCACTAGGATTAGGTAGGTACTTTTGAAATACACAAACACTATACAAAAATTCTCATTAATATTAAGCGTTAGATAGGATTTTACTTTTTAACAGCATATTTTATGCCTTTGTTTTAGTTTAAAAGTCATTCAATAATATCATGTAGTAGAAGGAATCGTCCATAAACCAACAAAACCAAAAACAACATTGGAGAGATATTTTTTTTCATGTCAATCATAAGTGTCACCTACCTGTTAAGCCCAAATAGAGTCCAAGATTGACCGGCAGCCGTGGCAGGAAGTATGACCCACCGACATCAGGGAACAGCCCAATTCTTGTCTCAGGCATAGCAACCACAGTCTTTTCCGTAGCCACCCTGTACCTTCCATGGACAGAAATGCCGATACCACCACCCATTGTGATGCCATCAATAAATGCTACGTACGGAATCCTGTATCGGCCAATGAGTTGGTTGACAGTGTACTCGGTACGGAAGAATCTCGGCCCTTCAACTTTGTCTATAGCCTGTTTAACATCACCGCCAGCACAGAATGCTTTTTCTCCCGCACCTTTGATGATGACCAGTGCTTTGTTACTCTCCCATTCTTGTAATTGAGGTAGAATTTTTGAAACCATAGAAGTATTAAGAGAGTTTAACGCTTTTGGCCGGTTGAGAGTAACAATTCCAGCATTGTTCAGGGTCTCGAATAGTACATCGGCCTCTTGGGAGGACATAGTGCGTATTTTGAAAAGAGAAGCTGATCTGGTGAGTTTTATTCCGAGTTTGAGCATCTGAAACATTAATAATAATAGATCTTACAATTTAAACATGTAAGTCAACAAGATTCATATCATTCATAGATGTAAGATTAGAAGTATTATTACAAAAACACAAGGTCAAGGTGTTATCTGATATTAAAATGAGCACTTCTTTAATTTGTATTAATTAACTCATTGTTATGTGTATGCAAAATAGAGCATGTTATTTCATGTATTGTAAGAAATAAGATTAAATGAATTGAGTTTTTGCATGGCCAGCTTACCCACCCAGTGTTAAAGTTACTATGAATTTGTTTACAGACAATACATTTTACTGTACATACTTAGCTAAAGTCAACTCATTAGCATAGTATTGTAAAGAAATCTACATAACAAAATCTGTGGATATAAAGTACTGAATAAAATTTGCATTAAATTCCTAAGAAAAACTTTAGGTACATATTTACTTGTGCATGTAATAACAATAATCATTCATTGGGTAGCGGGTGGCAGTAACAGACGTAACATTAGTGTGATAAAAATTATAGACACGAGATAACATACTTTGAACTTAGGATTTAGCAAGTCTGCTGAAGTTAAGGCTTCTACTTACAAACCTCTAACTACTTAAAATACAAACAAAAGTCCAAACTGAAGATTCTCTGAAGCAAATATATCGCTAAACTAACTGGTTCAATAATAAAATATTTAAAATAATAGAAAATATGATTCCTAGCTGTACCGGCAGCCAGCGATTGTATTTTCGATAGTTGACAGTTAACTTGACAGTCTGACAGCTAATAGTTTACATTGATTGATTGAAGACAACTATCAGAAGATACGCAAACGCATGGACATCCAAAAAAAAAAAAACAATGGATGATGGAGCAATGATAAACTTTGTCTACGCCTTATAAAGAATAAAAAGCTTAGTTGCTTCTAGAGTTGAAGCTAGGGCAAATAGCGCAAGCCAGAGGCCCTTACACACAGCTCTGAAGAGAGCTTACAAAACATGACCTTGACCATTGATGAGAGCTCCTCTCCATCAATCGGGTCATCTGCAAGCTCGATTCAGAGCTGCGGGTAAGGGCCTCTGGCTTGCGCTATTTGCCCTAGCTTCAACTCTAGAAGCAACTACTTCTAGGTCGCGTGGCTTCGTTGAGATGTCTCTTCCATGTTCGGCGGCTCATCTCAGCGTTGTTTGTTTTTCCTTTTTTTTTGTTTTTTTTCCTATGTACCTTCCGAGGAGGATTCCTCGGGTGCACCTAGGATCTCTCGGGCTCCGAGCTCCTCACCAAATAGAGTTGAAAACCCTACAGAATCAGTCATGTCAGAGATATGTCACTATGTGCTAAATGCCAATCATCAACCAACCAATTGCAACCAACCAATCACAATCAATCAGCTGCATAGAGTAATTTTGTTGATCAGCTGCTCTTCCTTCCATGCACAACTCAATAAAAATCCTGTGATTTATTTTGATTGTTAATTACATTAGTCACTTTATAATGAGCATAACGAGAAAATTTCTGAATTGGTACGCTCGATTGAGTCCTAGTCATGGCAAGACGAAGCCTCCTTACGAACATGTCGTGCAAATCGGCGACCCAAGATTACGGAGGGTTTGCGAGCCCGTGCCCGTCGATAAAATCAATACCAACGAAGTTCAAACTGTGATAAAGAAGCTGGAACATGTACTTAAGAAGTACAAAAGTCTAGGAATGTCTGCGCCTCAGATCGGAGTGAATATGAGGATATTTGTTATGAGGTTCACGCCAGACCAGGTTTCAAAGGCCCCTCAGGCCATCGTCAGACTACGAGGACTGGATGTGGTACCTTTTACTGTGAGTAAGTAAAAACGATTGATTGAAAAAATAATATAGTACCTATTCTAAGAGCCGCACTTTAATACATTCACTAAACTGATTCTTACATGGACGGTCGTAGGCCCTTTTGAGTGCCACCTTACCTCAACCAGGTCACTGACCTAATACCAAGAATCAGTCAAAGTCAAAAGGCTTTTATTTCAATAAAATCACTAGGATCACTTTGAAACGTCTTAGAAACTAGGTGAAGCTATGCCTGTTCCTCGCGACCAAGCCTAGAAGAATCAGTAGAATCAGTGACATAAAAAGAAGACAACCTCGGTGGCGCAGCAGGCAAGTGATCTTCTGAGACGCAAGGGGTGCGGGTTGAATTCCCACTGCAGGACAAATGTTTGCATGATCTGCAAATATTTGTTTGGTCTGGGTGTTGTGGTATGAGGGCGCTTGTAGTTTCTGATAACCACGATACAGGGAATCCTAGTGGGGGGTCAGGACTATATATGTGACTGTTATTATTATTATTCAATAATGAAAGTAATCCTCCTAAATAAAACATTTGCATGCTTGTGTAGCAAAAACATGTGCGCCCGCTTACTGCATAAGAACAGCGATTATATTAATTACCATGTTTTAGCAAATAAACTAATTTCATTTCATTTCAATCAAAGCTTTATGTTACTGGGACAACAGTTGTGATTTTGTTGCTGTTTACAGGTTTTTGTAAACCCAAAGCTGAAAGTGGTGGACTTCAACAAGGTGGCTCACAGTGAAGGATGTGAAAGTGTTCAAGGCTATGAAGCAGAAGTGCCTAGATATAGGCAAGTGGAAGTTACAGGTACCTATAAACTCAAAACAAAATATTTGAGTTCAGATTTTTGCACTTTATATTTGTGAGTTGTATACAATTGTTATTTACACATGCCATGCCAAGTTAAGTGCCGTTCAGTTGACCCCGAATCCCCTCCCCCCTAAAGAGCTCTGGCAACCTTACTGCAGGAACAAAGTCAAAAGCCGTTTATTTCAATGAAATCACTAGGATCAATTTGAAACATCTTAGAAACTAGGTGTCACTAGAACACAACAATATTTGAAACAAGTAATGTTATTTGGCTGTGATCTTCTGTTAGGTATTCAGTATTAATGTTAGGGGCTCCCCCTTAGCTCCTGGGTCTGGATCCCTGGCTATTTTGTTTTGAGTACCTACCTGCCTGGTTTACCTTCAATCATAATCTTATTTTAGAACTTTGAGTATAGAAAACTCTTCTCCCATAGGTTACAATGAAAATGGTGACCCTACAAAGAAAGTGTACAAAGACTGGGCAGCAAGGATAGCTCAGCATGAAATGGAGCATTTAGATGGCAAGCTTTATGTGGACTCTATGGACCGAAAAACTCTGACATGCACATGCTGGGAAGAAGTTAATTTGTCCAAAGGAAAAATTGTTATACCATTCACACCTAAATAAAATGATTGAGAAAATATTTTTATGGGGCCTAATAGTTTTTTGTATGACAAGGATTTTGACAAAATAAAAATATGATGTTTTATGCATATTTTTATTAAATAACTTTTACAGTAAAGCATTATATAGGTACCAGCTTAACAGAAACCGTTACCTAATTCAATAAGTTACTTTGTTAGAGAATATAAAAATATAGTTAACTACTAATACAACCTATACAACTAACAAACCTATTATAAATTGAATGTTACTCCTAAATATTAAAATTAAATTAATTAATTATTAATTAAATTATGAATGCTGGAACTACTTGGTGTTCACAAAGTTTAAAAGACCCGCTAGCTGTACTGTATACAAGGTGATTCCTACTATGTATGCTATCCCGACAGGGGCTTATTCTACAACCAATTGGCAATAAAGTTTGTTCTACGACTTTTGGAAACTCGTCATTTTTCATTGAAAAAATCTCTATACGAAAATCTGCTGTTCTGGGGTCATATGAGATCATACTCAATGAATCAGCTGTCTTATGTAGCAAACTTCTACCGTAAAAACAGCCAATTTTAAAGTTATTGAAAAAAATAAAATGTAAAAATTGTTTTTTTTTCACTAATTGTTTTTTTTTTGATGATAGAATAAACCCCTTTCGTGATGGTATGGTGTTATGATGAATCACTTTGTATAGCAGTGCGGCCTCATTGGCTGCGATTTTTTTTCAACTTCTTATATCTTTACGCCTATTGGCTTTATTGTGTGTCAAGTTAGGTTCATTCCGAACCAATCATTAGACCTAATTATTAGAACCGTGGATGCGTTCTTCTAAAACTTCTTTGTTTTGTTTGAAAGTTTGTAATCAATACCGGTCTACAACGTTTGCTTGATTGCAAGACAAAAACAAACAACGGTTCCACTGAGGTCCGATTTTGGGTGGGCCGATTCCGGTGTTGGTTCATTCAGCTACCTTCTTCGCATTTAATATGTCGTATTACAGGTGGATCATTTCTCGAACCTACTACTACTACATGTGGACCCCTTCAGCTAGCTTGACGTGACGGAGTTCGATAAGACCTTTCGTCTCGGAAAGGAGACTGTTAGGGGTCTAGCTGATGAAATAAGCCCCCATAAATTTACAAAAGCAATACCAATCTGATGGCACCTATCAATAATGATGAAAGGTAAAAACACAAATCACACTAGAGTTGTCCTAATGTAGGTACTTAAACCTAATGTATTTTTTTATGTACCTAATGTATTTGTAGGCATGTTACGGTAAGAAACACGCCTACATATTTAATCATTGTGTTGGAGGCTCATTTTTATGAATAACGGTAAATGGTTCACTGAGCCTATTTGCAATCAGCTCCATAGCAGCAGCAAGCCTGTCTGTAGCCCTAAAACAAGAAAAGATTAATTAAAAAAAAATATTTTATACCGGGTGAGTTTTTTTTCAGGGCCACTTAGGCGAAATCCGAAACCGTGAGAGTAATCAAAGAGTGATGTTAGGAGTTAAGGGCTCGATTTTGAAAAAAGTAAGATCTGCATTAAAAAAAGTTGAAATTTATTTTGTTTTTCACAAAATAAAATTATTATGTAAATATTATTGAATTTTAAATAATATAATTTTGAAGGTGTTCCAACAACTTTAGACAAATAGTTATCATACATATATTCATTCATTATCAAATAAAAAACCCAAAAAAGCAAAAAAAAAATTTTTCCAAAAACCTACATTTTATGAACTGTAAATAAATTTCAACTTTTTTTAATGCTGATCTTATTTATTTTCAAAATCGAGCCCGTATCTCCTAACATCTCTTTTCGATTACTCTCACGGTACCCGACATCGCCTAAGTGGCCCTGAAAAAAAACTCGCCTGTACAAAAAAAGAAAAGATTAATTAAAAAAAAATATTTTATATATCTAGTACCTACTTAAAGTGATTGTTTGTTTATTTATTTTATTTCAGTAATCTAGGATTCACAGTTTTCTTATCGTTTATTATACTTGCCTTGCTTGCGCCAAGACAGCTTCAGCGTGTCTTTGCTCGATGCGTTCTAGGCGTTCTTCAGACCCATCAAGCTGCACACCGTCTGCATCTATTGATAATGATGAAAGGTAAGTAAGTAATATCTATTTTATTTTATAGTGTTAGCCCACACTAAGGGAATACTATGATCCTTGGGATTGAGTGTGGGCTAACACTTTAAAATAAAATAGATTTAAAGTTATTACCGCTGTTGGTTTTTCTACAAATAATAAATAGAAATTGGATAAGCTGCAACACCTCTCGTCAATAATGAACTAAAAATTGCTTTATTCTTTGAACAGATTTTCGCTCAGATGAGTCGGGCGGGAAGTGTCTCCGTGACTTGGTTTGCTAGAGCATCCCCGTAAATAGGGGATTTGAACCCGCAAGGTTCAAATCCCGTAGGAGTCGAAATTTTTGGGATAATAAAAAAAATCAATGTAAGTAATATTATCACAATGACATTCAAAGTCCAAATTTCACGTGGTACGCAAAATAAAGTATCAGTAATGGGAAAACCTGATTAAGTAGTAGGTATCCTATCTGAGGTTTTTCCAATATAACTTTTTCTTTTAGTAGGTAGACCTAGTCTGACTGTGAAAATAATTATATGACCTTGTGTTTGCTGCTGCCATCGCGGCGAGGGCCGTTGCTGTTGTGTATTCTCTCGCGAACTACTTGGTGTAGGTGAAACTGAACCGTAGTTAAACTGGGGGACAGACAATTTGCAATTAATGTTTTGTAAAGTTCTACATAAAACACACATGCATGAAAAAATATAAGTAGATTAGCAGATTCTACAACTCACATTTGCATCATCTTTTTTCTTTCTCTCTTAAAAAAGTTCTTGCTTTAGGTACCAACATGCAACAAAACTATGCCGCAAAATAGTTAAAATTATATTAGATTATAATTATACCACCAATGCACCTCATTTATTATTATGTAGGTAGGTAGGGAAAGTACCTATGTGGGCAACTTGTCCACAACTAGACTAGAGTATACAAGAGAAAACAAGCGAAGCTGAGGAGGCACTTATAAATTAAGACAACATAAATGTTTAGTTTGGTAGGTACTTACAGAGAGTGGGTTGTGCCTAACAACGGGCTTTGAGTCCTCAACATCCCCTCCTAAAATATTATATAGCCTGTCCTGTGATGGTGTCAAAAGGAATTTCTTTGATACGCCTCCTTAAAAACAAAGAATAGTGAAAAATTTACAAGCGATAAAAACTTATATTGGTATTAAAATAATAGTATTTAATAGGTATTACCGTTAGCGCTTTGCTCTGCCCTCTGTTTTTTAATTTTTCTTAATGTTTTATACTTCAATTCGTTGTAATACTAAAAATATAAATATAATTAGTCAGTAGTAGGATGACAAAAAAAAAGATTGGCAAAACAGGTTTTTATGGCGAGTGTGAATTGGAAAGGGAGATCTAGGCATATGTTTAGTGACCAAATCGGTGTCGGTCAAAGACCAGGTCAAAAGTACCTACCCTAAACCGACGAGCATGTATGAGGAATGTGAAGAGAGTGAATAAAGCAAAAGAGGTAGGTATGTCAGGAGCGTAGCAAGTGGAAAGCCGTGGTCTCTGCCTACCCCTCTGGGAAATAGGTGTGATGTTATGTATGTCTATGCTTAGATAATATTATTTAAGTATCTATGTAGGTAAAATGAAATTCTTACCGTTCTCCATTCCTCTGCCGTTTTTTTAGGGCAGTTTGGTTCTACGCTGTTCAAAACTTGGGCACATTGTGTCCAGCATTTTTTCGAGAGGCTCCGGCCTTCTTTGCTCTTTATGATATGACCGAGCGCCAGATCCCGATTACCCTCCAGGAAATCGAGGAGGGCCTCGGTCTGTTCGATGAGAACCATCACAACACGGTTAGCAGCTTATAGCTAGAAAATGTTAAATACCTACTTAGCGAAGTTTGAAATTTCGAACGAAATCAATTTACGTTCAGACTTCAGAGGCCCGATTCTACAATTTTCAATGACTTCAAATGGAAAATTGGAAATGACAATGGTTCAGTGGCAAAATGGCTACTTTTGACACTTCAGCATTCTGCTCACAGTAGTCGTTTATCAATGGCAGCCACAGACCAATAATAATCTCGCATATGGCAGCCATTCCTAAGACAATGGCAGTCATTGTGAAACCAATGTCATTTTTAGTATTCTCTTCGGCTATGCCCGCGTCAGCGCAGCAGGAACAGTGACATTAGACAAGCTGACCATGCCATCATAGTCTGTCTGTGCTTGGCTCGGCTCTCGCTCGTCACAGAGGGAGGAGCACTTTTTATTAGGTTTTGCCATAGAGTATGTAACTTTTTAAATAAAATAAACTGCTTTTTGCTCTCTCGTGCGTGTGCTGCTGTTTGCTGGTTTTGTTGTCCTGTCTGCCTGCCGCCTGCCCCTCGAAAAGTTTGCGGTGAGAGTTGTTTTTTTTTTTTTTTTTTTTTTTTTTTTTTTTTATGTTATACGGAGGCAAACAATCTTACGGCCCTCTGCAACACCTGGAGCATTGCTAATGCGTTGCCTGCCCTGTTGCCCTGTTGTGCTATGATGAATGATCTATACAAAATATTGTACAGTAAAATTGTGAAAATATACACACCGGCACATTAGCGGAACAGAAAAAAAAGTGAGACTATGAGATAATAACGCATATATTTGACGAAAATGTAATTAGACACAAAATAACAAATTGATTAACATCTTTTAACAACGACTTTGAAAAGTCTTCGTTATTTTTTATTGAAAAATAAACAAATTTGAAATAAGTGAAATTTTTAGATGATTATGAACCATCACAAAAAATAAAAAAAGTAGGCATTAAATGATATAACAATAAAATTAAAGCAAAATTAATAACGAGTGTTTCCCCCTCTTGCTCTGATTACGGTTTCCATTCGTCTGGGCATGCTACAGATTATGTTATCGATGATTTCTTGAGGCAACCGCTCCCCCACTCCTCAAGTAATGCGTTTCCAAGTTCATTCAGATTGTTGCGGGGTGGCATTCTGGATTTAACCCTTTTTTTTTAGCAAGTCCCAGACATGCTCTATCGGATTCATATCGGGGGAATTTGCTGGCCACAGCATCACCGGTATACCTACGTGGCTCAGATATGCCTGTACCGATTGTGCACTATGAGCACGAGCATTATCTTGCATTAGAATAAAGTCGTCACCAATAAATGGGGCAAATGGTACAACATGTTCTTCTAAAATGTCTCTGATCTGCTGTCATGGTCCCTCCTGTGACTATCACTAACTCCGTGCGAGCTCCCAAACATATCCGTCCCCAAACCATAATCGAGCCGCCACCATAAGCCACTGTGTGTTCAAAATTAGACTGTATGTGGCGTTCTCCTTTGCGTCTCCATATTCGCTGTCTCCCATCGATCTGTTTTAAAAGAACTCTGCACTCATCAGTAAAGAGAACCTGCTGCCATTCGTTCAAATCCCAATGACGATGTTCTCGCGCATAGCTTAATCGGTTTACGCGATGACGTCTCTCAAGTTTTGGGCCTTTGGCAGGTATATACGACCCTAAACCAACTTCTTCAAATCTCCTGCGAACTGTACGCTCACTTACTCGTACTCCTCGAACGTCTTCCAGTTCATTTCGAGCTTGTACAGCCGTTAATCGCGTATTCCTACGAACTCCAAGTTGTAAAAAACTGTCATCTCGCCTCGATGTACATCTTTTTCTACCTTGACCCCTCTTCCTCACAAGAGAATTAGACGATCTGTACCGCTGGATGCTGCGATGAATCGTTGATACTGGTCGACGAAGCCTTGAGGCAATCGATCTGTAGGTATGGCCATTTCTTCTCATTTCATCAGCCCTAATGATTTCCAGTGATGTTAAGTCAGGCATAATAAAGAGCTTTTAATAAACAAAATTGCCTATAGAATAACAAATTTATAAAAAACCATTAAGTGCAATTTTTCCAAAAAATTACAATTACGTAGTTATTACTCGAACAAGTTGACAAAACGTATTGTTCGGGAAAATAAAACAAATGAATGAAAAAAGTGTATGTCATCTAATTTTCTATTTTCAAATTTGACAATAAATTAAAAAAATATCATAACTGGCCAGTTCCTCAAGTAAAAGATTTTAAAATCCTGCTTTTTTTGTGTTCCGCTAATTGTGCCGGTGTGTATAGTTTAGATTACGCTGAAGTAATGGTACCTATTACAAAAATTGGTAAAGATCGGCATCTGTGATCGGCACGAATAAAAATATGTAGGTAAGTAGCGAGCTAAAAAACAAAAAAACACGCTCTAACACGCACTCAAAATTATAAAATAATTAAATTGCGTTGTAGATAATTTATTTACGCTAGTACCTACCGTTCCGTGGTGGCCCCGGCAATATATATATAATAGGCCCCTCCATATCTACCTATCCGCGGATGTCGTAAGAGGCGACTAAGGGAAAAAAGCTAGGGGATGGGCAGCAGCGTCCCTTATTTGAACAACGATAGCTCTAACTGCGCTCGCCAACGCCCAGCGTGGTGAGTATGGGCCAATGCCCCCACATAGAAGGAAGTCATTTCGGAAATCTGTGAGGGAGGCCGATGTTCAGCAGTGGACTTATACTGTATGATATTTCAAGCTTTACAGCACAAAAACCAGTCAAACAAACTCAAACTTGAGCGGTTTACTAGTAGTCAATGAAGAGTTCCAAATATGTCTCCTTTTTAGGGTTCCGTACCTCATTTGGAAAAACCGTTGTCCGTCTGTCTGTCTGTCAAGACCCTTTTCCTCAGAAACGGCTAAAGGTATCAAGTTGATTTTTTTTTGTACAAACATTGAACTTCTCTATCCCGCCCCTTAAGGGGGTGTGATATAGCCTATATAACAATTTTGACCATGAAACTTGTAATATAAAGAGTACTTTACTCAGAATAGCCTAAAGGCTACTTTTATGTAGGTACCTCGCGAGCGAAGCCGCGGGCGGAAGCTATTAGTATTATACGCGATATTTTGTAGGTGTTTGTGGTTCAATGTTCTGTAATGGCTGAATCGATAATGATGAAACTTTTGATGGTGCTCCAACAATTTTGGACACAGTTATAAAACAGTTAATTATTAATTAACAAAAAATATATTTTATAAAACCTCCTTTTTCAGAAAAACTATATCAGTAAACTTCAACTTTTTTTAAAGTAGATTTTTTTTTCAAAATTGAGCCCGTAACTCCTTACATCACTTTTCGATTACTCTCACGGTTTCAGATTTCGCCTAAGTGGCCCTGAAAAAAAACTCACCCTGTATTGTTACTAGCTCCCGCCAGCGGCTCGCCCTCATGGTTCCTAGATATAAAATAGCCTTTGTTTTTCCAGGTCACATACTATGTCTATTCCCAGTTTGACCCAAATAAGTTTATCCATTTTAGTAAAACAAATGCATATATATGTATGCTACAGAGTAAAGCAGAGTAAAAACAGCGTGCGATATGTCATTCAAAATTTGACTTTTTGTATGGATCATTATGAAGCGGATTTTATATGACATATCAAGGACATATCGTATGTCGTTTGCACACGTCCTTGAGTGCATAACTGATGTGAAATATGACAAAATATGCTGAGACTACTCGAAATCATGAAGTCGAAAATGAATCTTATAATATCTGCATCAGGCAAGTCATTTGAAACTTTCTTGAGATCAATTACTGTTAGGGATTTTCATAGTAAAGACAGTGATGAGTAATTAATAACGTATAATCATAGCGTAATCCCGTAGGTACAATAGTTATTTATTGATCTAAATTAAATAAAATATTGAGCCATATTGAGAGTCCAACATGAAACGGGCGCTATCAAAATTAATATTTATCTTAAGTGCCATCTCAAATATTATAACCTTTTTAAATAAAGCTGTAATTCAGACTGAAATTAATAAAAAGTACATTGAATTTAGCTGCATATAAACTATAACTATAGTGGTTACTTATGAATGATTACAATTGCATCTATGATAAAAAAGAATAACCTTTTATGTTGACAAACTTCATCATCATTCATATTCATATACCAGCTTATCTGTCTGAGAAGTGAATCTTTAAAACAATTTGAGTTACATTTATTCTTATAATAAATTGCATTTTTCGCTAACTTCCAACCAGCACCTAGTATTTTGGGCATGTAAATATTTAAAGTAGGATAAAAGCAGTTTTTTTTTCAATAATACTACAGAACTGGTTTCCTAAAATATTTTAGTCTAAATAGGTATTCAACATCTTGAAACAGTGCATAAAAGTCACATCTCAACAATATGATATGCTAACAATACCTTAGCAATATTGATCGGATCAATCTGTACTAACAAGTCTATTGCGAAGCTTCCCTTAGTGTAGACTGTTATATTTGAATTATATAAACGAATAGAGAATGTATTGATAAAGTCGTATTTAATTCCAAGGTTCAGTGCCATGCCATTACAGTTTCCATCCGCAATGGGCATCCCAGTATAGCAGTTATCTGAAACAAGATAATAAATTATATTTATCTTTGCTACTTGAATATCCATCGTCACACGGGTTCCCTGAATAACTTTTATTGTTTTCTCAATTAATAAGCCTCTCACAACTCTCTCTCACAACAGTCACATACATAGTCCTGACCCCACACTAGAATTCCTTGTGTCGTGGGTATCAGAATCGATGGGTACCATGGTGCCACAACACCCAGACCCAGAACAAATTTCAGATCATGCAAACATTTGTCCCGCAGCGGGATTCGAGCCCACTAGGCAACCGAGGTCGCCACGGAGGTAATGAGCTTTAAGTTACCCATTCCAACTTATCATCATCATTTCGGTCGTACAACATTCACTGCTGAACATGGTCTCCCCCACAGACAGAGCGAATTCCTCATCATGTAGGGGGATTTGCCCATACTTACCACGCTGGGCATGCGGGTTGGCGAGCGCAGTTAGAGCTATCGTTGTTAAAATGAGGGACGCTGCTGCCCATCCCCTAGCTTTTTTCCCTTAGTCGCCTCTTAAGATATCCGGTAGATATGAGGGAGGGGCCTGTTCCTCAGCCGGGGCCACCACGGCCACGTTCCAAATTATATTCACACTAGCTGATGCCCGCGACTTCGTCTGCGCAGGATTAGTATATACAGGGCGTCCCAAACTTATGGGACATGAAGGGGAAGTACCTTAAATATCGTAGATAGGGTATTTTGCTGAAAGAAGACTTTATGTTACTTTTAAAAGTTAGTAATTCTGCATTCATAGATTTTCTAAAAAATACTTGCTTCGTCTGGGAATCGAACCGACTTAAATGTCAAAAAAAAAATCATCCTACTTCTATGATGCCAATCGAAAGAATAGCTAAAAAATAATAACTTTGCTTAAACAACATAGTATTTTAAAAGAAAGGAACAACGTAAAATGATTGAGTAAAATTTTTCAAACACGTTTTATTTAGGATTATTTAGCGTTTGTTTGAATGCATACTTTAATATTTTTAAAAAGAACTAATATTTTTAAATGTTGTTCTTAAATTTGAAAATGGAACAGTGTGTGCGAGCGTTTGTTTTTGGATTGATCTGTTTAGTCTTAATAATTCACTTACACAAGTTTTGTGTTAATTTATTGCGAACATGGCATATCAAGTAAGTTTTGATCTAATGGAAGTTCTTCTTGAATCTTTCATGTTGTTCCTTTTTTTTAAAATACTATGTTACTTAAGCAAAGTTATGATTTTTTAGCTATTCTTTCGATTGGCATCATAGAAGTAGGATGATTTTTTTTTTGACATTTAAGTCGGTTCGATTCCCAGACGAAGCAAGTATTTTTTAGAAAATCTATGAATGCAGAATTACTAACTTTTAAAAGTAACATAAAGTCTTCTTTCAGCAAAATACCCTATCTACGATATTTAAGGTACTTCCCCTTCATGTCCCATAAGTTTGGGACGCCCTGTATACTTACTTGACACTTATCGTCTTATTTAGGACAATTCCCACAAAGAAAGAAAGCTCTTCAAAAAAATTATACCAACTTTGGTCGACGCCGCCGGTGATAAGAGAGCTGGCTCATTCCTTGCACAAAGAATTTCTTTGGCAATTCAACGCGGGAATGCAGCCAGTGCTCTTGGCACCTTGCCGCATGTCCAAAATTATTTGTTGATTTAGTTTCTATTTTATTTTGTAATTATTTGATTTTATATTTTATAGTATGTATATAGTATGTATAAGTGTATAATTAAATATAAAGTTGAATTTACAAAAAAAAAATCCCACAATATCTTTATAAATTGTAGCCTATGTGTTATATTATTGTGAAGTTTCATTAAAATCCATTCAGTAGTTTTTACGTGAAAGAGTAACAAACATCCATCCATCCATACATACAAACTTTCGCGTTTTTAATATTAGTAGAGTATAACCTTAGCGGGTTCGACGCCATGCTGGTCATGCTGGTGAGCGAGGAGGGCCCGGAGGCGAGGCTGAGGCGGTCCGTCTCCTCGTCGGCCTGGTTGTTGCGCAGCTCCTGCAGCGTGTACACGAACTTGGTCCACTCGTCGTGACGCGGCTGTGCCACTTGCTGCAATAACCATTCAATTAACGTCATACATTCATTCTTCAGAGACCCAGTACTGGCCCGACAACCCCAAATCCTGGGAGCATTTTATTTCCTTTATAGTATGTACTGAACGCTTGTCGATTTTCCTGAGATGTGACATAATGAGTGTCAAATTCAAGAGGTTTGTTGGACGCCTGCCACGAAAAACCGGAGGCGTCAGGCAGTTACGTCACGTGGCCGCCTATACGATTGCGATAAGTTCATGTGAGATATACTTATATTATGAATGTTAGTCACTAAGGTCAATCTTTGGGCTAATCAAATGAATAGAATAGAATATGTATTTATTTCTCTCAACAAAGGTTAACAGTAATGGATGGGATACAGCAGAATATAAGTATTGTAGGTAGTTAAGTTAACCTGTTTTGTGAGAGACCGGTGCCTGAAATAGGTTTAAAAACCTGTGCTACAGGACACCGGGCTTCTAGTACGACATACTTACCTCTGAGAGTTCATAGACCTTGAGGAACTGTCCGGACTGCGACCAAGACAGCCTGGTGAAGGTGACTTGGTGCTGCAGCGTCCACCTCCAACACCTCCACACACACCTCCAACACACCTCCAACAAGCTTCATGATGATAAACGACACACTCACCTCGGAGAGCTCATAGACCGAGATGTTTCCGGCGTCGTCTCCCGCCGTGAGGAACTGGCCGGACTGCGACCAGGAGAGGCGCGTGAAGGCGTCCTGGTGCTGCAGCGTCGCTAGAGACACCTCCAACCTGCTTCTAGTACGACACACTCACCTCGGAGAGCTCATAGACCGAGATGTTCCCGGCGTCGTCTCCCGCCGTGAGGAACTGGCCGGACTGCGACCAGGAGAGGCGCGTGAAGGCGTCCTGGTGCTGCAGCGCGGCGAGCGGCACCTCGGTGTCGCGGTTGAGGTTCCACAGCTGCAGCGAGCCGCCCGCGTCGGCCGCCGCGAACAGCGCCGGGTGCGCCGGCGACCAGCGGGCGTCCGTCACGTACGAGCCGCTCTCCTCGAACGAGTACAGCGGCTTGTTCTCCTGCGCTCCACGAACAAACAAAAAACATTAATAACAGTTTCTGTTTAGGCTTCAATTAGGACGTAGATAGATATATTAACACTTTATTTCACACAAAGATTACATATTAAATCTACAACAAACTTAGCACAATGGGCGCCCTTATCGCTGAAAGCAATTTCTTCCGGGCAACCTTAGGATGGAAAAAATAAGCAAGTAGGTTAGGTACATTGTAACCACAATATTTATAATGGTTTCTGTTTAGGCTTAAATTAGGAGGTAGGTTAGGTAGATAAGAGTATATGGTAGGCACTATAAAGGAGTTACTTAAGCCTAAAAGACAATGGTGGTTACTTACCTACTTAAATATAGATTCAAAACTGTTATTATAACATAGGCCCGTATCTTTAATCGACGACGTGATAAAGCATAACACGAGACGTTACCTTGAGGCTCCACAGCTTGACGCTCCAGTCCATGGAGCAGGTGAGGTAGAGGTGCGAGAGGTCGAGAGCCCCGAGCGCCGCGTGGCAGGAGACGTTACCTTGAGGCTCCACAGCTTGACGCTCCAGTCCATGGAGCAGGTGAGGTAGAGGTGCGAGAGGTCGAGAGCCCCGAGCGCCGCGTGGCAGGAGACGTTACCTTGAGGCTCCACAGCTTGACGCTCCAGTCCATGGAGCAGGTGAGGTAGAGGTGCGAGAGGTCGAGAGCTCCGGGCGCCGCGTGGCAGGAGACGCCGGTGACGGGCCCCGCGTGCGCCTCCACGCACTCCGTCACGCCGGCGCGCGCGCCGTACAGACACCCTGTAATCCACACAGAGCACCACGATAAGTTCCAAATAACGGCTGAATATCCATGTAGAAAGTTGTTGATATATCCTGGGATGGGGGCGGCTCGAAACCGTTCATTGTGGCATACTGCGGATGAGGTATAATAAAGCGCAGATTTAGGCTGCTAAAGTAGAGGGTATAGTATTATGTTATCTGTGGTAGAGGTTTCTTGTCTGTCCGGTTATAAAAATTCCTTACTCATAATTAATTTATTGTCAACATACTACTCCTTTTTTGAAGTCGGTAGGGCACAGCGAGATTTTCTCGTTCTAAATTGGAGCAGTCCGCCTGGGAGGTTCCTCCACCTTACAGAAGATCGCAGCCAAATAGCATTATTTATTTCAAATAGTGTTGTGTTCCTGCGATGAGAGCTCTTTAGGGGGGAGGGGGTTCTCGGGGTCGGCAACGCGTGCGTGATGCCTCTGGTATTGCAAGCGCTCATACGCTACGGTAACCATTTAGCAACAGGTGGTATGCTTGTTTGCCACCTCATCATCATCTTCCTGCCCTTATCCCACATCACGTGGGGTCGACAATATGTATTCTTCTGCCATTTACCTCTATCAGTCGTCATCTATTCCAACTCCTTTCTTCACCATCCATATCCACTTTCACACAGTCCATCCTTCTTTTCTTTGGCCTACCTCCTACATCCATCCACATTCATATCTAACACTCTTCCTGTCACATGACATTCTTCCCTTCTCATGACATGCCCATACCCCGCTAACAGATCCTCATCACAACTCGTTTTTACAGTTATTTTTAGTATTATTAAGTATTTAAGTGTGTTGAAAAACGTCGTATGATACACGTGTGTATTGATGCTTACCGTCCTCTGCTCGCAATGACGCCTCAACGGTAATCACCAACATAACACACTAATAGAATAATGTACTATTAAAAATGAATTACCCGTGTATATATTCCCGTCCTCAGCGCCCAGCACGAAGTTGTTGACGTCGGAGTGCGGGAAGGCCATGCAGGTGACGGCGACGGCCTTGCTCTGGCGGTGCTGCAGCTCCAGCGTCTCCTGCGGCGCCGACAGCATGTCCAGCGACCACGAGCACATGCGCCCGTCGGTGGACACGGAGATCAGGTTGTGGGCGTTCTGGCTGCCCACCACTGACAGGCAGTACACTGGATGCTAGGAAACATAACAAGATTGTAAACTTACTATTTTTGTTGTACCCTCAAAAACCATATGGTATAAAATTTTGGAATGTATGAATAAACCTCTTTCATATGACACCACACCTTTGTAAGTATAACGTACTTAAAAATTAAAAAAAAGTATTATGTTATAAAAAGGTCAAAAAGGTTTTTGAAACCCCCCCCCCCCCCCCCTTTAACTTAGCAATCCCTTGGCCGATTTAACTCGTATTTCTACGAGTAAATCTTGATAGTATAACCTGTTGATCTACTGAATTCTATGCAAACCGGATTGACCGTTCAAAAGTTATGCTTGAACAAGTCCAAGTTGTTCGAAAGATCATAACAGAGAGATTCTCACTTCGCACGCTCGATCAATAAACTTACCGTGTGTGCGACGGAAGACAGCGGCGTGCGTTGTACGGGCGTACGCTTCGGCACGCGGTTGTCCCACAACACGATTTGACCGGAGTATGTCCCTCCGAGGATCAGACTAGGGTGGAACCTGTAAGATAAAAGTTGTTTTTAAAGAGCAATCAAATTCGGTAAATCCTACTGGCGAGCAAAGCAACCCACTAGTGAAGTAGTGATTACTATATAATTACCTGACCTTAATAACTCACATCTGTAATAGTTTTTAACCCTTTCTTTGGCATCAGGTTCACACCAATCAGGTACCTTAACAATGTTTTTTTTTTCTATAATTTTAAGATATTACTGTAAGAAACTTCTGCTAGAGAAAATTTAGTTTATTATTTATTTATTTAGTTATGGTAGGAAGACAGCAGACAACAAAAAAACTACAAATTAGCTCTCTGTGTACAACGGATTAAATTTGATGTAGAACTATCTAGAGCTGATAGAACCTTATCATAAAAATGATTTGTCTGAGAGACTAACTGACCTACTGAGTGACAATCAACATGCAACCTAAACCAAAAGTTCTAGGATTATAGAAGTTGCGAGGATGGTATTGTATGGGTGCACTACGTGCTTTCTGCACGCGAACGCAGTCGCGCGGCTTCCCACTAGCTGATCAATACAGAGCTGTTGCTACACATATGCATCCAGAGCTGTTACAACGACTTACCTAGCAAAGGTGGCGCTCATAACCGGCGACTGACAGTGGAAGATATCCTCCGGAGTGGTCTTCTTGAACTTGGTGTTCCACACGAGGCAAACGCCGTCCGGGTCATGCGGCGCGTCGTCGCTGTTGTGGTACGAGGCGAGCAGTAACTCAGGGTGCGCCGTGCTCCAGTCCAGGCACGTGACGCAGCGGCCCTTCGACCAGCGCGGGTCGCTGAACGTGCGGACGAGGGAGAGACGAGCGAGGGACTTGTCGTCGCTGAAAACAGATGCATAGCTAGCTCAGCAAGCAGGAGGGGTAGCTCAACTTTTGCATGGCTGGCTTCTGTTTGTGGATTCTCACGCGTGGGAACAGGAAGAGTCTGTGTATTTATACAGAGTTATTTGTAAAATATGCAAACCCTCAGATACCCCAACTAATTAAATTGCATTTTGCAAAATTTAACACAAACAAGATTTTTTTTAATGAAATAATGCAATATAATATTCAGGAAGTAAAGTGTCGCCCCCAGCTGCAAACGAGGTATAAATGCATTGTTTTGGCGAAAATTAAAATTTTCTAAAATCAGTCCACTTTTCTGGGGCTAAAAAATAATCCCATAGTTAAAAGTTTATAATCACTCACTAACTTTATCGGCTTGATAAACAAACTTGACATTCATATTGACTTAACACTGGCTATATTGACTGTAAAAACAGTAGAGGCCATAAAATTAAAAAAAAAAGAAAGACAGAATTATGTCCGCCTCTTTCTTTTGTTTACTGTTAGAAAGGACATGGCGAGAGTTATTAAGCCGATAAAGTTAGTGACTGATTATGAATAAGATGGTATGTAATGTAACCTAGTGTGGCAAAAAAAAATATTTCATAGATTAATCGATTCTACTTTAGATGCCGAACAAATTTTGAAACGAAATTTCAGGATTTGCGTGTTTTAAAAATAACCCTGTATAACGCGCGTGGGCCGTCACGACACTGCGCCATTGACAAACAGATGAACACAAAACTCCACATTTGTTTTATTAGTAGGGTCGGTAAAACAAAATTAGGATCTTTTAGGAAAAGGATTAAACCTCTACCCATTGAGTAGAGTAAGTATCTATTCAGCAATAAGTGGTTTAGAAAAAATAACATGCCAATTAAAAACAACCACATCTGAAACTCGAATTATTCGAAAACGGAAGGAACGAACTTAAAAACATTATTGAAATGTTACAACGGTCTGGGATAAATCGGCAAAACTAGCAAGAAAAGTCAAAACTAAACAAAAACATTTTTACCGAACCGTCTATATATACCCAGCGGAATACCTACAACAAATTGCAGATTATACTTGGGGAACAGAATAGTGAAAAACAGAGCACTTACACAATACTTTCACTTTAAATGAAGGAAGAATGAAGGAAAAATTGTAGAGGTTGCGGGAAGTCAGTGGATGGAAAAGGCTCAAGACCGTTCTTCGTGGAACTCTTTGGGGGAGGCCTATGTCCAGCAGTGGACTTCTACAGGTTGATGATGATGATAAAATTAAGGAAATTTAAAATGATCTAATAAAAAAAAAACTATTCTATTCTTAAAATAAAGCGCCAACTCGTAACTGAATGATAATGGTGCGATCATTATCATGCGATTATCATTTTCAAGTCATTGAATTAGTAGAATTGGGGGCCAGTTGTCGTCCCTTTTTTTTTTTTTTTTTTTAATTTAAATTTAAAAAAAAATGTATTTGACTCACAGTGCGTTCTCAGCATCGCCGGTGCCGGTGTAGTCGGTGTAGATGTCGACGGACTCGGCGAGCGCGCGCTCGATGACGCGCCCGGCGCGGTCCATGAACCGCTGGAACTCCGCCGACAGCATTATAGTCTGCTTCTCGTCCGCGCTCAGCTCACGGACTGCAATACCAATATGTATGATGATGATGGACCGACGACATTGTGAAGGTTGCGGGAAGTCGGTGGATGGAGAAGGCTCAAGGCCGTTCGTCATGGAACTCTTTGGGGGAGGCCTATGTCCAGCAGTGGACTTCTACAGGCTGATCATGATGCTGTAAGACTTCATTACAATCAGAAAATCATCTCATCGTAATGAGTAGGTCTGTCACTTTAATCCTTTCACTTAAAAATTTCACTACACTGATTCTTTCAACGACGGTCATAGGCCCTTTTCAGGGCCACCATACTTAAACTCGGTTATAGACCTAATAACGAATGACGCCGTGGTGGCCCCGGCTGAAGAATAGGCCCCTCCATATCTACCAATCAGCGGATGTCGTAAGAGGCGACTAAGGAAGAAAAGCTAGGGGGATGGGCAGCAGCGTCCCTTATTTTAACAACGATAGCTCTAACTGCGCTCGCCAACCCGCATGCCCAGCGTGGTGAGTATGGGCACATCCCCCCACATGATAGGAATTTTCTCTGTCTGTGGGGGAGGCCATGTTCAGCAGTGGTCGTCGTATGGCTGAAATGATGATGATAGACCTAATACAGGACGACCAAGAAAGAATCAGTGATAGGTTCGACAAGCAAGCAATGAGTCGGTACAGTGGTGGTAGTGACCACGCCTTCCAGTCCAAAAGGTCTTTGTCCCGGGCCGTAGACTCATGGAGTTTTAATTCGCAAAATTTATGTGCGCTCTAAAACGATGAAGGAAAACATCAAAAATAAAACTGCATGCAGTAGAACCTAAAAATTCGAAGACATTGGATATGTCACCGGTTCTTTTCAGGGCCACCATATATCAACCTGCTTACTGAACTTAATGCTGCCTGCATGCTAGCCTATGGCAACACTGTTGGAAGACCAAAAAGGAAGAGTGATGCCATAGGCTAAAAAAAATTCATTATCTTCCTGTTCTGAAACTTCGTCAATTTCTGGACTAAAACGCAGGCCAGTCTGCGTCTCCTCTCTGATGACGACAAGTAATTTCTTCACAAAGAAATTGTAAGTGAAGAGAGACTCACCTTTCTTCTCTTTCTCCTCCTCCTTCTTCTCCTCGGGCGCGTCAGTGACGGCCGGCTGCACCTCCTTGACGGTGGGCAGGCCGTGCGGCAGGATCCCCGGGGGCAGTTTCCCATGGAAGGCCTCCTCGTCGTCGCCTTGCCGAGCGCCGTCGCCGTCGAATGTAAGCACTGGACGGTGAATAAGAATGGCCCTTCCCCGGTAGGTTTGGTGTGGTGTCATGCGGTGTGACGATGTACGGCTAACTTACGGGTGTACATTTTGTGATCGCGAGTTATGACCGTACACGAGTTCAATAGAGTGGGAGAACTTTTAGTAATCGTAGATTATCGCGGCAACTTTTATGAAACATCAACGGTGATGCTGGTAAGTTAGCCGTACTAAAAATATATTTAAGTTTCGTGAAGTTACTATAGAAACATCTTTATTTTTTTTTAAATTGAATATAGGTAGTAACTTACGGCGTAACTTCATGAAACTATTGTGTTAAGAGTCATTATGAGTAGTGTTTTGTCTACTATGCGCTACTTGTGGCTACTAAGCCCCTTCGTCCATGACGCTACGCAAAAGTGACGGAACTCATTAGAAACTAGAGTTGCGGCCTGATTGGAAACTCTGACTCGTCCACGACGCTACTGGAATTTCACTCAGTACACGATTTTATGTAAACAAAGTTTTGAAAACGAAAATAATTAACATGACTAGAGATAATTCGAGCGATGACATGTAATTATTACTTCTCCAGACACATAGACGTCAGAATCACTTCCAATTACTGTTTATTCGTTCATTTTTCACACAGTTTCCCGAAACCAGTCGCCTGGCGACCAGCATGTCGAGTTGCCAGGTGACTAGTTACAAACGCGTTCCTTTTGAGTAGCGTCGTGGACGGACGCGCATTGAAATACTAGTGCTATCGCAGTCAGGCTACTCATAAGTGACTACAGTTTCAGTCGCGTTCCTTTCGAGTCCCTCCGTGGACGAAGGAGCTAAGTGTGTATATTACTCTAGCTCACTACAGAAGAATATAAATGGAATGATTCAGAAATAATTAGGTGTATAATGAGAAGTATTTATGATGAAATTTTAACTTAACATGTGAAAAGAAGAAGAAATTACTTGCTTTTTTTTTATTATTGTTAAGTATTATAATGGATTCTTCGCTCAGGTTTAAGGCGAGTCAAATTACTTTATCTAATTCTATGCTGTTTTGATGACTGATCAGTGTCATGGAAACGTAACAGAAGCGTGTTGTGTTGCTAAGGTTAATCGGACATTCGGCCTTAAACCACAGATTGTAAGGAAAATTAATTAAAATTAGTTCTCGTTACTCCTTAAGTGATATAAAGAGTTAGAACTCTGAGGAACTTTACTTTTGAAGTTTTTAGCGCCCGAATACTGAAACGTCACTTAACTATTTGAGATGGTCTTAATTATTTGAGACGCCGTTATCGTTCAGAATCGTATACCCAACATTAAATTATTACCACTTATATTTATGTGACGTTTCAGTATTCGGGCGTAAGTTGTATAAACATTGAATATTTTAAGAGCTAGTTATTTTAAGAGCTAGTTATTTTAAGAGAGGCTGTAAAACCAGAAGAATCTGTGATTTAAAGTGAAGATTACTAGTTCTTATAAGCAAAGATTGCAAGAGACTAGAGTTACAGCAAGTCAAACAGATTAGTAGAATGAATATAAATCCTACTTCAAAACAAACATTAAAAAAAAAACAACAGCAATTAACTAGCACTACATTTATAATCAACCGTAAAAGAATGGCATGCAATTCTGACGATACGATACCCGGTTTCTCGTTATACCTTCATCTATGAAGCAGCGTCACGCGTGAAAAATACATTACTGTAACTATATTCTCATTGGAAACTTTAGTTTCTCCAAAATGTATTCTGCATTTGTTATAAAATAATCAACACAATTTTTTTTGAAAGCATTTCCTGTATATTATAGTGTTGTTGAAAATTTATGCCATTTTGGAGAAACTACGTGTGTTTTTTACTTTGATAAAAGCAATAAATGTATTATCTAAACATTAACTAACAAAATTAAAAAGTAACGGAATTTATGAAGTTTGTATTGGAAAATGCAACCTACATAAGGTGCAGATAAACAGACATAAAAACTGAAACGTTAAAACGTCGGTGACAGAAAGCTTTAAACTAAGCAAAATAACTTCCCGAGCTCTCCACTAGAGAGATAATCTCATGAATACTTAAATAAAACATAAATATACGTACTCATTATAGCTAACCATGATGACATTACGTCATGCGCTTACACACAGTAAATTAACTTCAAATAAACACTTCTGTCACATGCAAATGAAATTAAATCAAATATTTATAATTCACATAATTATAACTAATAACTTTTTAAAGAAATATAAAAATCTAAGCATTATGTAGTGCATGTAGCGTACATAAAGTTGGATGAACTTGAAAACCAAAAAAAAATCTTGTAATATCCACCACATACACAACACGGAAAGGAAAATAAAGATGATGGTAGTATGTAATTGTTAGCGTTATAAATAAATAGCGTTACATATACGAAGACAAAAGGTCAGTTACAAAAAAACCATGCGAAGTGAGAGTGACAAGGCTCTACGTAAGGGCAAGTTTAGTTCCAAATGATTGTTTGTATGATTCGGATTTGAAACCTACCTGTGAACTCGTCCTCCCACTCTAAACCCGGGTTTAGATTGTACTCGTCTTGAAAAAGGGAGGAAAAACAAAAAAATATGTCAGTATCTTTCGACCATTATATAAAAATAATTTAAAACTTTATACATAGATTAGCGTATCAACAGTGCTTATATATTTAACAGCATGGCCTATCGCGGAGTATATTTCATCAAACTCTAATGTTATTTACAAGTAGGTAACGTAGCAAAATTATAGAAAAGAGTATGGCCAATGTTTGTAAACACAAGTGAGTTTATTGAAATACGGATCCGTGTGTTAAGACATGTGCAGTGTTTGTTAGTCGAGTCGGAAGGGTAAGTGAGCGTGAAATGAGATGGCAACCCCATAACTTCCACCATATTTTAATATACACATATGATATTTTGTATATTTGCGGCCAGTTATCCCATAATGGGACCCTTTCGTGGAGAACTCTGGAAGTCCACAATTGAATTTTCTATAATAGAACCGACATCAGTGTATGTCGTGGTAATGCCGCTCGAACTGGAATCACAGTTCTGTCTGTATGTATCACAGATTCCTTGATAAAATGCGGATGATAAAAGATCAAAAAATTAACTATCGGAAAAATTACTAAAGCTACCTGTTTATCAAGTAATCTGACGTAACCGCACCTAGTTTTTGTTAGTAGGAAATCTCTACAAGCGTGATATAAAGGACCTACACTAAAGTATATACAAAACTAACTGGAAGACTAAGTACAACCGACACCCAGTTAATCACCGACATGAAATAAAAGGAGGTTGTGTTACAAGGAAGCCCTGGCTGGAGGAATAATGACTTACCGTAGTAATCTGTGGCGTGTGCTAAAATTGGACAAAAAATAAAAATAACACATCAGTACATATTTCGTGAAGATACCTCATATATCAATCACATATACTCTTCTGGAATAACACCCACTTACCCACAAATAAATACATATACTGATCTATGATATTCACAATGGTTTATGGTTTGTTATGTCTTCATGACCCCATGCGTTACGTCTTGTGTGCAATGTATGAACATGCATGCACATCTGCACATATTAGGTATGTCTTCTTAAATGCCACCGGTGTATGAAAGGTGTATTAGTCACACACTATCTTATAAAAAAACAAAATATATTTTATGCTCTGAAGTAGCTCAGTTCATGAGCTATGGGCCCACCCCATCGTGCACTATCAAGGTGACTCATAATGTATACTATCCCGAAAGGGATACATACACCCAATAGGAAATTAAGTTTGTTCTACGACTTTATGAAATTCAGCTGATAATCAGCTATTTTGAGTCAAATTAGTTCAAACTCAACCTCGTATCTTTAATAATTAGTTATAAAAATGATATAGAGGTCAAAAATAGATAATTAAAAAAAACTCAAAATAAAAAAATTTTTTTTTCGCTAATTTTTTCATTCTTTTTGTTGATAGAATAAGCCCCTTTCGGGATAATATACGTATCGACAGTCACCTTGTATGGTTTTTTATGCAATTTACTTTGAGTATCAATATGTTTTGTTTTGTGATTTATTTCACACATTATTATAAGCATGCACACTCTTTATTTAAACAAACTGTTTAAAAATGTTTTTTCACTAATATAACCGACAGTCAATGTTTTGTAATTTTATGAGAAAGGCACTAATAACGGACGGAATATCGTCGGATAATACTGGTAGCGATACCGTTCGGGTCTTTCACGCAGGCACAAAGGCACCACAGGAATACTGACCGACAATACCGTAAGGATCTATCACACAGGCGCAAATATCATACAGTATACCGACCGATAATACCGGTTTCGATACTGTACGGTTTATCTTGAGGTTCTCTTATGCATGTATTGTGCAAAATCCCGGCCGGTATTCTGCTTCATATTATCGCGATGCATGTTTGTTTTGATTCCATATACCGTAAAATACCGGTTGACGGTATTTTACAGGCGACCGGTAACTCGCGCAGGTATAGGAGAGCCTTTACTCTCATACAAAAGGTAAGCTTTATTTTAAACTTTGACCAACTGTAGCTGCTATATTAGTGAATCAAAACAAAAGGTACCTTAGGTAGAATGTTAATAAGGTTATATTACCTTTCCGCGGCCGCCACCAGTCCTCCATGTATCCTGCAAGCGGTGATGCATTGGAAGAGCAGCCTTGTTTATGGTAGCACAAACACAAACATTGCACCAATTCTCATACAGTATTTACTTTTGCGAAGAATTTAGATAAATAATTCAGATTGAGAAAACACATCAAGCTGTGAGAAACAAAATTTTAAGCATAAATTCACGATTATAGGAAGATTCAAAATGGTATTTCAGAATCATTTAGAGAGACAGGTCAATGAATAACATATTACTAATAGACTTTGACCTTCATCGGAAGAAGAAAGAGAAAGTATAGTTCCATCTAAGATTTTATCTAGACGACAGTGAATGCACATGTTTTCTTTTAGGCACTGTGCTATCAAAAAATGATTTCTATTAAATTCTAGACGATGAACATACAGATTGGAAGTTATATTTAAGAAAGGAATGTATGAAAAGTAAATACTGTTTAAAACAACTACAGATGTCATCGGTTACAAGGAATAAGGGTCATTTGCAAATACTAGAAGAAAACTGACTTTAACTTGGAAAAGAGCTACATTAAAAGTTAATTTAAAGCTAAGTTGATTTAAAAGTTTGTAGGTATGTTGAAATTGTATTATTTTAGTTTTCTGTTCCAAAAAAGTATTTGCAAACGAGAAGACAGTTAAACCAGCACCCGACATCACGGTTAACAAATTATTAGACAAAACAAAAAATAAATTGTAACAGGTAGGTATGCAAAAGGCACTCTCCAAAAAAAAATGTTAAAAACCCAAATAATGCATTAACAGTGAAATAATAATGGAACCATAATTAAGTTTTATTAAATGAAATATAATTCTATATTTAATCTATAAATTCTATAAGTCTTATATTTTAGATAGCAATAAGAATATTTCACGTCGCAGCGTTGGAAGGAACGACGACATTGTGAAGGTTGCAAGAAGTCGGTGGATGGAGAAGACGCAAGACCGTTCGTCGTGGCACTCTTTGGGGGCGACTTGCCAGCAGTTGACTTGATCAGGCTGATAATGATTAACTTATTTCGACTGTTCATCATGTCTCCAATTCTTTCTTGGTCACCAGCGTAAGGTCAGTGATCTTGTCTTATAAACTGGGTCATATTTTTTCAAGATTAGCTGATCATCACTTGTTCTGCTGGCATATGCTTCACTTAACATATTTTCAAAGGCTTCTTGACGATTATAAAATCAGGTGAAATTCTAAACATCATAAAACATTCAACATCCTGTCAAGCCTTTAGTGGACCCTACCATGGAATAAAGGAGGAGTACTTACCATCGCGGACGTCAACCACGCCCGTGGTGGTGGTTTGAGTCTGTTTCGCGTATGTGACCTGCTCCTTTGGAGGTATGTCTGTGGACTGGACTGACACCACTTGTAGGGATGGTGGCTTTCTGGGGCCGCTGTGGATTGAAATATCCCATGTCACCCTACTTCCTACTAATATTATACTATAAACTAATATTATAAATGAGAAAGTTTGAGAGGATGTTTGGATGTTGGTTGTTCAATCACGACAATGACACGGCTCAACCGATTTTGATGAAACTTGAAATAGATAGAGTTCTTTACCTAGAATAGCATATAAGATACCTTTTATCAAGGTTATCACGAGTTAAGCCTCGGGCGCTAGTTTCTTAGTTAGTTGCACAACAAGCAAGCAATAATTTAAAATAAAAATAAAATAATAAATCATTTATTGCCTTTAAATTGGTACAAATATTAAAAATGAGCAGGATACACAAAAACAAATAATAAAAAGGCAAAGGGAGTCACAACTATGAGTAGCATTGTCAGGTCTACATGAAACGAGGTATAGAGAAGAGAAGTTTAGAATATAAGGCAAGTAGGTAGCTACCTCAATGAAAGCGCACTGGCCTTATCAGTGAGCGGCAGGCTGGCGTCAGGCGAAGCGGTCTGCGGCGGCGTCAGTGACGTCATGGATGAGAGAGAAGACAGCACGTCCTTCACCGGCGCCACTCCGAGTGAGGATAGCATCTCGTCCAGGTCCCGCCGGCTGTCCAAGCTGGAGGCTGTTGATGCTCTTTGCTGGAATTTGCAGATTTTCTCTTTGAACCTTTTGAAAACTTTTTAAATAGACTTTTCAACTTGGTATGCGTCAGTTGAAAACAGAATGCGATGCCACGCCGAAGTTTAAAGTAGAAATTTAGTATAATTCGACAACCTTTGTAGCGTAGCGGGGCGAGTGGTGGGTTTAGTGGAGGCCTTGGTTTAGTGGTAGCGACACCAGGAATCCTAGTGAGGGATCAGGACTGAGTCTGTGACTATTAAGTGTTATTTAATTTGTTTTAATTATTGTACCCTACTAGTAATGAGGAAGAGTTACGGAAACTTCAGGAAGTAGCATTCTGATAATATGCCACAATTCGCTTTCTCAATGGAGTCACAAAATGATGTACTGTACTGATGTTGACAAACACAAATAATTCAGTTTTTTTTTTGCAATAAATTCAGACTGTATTATTTATAGTGGAATATCCAGGCCACAGGTCACAGAGGGCTTAGAACTGACGTTAGTGTGTGAACGCCTTCGAGTAGCACACCACTATATTCTGTGTATAATTATATTCTGTATTCATCAATACAATAATCTGTAAGAAATGGTTTCGATAGCAGCAGCAACTGATTTTCTATATGCATTCATCCCCTATTCATCACTCTCATTATTATTGGCTTACCAGAGCTTCTTCTGCATCTTTCTGTTCTTTCTCGCGCCGACGGCGATCCTTCTCATCCCGGAGAGCCTGGAGCTTTGCTTTCTTCCTCTCCAGCTCCGCCTTCCGATCTGACATGCTCGACATGGCTGCTTCTACTGAAATATAGGTACTATAATGACATGTTGGACATCCATTAAAAGTATATTAGTAAGTATTTTGAAAGATCTCCAAAGTTCAACTAAAATTAATTTAATCTTTTTAATCGCAAGGATTGTTTTCAAATGTCTATTTTAACTCCCTATAGAGTCCTCCCTGACAGTTTACCCTTCCTGGCGCACTGCCAATGCAATACTCCTTGCAAACCCTAAATACAGTAGTGTAGTTGTAAGAATGAATAGGCGAACTCAATAAACTGCTATATTTGCTATTCTAGGATTATTCTATTCATTATAGATTAGAAAATCTGGAACTAAAGATGTTCTAGATTTTCTAATCTATCTAATAATATCAAATTATATTCCAATGTTCATCGAAATGAGTTGTACCATTGGTGTGATTGATCCACAAACTTTCAAATCCTAACTTACTTCTTACTAATATTCTGGAAGTTTAGAGTTTGTTTGGATGGATGTTTGTTACTCAACGTGAACGGATCTGGATGAAAATTGGCACAGAAATAGAATAAAGTCACATAGGCTACTTTTTATCTTCGCAAGTAAAAAGTTTCGCACGTCTTTTCGCGAGCGAAGCTGCGGGCGGAGTCTAGTTTATAATATTTTAGGATAAAACACTGACTGAATGAAAATGTGAAAGTATTGTAATATCTGATTCCATTAGAATCTCATGAGTATTTATTTCCCATCAAAGCCCTATTGTTTGCTTGATTGGATTTCACCTGCATTCTTAGTGACACGTCTGATGTCATAGTAGGTAGGTACATGTCTTAGCACCATAAAAAAGCGTAGCTGCAATGCAGTGACTCAGGATAGATTTCGAGTTAGTAGAGAAACTGTTCTGCATCATACTTACTTTTTAGATGATCAGCTGTTTACACAATAACTTACATTTTCTGCAGAATTCGTACAGAAAATGCCGACTGAACGCGCCAGGCAGAGCAGAAGTAAACGGGTTCACAGTGGAATAGTTTCAGCACATCGCAGATAGCAGCTCTCTTTGATTGAGCCAAATATACTTTATTCTATGGAGGCAATCCTGATAGATATACAGGATTGAAAAGTTTAGAGATTTTTTTGAGAGTTTGACGAAGAAGAAATAATTGGAAAATCAATTTGAATTGAATGAATTTTGATCATAGAAAAGTAAGTACTATGTGTATGTGTGTGTGATTGCTGATTGATTCATTCGCGAAATAGACAGATGGATAACATGACAGATCCATCAAAAAGTGTGCTCTCCTCCACAGACCAATAGAATGGCGTCGTAAACAGCGGTCTACGGATGGCGTTCAGTAACTCTCTCATGTTGTTTAGGTCTGCATAATATAAGCAATTTCGGAGTCGCAAATATATACCAAAAAGGTATTTACAAGAGTATTTAAGTAAATAAAAACCAGAAAAAGACTAATTTTTAACTATTAAAAATGTCTAGTGAAGGATTACTGTACATCATATTTAGTTTCACTTTTTATATAAATTAACATTCGGAACGTTTTTATTTTAAGTTGGTTCTCAATCTCAACTCTCAGCCCGTTACGAGTGAATGTACTAACATAACGATTATAATTGGCTAGAAGCATTGGCATAATGTCTCTCGGCCTGTCTCCGATACTCCTAAAAAAACATTACAAATGACAACAACAATATTGCAAGCAAAAACGCACTTAGGGTGTTGTCTGGTTTCCGGCTTGATGATTGTGACAACGCGAGCGTAATGATCAAACAGTATTTTTTAATTTTCTGACTGTAACCGTAATAATTTGCAGTTTATTTTCCCTCAGATTTATAATGAAATTATGATGAACGATTTCGTGTATTATTTATTTGTATTGCTTGGCTGCACCATCTCAAAATCCTATGCAGGTTAGTGTAACTATTTGCTGTATTTTGTTACTTTTAATCTGTATGTTTTAATTGTGTTTCGTATCTTTCAAAATTCATCGTAGCAAGTATATTGGAGATTCGTTAATTAAGTGGAATTGTTAAATCCTATTACCGCACAAGAACGGTTTCCTCTCCATTAGTTTCTTGAACTGTATGACCCTTTTTGAAACCGTTGTACCATCAGATTCAGCTCAAAAAGACATAAACTTTTAAGCATAGCTACCTACATAAACTTATACTACTACGTATTTTAGTCGTTTCTAACTAACCCTAGTTTCCATCTAGTTTCTAAGTCAGTTTTAGTAGCCTAGTTTCAAGTGATCCTAGTGATTTTATTGAAATAAAAACCTTTGACTTTGAGTCACCCAACAGTCACATACATAGCCCTTGACCCTACACTAGGATTCACTGTGTTGTGTGTGACAGAAACTACATGTACCATGGTACCACACCACCCAGACCTGGAACAAATATATGCAGATCATGCAAACACCCACACCCCTTGCATCTCAAAGAGGGCACTTGAACGCTACGTCACAGATGTTGTGCAAAGTTAGTGAGTGATAATTCTACAATTAATAAGGGTATTCTTATTTCAGATTCCGCTCGGTACTATTATGACTATGAATGCAATGAACCTTTATTAGCTGCCTCTAAGTTGACTGCCACTTCTAGCCTGAGGGATAGAGGACCAGAGAATGCTAAGCTATATGGTAAGTTCACAATTTGGTTGCATTATGTCAAAAGAGATTGATACAAATGATTCTGATTCTGTTGCTGCCATTTCCTTAACCAACATAATTTGACAGCACTAAAATTATAGCCCTTCTTGTCATTTTGATCTATAAGAAAGGGACCGCAACATTTAAATAACAGGAAATATGCAGAATCGTGCATGTGGAGATCCTCACAATGCTGGGCCCATAATCTGATGGGTTTTTAGTTAATAAAACCATGTATAGGAATTAAAAGAACATTTTACGATTCACAATAGTGAACATGAAGGGATCAGTTTGAAAGTAGTCTATGACAGTTATTCTAACAATAGTGCTGGCGAATTAAAGAATAATGCAACAACAGTATACTTAACAATAACACATATGGTGAGCTAATTGCCCAATCAGTATATGTATGTAGAAACTATCTAGTAAGGGCATCATTTAAATGAATAAAAGCTGCTCCATCTGATTCAAGAACAAAGGAGCCATTTCATTCTGGGCCTGGTCCATGTACACTACATAGAAAAATTAGGAAAAAATAAGAGATTACAAGAAAAATATAATTTCATTAATTTGAAGACAAGTGCGATGGTACAAGAATAGTTATGCTGGTAAGTTTTTTACTATGTGAACACTATTTGAAGGCCGCCATGTTGGTTTATAATTGGCGTTTGACATGACATTGACATATTCTTCATGTCATGTTGTTTGATTCGATGTTTTTGTTTTGTCAGATATATGTAGGTTGTCAAAATGACATTTCACGCACGTCCATCCGCCATATTTTTGTAGCGCTGTGTGTTGCTCTCTTTGTCGAAGAAAATCTTAATGTACCTTAGAACGAAGTCAATTTAAATAAAATAACCAATTTAATATGTTTACTTTGTTGCTTAGCCATATTTTAGGGTAGTGTACACAGTGCAGGCCCAGGCTCCATATATCGATGAAACGTCTCTTTTGAGTCTAGAAAGTGTAGTTATATTAACCATGTAGAGAATGTATATTATTAAAAAAACTAACATTCAATCTCTTTTGATTATAAGATAAAATAAGCTTCTCCATTCCAAATAAAATTGAAAATCTTTCTGTATTAACCTGAAATTGTATTTGTTTGAGTAACTTCGGGATTTGTTTGCTACACAATCATAGTTATTCATTACAATATCATTAGAGATATAAAAAAAGACTTTTATCAATTGTTAGATTCAAAGCATACCATTATAATTTGTCACAATAGTAACTAAAGCATTGTTTTTGTCCCTGTCTATTATATGGAAAAGATCAAGGAGAAAGATAGTGCATCACCAGAGGCCTGAGTCCATAATGTCCGTGAGTTACTCACTTGTCACCGTAGAGTGGTGTAAAGTGAATAGCTTACCGTTTTTGTATGGTGTCATAATAAGCACCCTTATAAAAAGTGACAAGCTATAAATTTTAACCACACGAACAATACAAACAACACAAACTACTCGCTAGTGAGTAAATCACATACAGTATGGACCCGGGCCTCAGGCTGATCAGTATAACAAAGCTATTTAGAATATTTAGTGAAGCACTGATAGGTAGTTAGTTATTGGTAGAGGTAGATTTGATTAGTTATATTTAGCAAACGTTTGGTGTGTTGTGTCCATTATAAATTTATTTATTTAAATTGCATGCAAGATTGTGTTGCGAGTGTTCAGTTACTATTTTGTGCCTGAGTTTTTATTTTAAACCTATCCATAAACTGACCAGAATATAGAAAAGGAAGAGAACTATATGTAACAGGATTCATTGGTCTGCAGGTCCGAAGACACTATAAATCAATAAATAAGTGGACCTCAATACTTAACAAATTAGATTCTTCCTCCAACAAAATGGAGGATAAGTTCAACGTACGATGGGCGTTTAATGCCAAAATGTGGCAGCCTACCCACAGTGAGATATTAGCTGCTACAAGCTACATACAAAATGAGGAGAAGGAAAGAATCTCAAAGTTTGTATTTCAAGATGATGCCAAGTCATCGCTGCTTGGACGTCTTATGCTCAGAAAGTTTGTGCATTTGGCCACTTCAATGCCTTACGAAGAGATTCGGTTTGGTCGGGACAGCCATGGGAAGCCTTACCTGGTTGGTGTTGGGGATGTACCTATCAGCTTCAACTTGTCACACCAAGCAGATTACGTCGTACTAGCTGGTCATCCTAACAAGAGTATAGCCATTGATGTGATGAAGGTAGAACCACCTGTGAACAAAAACATTCCCGACTTCTTCCGTTTGATGACACGTCAGTTCTCCCAACGTGAATGGAAGACAGTCAGAAGTTTTCCCACTGAGATGGAGCAGATAGCATGTTTTTACCGCTTGTGGTGCTTGAAGGAAAGCTACGTGAAGAATACGGGTTTCGGGATTACTGTTCCACTGAACGAAATAAGCTTTGATATTAATACACCTAAATTGCAAGTTGGGACGTTCTGCACAGACACCACGTTGTATGAACGAAATGTTTTGATGAAAGATTGGATTTTTGAAGAGACTTTGCTTGACGAGAAGTATGCTGTGGCTGTTTCCTTGAAAACGGAAAACCAGGCTGGGCACAAACCAGTGCCGTACCGTTTCTTGACGTTTGAAGAATTGGTGCAAGAAGCGAAACCATTGCATGAGTCCTGCGCGGGTTTTGCAGCCGATTTTATGAATAAGAAAGACAAAAGCTTTTAGTTTTAAGTTCTAAATCTTTGAGGGGCTTTATGGGGGATTAGTTTTAAATTATATTTAGTAATTTTGATAAAGTTTATGAAGCAAAATATTTTTTTAAATTATAACCAAACCTTATTCCCGACTAACATTAAAATACTAACAATCCTAAACTAAAAGTAAAGCAAAAGTTTTCACACGAAAAAGGTTTGAATGCCTGGACGGCATCGGAGAACGATTTCGACCAGCAACTCGTCATAGATCTGGGAAGTGTTAAGAACATCACCCGAGTGGCCACACAAGGCCGAGCTCATTCGCAGGAGTTCGTCCAAGAATACCATATAAGCTATGGGTCCAACGGCCTTGACTATGTGCAATATAAGGCCGCTGGAGGCGAGGTCAAGGTAAACAAACATATTAAGGGATAGTGGACATGCATGGGCCTTTGTAGCATGTAGATTGGTAGTTATAGCGCTTATTTGCACAGGTGAAGGAAATTTTCAGTCTTCATCTATAATTCTGAATAACAATTTTATAAATAGGATACTTTTCTTCTTTTAGGCTACCTGACCCTGTACCTTTAGTTAATTTGATTTTTTTCTTAGGAATATGTATGTATTAATCTACTCTAGTTTAGAAATCTGGCTCACGGAATTACTAATTACTTACCTACCTACACATTCGAAAACTGTTGGAATTTAGCCATGTAATTCAGTGAGTTGTACAAATTGTACATACCTACATAGGATACAAATATACGAAAAGATTTATTGCCAAATTCCATCAACAAAACACTCTGTAAACTCTAACTAACAATACCGGTGAAGGGACCAACGCTTGGACACCACAAGAGAGCTCCTACTACCAGCACTTGACCGTCAACCTCCTCGCACGGCGAGAGTTACGCGGCGTCGCCACCAGGGGGCGATATGCGACGGACGAGTACGTCTCAGAGTACATGCTGCAGTATTCCGACGATGGGGAGAGCTGGAGGGCTGTCACTGATGCTGAGGGGTATACTAGGGTGAGTAGCATCCGTTCAATCGCAAGTTTGAATACTTTTGGCAGTTATCTTGGCGCAGGGAGCACCTAGTTCACTTGAGAGTGCGATGGTAAGTTAAACCTATCTTAATACAATAATGGTACCTGTAAATACATAATTTACTTGTATACATTCTTCTATTTGTTTCCCACTGTCTAACGGTCGCAAAACTTTAGTAGCTCTAGTTACTAATCCAGCATACAAACAAAACTTAGATAAGCTACAAAAAAGGACTTTAAAACCTTTGAAATCCTAAACAGTTATTCTTTTAAAATAGAGTGCGATGTTCCACAGATGTTCGAAGGCAATCAGGATGGAAACACAGTTGAGAAGAACGAATTCGAGGTGCCTATTATAGCGCAGTACATCAGAATAAATCCTATGAGATGGAGAGACAAGATCTCTATGCGTGTTGAGGTCTATGGCTGTGATTATGGTAAGTTCTATTCAATTTCTCATCATATCTCTTATGACAATATGTACTTCTAAACTTGTTTCTAATCACGATGGAATGTAGCCCGCGTGATAGGATGAAGTGTGAGGGTGCGTATCTTCAAACTTCGAAATCTTTCTTTCATTTAATTACAATCATTAAAAAAGTGACAGAAATGTTGAAGAATAATAGACTACCGTAATATGAGCATGTCATGCGGAGGTATAAAAGTCATATAACGAGAACTGAGATGTAATTGTTGTTAATAGGGAACGCTGCTGTTCATCCTCTAGCTTTTTCCCTGTTAGTCGCCTCTTATGTGACCCGCGGGTAGAAATGGAGGGGTCTATATTCAGCCGGAGCCACCACGGCGTATTATTACCGTAACATAATCGCTTATTTTGTTTTACAGTCGCGGATACCCTATACTTCAACGGCACATCGCTGGTCAAGATGGACTTGCTTCGTGACCCGATATCCGCATCTCGAGAAGTGGTCCGGTTCAGGTTCAAGACCAGTGTAGCATCTGGCGCGCTCTTGTACTCCCGCGGAACTCAAGGCGATTACATCGCTCTGCAACTGAGGGATAACCGACTTGTGCTCAATATTGACCTCGGTAAGTGTTAAACCTCTTTAAGTAGAAACTAGAAATCTTTTATTCACACAATCTGTACACAACAAGAACAAAAGTAAGACACACACAAATACAAAAACCATAGAGGTGATGCCAGGCCTCATAGCTCAGGTGGTAGTAACTCTGCCTTCTGCGCATGAGGTCGCGGGTTCGATTCCCGCACTGGACAAACATTTGTGACTAACACAGATGTTTGTTCTGTGTCTGGGTGTTAAATATATATCTATTATGTATATCAGTCTCTGGTACCCATAGTACAGGCTATGCCTAGTTTGGGATCAGTTGACCGTGTGAATATGTCCGGAATATTTATTCATTTTATTTATTTTTAAGTAGAAAGTAGAAATCTTTTATTCACACAATCTGTACACAACAAGAACAAAAGTAAGACACACACAAATACAAAAACCATAGAGGTGGACAGAAAAAGAGAAAACGAGTGTAGAGTATGTGCATGGAGAGCGCTGCCATGTACAGTAAGTATGAAAAGCCCTGAGCCCAGCATGTGCTGCTAACGAATTATTGAAATATTGCTTTATTGAAATACTAGCTGTTTCCCGCGACTTCGTCCGCATTTATAATAATTTTCACCCCCTATTTGCCTCCTTTATGATTGGTTTTGCGAAAATGCTGAAACATACTGTGTTCTTTATATCACACCAATAGCCTAAATATGAATTTTCTGATCCCTAACTTGAGGAATTACGAATTGCCCATACAAACTTTCACCCCGTCAAGATTTTTTTTCAGACAGGAGATATCCCCTTGTCCTTCCCCAGGATATAATCTATTGCCTTGCCAAATTTCATTACGATCCGTGCAGCCGTTAAGTCGTGGTGTTAAATTTAAGGCGTTTCAAAATGATCCATGCTATCTGAATGAATATTGACTTTGACTTCTGCACCAGGTTCCGGGCAGTCAACCTCCCTCTCGGTTGGCAGCCTGTTGGACGACAACATCTGGCACGACGTGGTGATATCGCGCAACCGCCGCAACGTCATCTTCTCTGTGGACCGCGTGCTCGTCCGCGACCAGATCAAGGGGGAGTTCTCAAGACTGAACCTTAATAGAGCCGTGAGTATTAGCCCCTTCGCCCACGGCGCGACTCAAAAGGAACGCGACTGAAACTGAAGTCACTTATGAGTAGCCTGACTGCGATAGCACTAGTATTTCAATGCGCGTCCGTCCACGACGTTACTCAAAAGGAACGCGTTTGTAACTAGTCTCCTGGCGAATGGTTTCGAGAAACTGTTGAAAAATGAACGAATAAAAAGTAATTATTAGTGATTCTGACGTCTATGTGACTGGAGAAGTAATAATTCCATGTCATCGCTCGAATTATCACTAGTCATGTTAATTATTTTCGTTTTCAAAACTTTGTTTACATAAAAACGTGTACTGAGGGACTGAGTTTCAGGAAATTCCAGTAGCGTCGTGGACGAGTCAGAGTTTCCAATCAGTCCGCAACACTAGTTTCTAATGAGTTCCGTCACTTTTGCGTAGCGTCATGGACGAAGGGGCTTATATCAATGCAGTTGTCAGTACCACCGGACATCTTACACCTAAAGTCTGCCTAGAAAGCTGATGTTTTATCTAACTACCCAACTCAGGATTTAGTATTTCATCATCATCATCCTCCTGCCTCCACTCGATGGACCGACGACATTGTGAAGGTTGCAGGAAGTCGGTGGATGGAGAAGGCTCAAGACCATTCGTCCTGGAACTCTTTGGGGGAGGCCTATGTCCAGCTGTGGACTTCTGCAGTCTGATGATGATGATGATGATGATGATGATGAGGATCTTCCTGCCCTTGTCCCCCATTAAGTGGGGTCTTAGTCAAAACTTAGTACTCAAGACATGAGAAAAAAAAAATGGTCTCACGACGTTTATCCCCAATGTTGGTAAACATCCTCACAGATCTCCAGGCAATCAGATCCTTGAAGATGTCTAAGGGAGTAAGTCAGAGGTATGTCCGAACATGCCCAAATTTTGCAGTAGTGAGTATTCCAACGCCGCTCCAACGCAAACTCATCGCAGCTTTAAAAAAACTGACTGGTTGTTTTCATTTTAAGCACTTGTTAATTTGCACTTAAATTTTTCAAATAGAAAACTCATTTGTGCACGACAGGTTCGAACCTACGACCTTCGGATCGAAAGTAGGGGAATTTCACACTAGGCCAACACGGCTTGGAGGTACTAGCAATTATAAATAAATAAAATAAAAAATAAATAAATATTCCGGACATATTCACACGGTCAACTGATTCACACCCAGACACAGAACAAACATCTGTGTTAGTCACAAATGTTTGTCCAGTGCGGGAATTGAACCCGCGACCTCTAGCGCAGAAGGCAGAGTTACTACTAACTGAGCTATGAGGCCTGTCAAATATTCCACAGAGTTTAGATTTTAAATCTAGCGTGGTCGTTCGTGGAACGTTCGTCGCGTTCCCTAGGCCATGAGCTCATCCTCTTACCTCCGCAGCTGTACATCGGCGGGGTGCCCAACTTCCAAGAAGGTCTGGTAGTAACCCAGAACTTCACCGGCTGCGTGGAGAACATGTACCTGAACGCGAGCAACGTCATCAGCGAGCTGCGATTGGGCTACGAGTCCGGAGAGCCCTTCAAGTACTCTAGGGTCAACACTTTGTACGCCTGCCCGGTGAGTCTTCTACCATGCACTCTTGCGCACATTGCACATGCTTAAATTTTAATTACTCAACTACCTACATTGCATGCGAACAAATAGTATAGTTATTCCATTTCACGAATTTTAGTAAATCATTGCAATTTGAATCTTATATCAATGTCTTAAAGGTTACCATGTTAGTATGACTTGTCATCATGAGATGGAAAAACTGAACTTCGAACAACCTTATTCCTAAAATTCTGTTATGGAACAGTGGCTGTCTGCAACGCAACGTTGGATGCGTGCTGATAAGTCCTTCCTTCCTCTCGTGTCACCGATTCTTTCTTGATCATGCTCTGTATTAGGTCAGTGACCAGGATGAGGAAGGAAGTGCACATGTCATATGTCTTCAAATTTTTAGGTTCTAGGGCATGCCGATTTCCTCACGATGCGCGATGTTTGTATTGTTTGGACCGGGATTCGAACCCACGACCTGTGGATCGGAATGCGGGGTCCGTTCACTGAAACTACTATATATTACTCATTTATTTTTTATTTTGAGAGGAGGAGGTAGGGCACAGCGAGATTTTCTCGTTCTGAATTGGAGCAGCCCGCCTGGATAGGTACCTCCGCCTTACAGAAGATCGCAGCCAAATAACATTATTTGTTTCAAATAGTGTTGTGTTCCTGTGGTGAGTAGGGTTGCCAGAGCTCTTTAGGGGTGAAGGGGGTTCGGGGTCGGCAACGCGTGCGTGATGCCTCTGGTATTGCAAGCGCTCATAGGCTACGGTAACCGCTTACCATCAGGTGGGCCGTAAGCTTGTTTGCCACCTCTGTTGAATAAAAAAATAATAATAATAATAATAATTCAGGAGCCGCCAGTAGTCCCGATCACGTTCCTGAAGGAGGGTTCGTACGCGCGGCTGCGCGGCTACGCCGGCGCCACCACGCTCAACATATCGCTCGAGTTCCGCACCTATGAGATCCACGGACTGCTCATATATCACAAGTTCAATACTGACGGACATGTCAAGGTGAGTGCTACAGGCTACTGATCCTTTCTTAGTCACCCCTCAAGTGCCTTTAGAAGTGAGCTTCGCCAGTACCCGGGTCTTCTTCTTCTTCTGTCGTGTCGATGGTTCAGGGGGACTAAATCTTTTTGGACCAGTACTCCGCCACAGCTACGGCATTGTCAGTGGCATCGGAGAGGTCCTTCAGTGTACAGGTGTGAGGGCACTGCATGCACGAAAGTAGGTGCAACATAGTTTGCGTTGCGACTCCGCAATCGCACTGCGTCTCATTTGAGTATCCCCACTTGCTCAAATTGTACCTGCAGCGGCCAACCTGGCTCCGCAATCGGTTAAGTGATTTCCAGGTTGACAAAGGTAGAAGTTTGCCTGTTGGGAGCTTTTCTGCAGGCGCTATGTATTCGGGAGAAGGGGGATGTTTATCTTGCCACAACTTAAGTCGAGTACCCGGGTAAACAACAAGGATGACTACCATTTAACATTGTTAAATTAAGTTACTTTAGATAGATAGATTAACACTTTATTGTATACAAGGATTACATATTAAATCTACAACATACTTAATTTAGTACAATGGGCGGCCTTATCGGTGAAAGCGATTTCTTCCAGGCAACTTAAGGATGGAAAGTAGTAAGATAATGCAACAACAGAATTGACAACAAGATGAGCGTGCTGATGTACAAGGTGATTCATAATTTGTATGCTATCCCAAAAGGGGCTTATTCTACACCCAATTGTCAATAAAGTTTGTTTTACGACATTTTTCATCGAAAAAACTCTATAGAAAAATCAGCTCTTTAGGGTCAAATCAATTGAAATTCAATGAATCAGCTGTATATGTAGCAGTCTAGATTAGTTGTATAAAAAGTTAAATTTATTTATTTATTTATTTCAGTAATCTAGGATTCACAGTTTACTTATCGTATAATATAGGCTAGATGTATATATGTCGTACTTAAACCAATTTGAATCCACATTTTGTATTCCACTCGCTTAAAAGTAATATTGTGCGAATATGCTACGTACCTAGGTTAACTATAGTGTAAGAAAATATATATAAAAATACAGTAAGAACAAAAATAAAATAAATAAATAACTAATTATAACCAAAGTGTAAAAAGTTACGTCACTGCCTCAACAAATTTTATGGTAGTTTATTAAACACCACTCTTTTATTTCCCAGGTATACCTAGAAGAGGGTAAAGTGAAGGTGGAGCTGGAAACCCAGGGTCCTAGAGTGAAACTCGACAACTACGCGGAACAATTTAACGACGGCAGATGGCATTCACTGATGCTGACCATGGCGATGGATACCCTCACGCTTTCCGTCGATTACAGGCCTATGAAGACTACGAAGAAGCTGAAATTTATGACTGGGAGCGCTTATTACATCGCTGGTGAGTTTTAGAGGAAATAACAATAAAAAAAAAAGATCGAAAAAAATGATAGTTATCATATCAGATATGTTATCACCATTACAGCCAAGCCAAAGAGATGTTATAATCACATAACTACAATTTAAACATTTTTATTTTTATTCTATATTATCCAAAACCGCTTGTGCTGTCTGTATGAGTTTCGGCAGGTTGTGGACAAAAACATCTACATTGTTCTCAGAAAGAACATTAACTAATCGACTGGCTCGTGACATTGGGACAAACTTCAGCAAGTTAGTTCTGAACTGGGGCAACTCTTCGACCTATAACTCCACAAAATCACCACAGGATTGTATCAGGTGTTTTAGTGACGGCAATATTTCGTTACAGGTGGTAAGGCGCCCCCTCGCGGCTTCATCGGCTGCATGCGTAAGATAGCCGTCGACGGCAACTACCGGCTACCCACCGACTGGAAGAAGGAGGAGTATTGCTGTCCTAACGAGGTGGTGTTCGATGCTTGTCAGATGATTGACAGGTATAAGTTATATTTAAATCACAATACTAATTATATCTTGACTACAAAACACTAGGTACTTTAAAACATACGTGTATACGTTATAAACTTTAATGGCATACTATTAATTTAGGTTCTTCAATTCAGTCTTTCAGTAATATATCGGACTGCCTGTCAAGAATTCCGTGAGATTTGATTCATAATATTATGTATACTGTCCTAGAAGGGACTTGTTCTACACCCGATTGGAAATAAAGTTTGCTTTGCATTACGTATTAAAATGATAAATAGACCAATAACAGCTAATTTGGAAAAGCTTGGGAATCAATCTGATAATGTTGTTGCTAATACTCTTATTTTGTTTATAGAATAATTTATTTATTTATTTATTTCAGGACCTACAACACAAGTCTATGACTTAGTGTAGGTTCTGTTTAAACAAATTTGCCATTATTTTATAAGTCACCTCTAGTATTGTACTTATACTTTTATGTGTATGCTTTAAATGAAATTAATTCATTATTACTATTTATTTATTTGGTCTACATATTAGTTTTGTTTTGTAGGTGCAACCCCAATCCTTGCGAGCACAACGGTGAGTGCACACAAACAGCTGAAGAGTTCACCTGCAACTGCCAGGGATCGGGATACGCCGGCGCCGTGTGTCACACGTGTAAGTCTAGCCTTATACTTATTATTATTATTATATTATTATTAAGCCTTATACTTACTTAATTTAAATTTTAAGACATGTGACATGTGCACGAAAGGAGCCTCTAAGATGCGCACTTTAAACTTTAATACTTTCACTACACTGATTCTTTCATCAACGGACATAGGCTCGTTTCGGGGCCAAAATACCTCAACCTGACCTAATACAGGATGACCAAAAATCTGTGACACCACAAACAAGCAACTGCAAAATGTAGGCATGTACCTAATTGAATATTCAATTCAATTCAATCTGGACGTTTCTCTGGCTGCCCGTAGTGCCCATAGTGTACAGACATCTTCAAGGATCTGAGTGGGCGTCTCCTCAACCATGCTTAGGGTTAACATTCGTGAGCCCTTTATCCTACTAATATTATAAATGCGAAAGTTTGTGAGGATGTTTGGATGTTGGTTCAATCACGCCCAAACGGTGGAAGAATTTGGATGAAATTTGGCACAGAGATAGATTATAGTCTGGAATAGCATATATTATAGGCTATTATCTTGACAGGTACCACGCGGAAGACGCGGGCGGAAGCTAGTTATTTATAACGAGCTTTTCGTGTCACTGATTCGTTCGTGGTCATCTTTTTAGGTCAGTGACCAGGTTGAGGTCGCTGGCCCCGAAAAGGGCCTGTGACCGTCGGTGAGAGAATCAGTGTGGTGAAAGAAAGGATTAAAGTGCGCCTTGAGGTTCGATATTTATAACTATGTGTTTGTTTCAGCCGTCCATCCATTATCGTGTCTTGCGTATAAGAACGTACAAGCGGTGTCGAGATCTGCCGACATCCACATCGACGTGGACGGCTCGGGGCCTCTGCCTGCCTTCCCCGTCACCTGCGAGTTCTTGTGTAAGTAAATTCTTGTATGAGTTGGGTTTTTGTGTAAGTAAGTTCTTGTGTAAGTTGAGTTCTTGTGCAAGTAAGTTCTTGTGTAAGTTGAGCCCGAAGAGGTTGCATGACATACTGCTGTCAATAGAGCAAACTCTTTTCAGGGAGACTCCGACAGGAAGTCATCCTCTAACAATTGCCAGTCGATGTATGTGTGAAATGAACAAATGGCTCCATAGCAGCTAAACCCCTATGGAGGCTCTTGGGCTGGTGCATTGTTGTCTGACCAAACATAGTCATTCTGTCACTAGTATTCCACACATGTTACATCAGTATGTGTTGAACATCTTCGAGGCAGTCGCAGACATCACAGTTGGGTGATGAAACTTTTTTTGGAGTGCTCTTGTATTTATTATCCAACGTGACTTGAATCTAGAGATTGCTTGGTAAAGCTTATTTCTCATTTCCCGATTTGAGTCACCAATTTCACCTACACTCGAGAGCATAGAAATCGCACATAGCGGAATTTTCCTACATTTTAATTTCGACCCTTATTTTTTTTTAAATTAATGTGATGTTGCAAATATAACTTAAATTAAATTGAAGTACACACTGTTAGCTTCCTAAAAACACAAAATGTCTAGCCCTGACCTTCGAAATCATAACAGTGGCAACTAAACAATAGAATGGCCTAAATTAGCTCGTTTCAGGTAGCTCGGTTTGTGGGACTTTAAGCAGGTATAAAACGATAAGGGATGATTGAAATTACATCATTTGCATACCAACTCCCAGGCAGAAAGGTCCTTTAACGAATACGTCATCTCTCTAAACAAGAAAATGGATACCACACCAGAAGCAGCGTCTCAAGTGGTTGCACTTATCGAAGCTGGACAGAACCAAAGTCAAGTGGCTCGTCAATTAAATTTGAGCAGATATGCTGTTCGACGTGTATACCAGCGATATCAGCAAACTGGTGGCTATACCAGGCGACCAGGAACAGGCCGAAAACGTGCGACAACACAGCGCGATGACCGTTTCCTTGTGAATACATCACTACGAAATCGCCGGTTGAATGCAGTTCAACTCGGACAGCAGCTCCAGGAAGTTAGAGAAGTGGAAGTCAGTCGATGGACCGTTAGAAGAAGACTAGCCGAAGGAGGTCTGACAGCGCACAGACCAGCAACTGGCCCAAAATTGACCCCAGCGCACAGACAAGCACGCCTTCAGTTTGCTCGAAATCACGTTAATTGGACTATGGATCAATGGCAGGCAGTCCTCTTCTCCGACGAGTGCAGGATGTGCCTTCATGGTAACGACGGACGAGGTAGAGTCTACCGAAGATCTGGTGAGCGTTTTGCTCAATGTTGCATCTCCGAACGGGTCGCATACGGCGGTGGTTCGTGTATGTTCTGGGGAGGCATTTCTCTGGAAGCGAAAACCGAACTTGTCTTCATCACAGGGCCCGATACCGACCGTCGATCGGGTGGATTGACTTCCCAACGTTACGTTGAGGAGATCCTGGAAGAACATGTTGTGCCCTTTTCTGGATTTATCGGCGAAAACTTCGTTTTTATGCAGGATAACGCTAGACCACACACCGCTGCTATAGTACGCCAGTACTTGGAGGAGGTTGAACTACTCGTTATGGCGTGGCCTGCTCGAAGCCCAGATCTCAATCCCATTGAGCACTTATGGGACGAACTAAAGAAACGAGTAAGAGCTAGAAACGCAGCGCCTACGAGTCTCAGAGAGCTCCAAACCGCGATCAAGGAAGAATGGGACAGCATACCGCAGGATTTCGTAAAAAAAATGATTTCTTCAATGAAACAGCGAATGGAAGCTGTTATTCAGGCTAGGGGAGGCAATACCTCGTATTAATAAATCGATACATTCACAAATTTATTGTTTTTTTAACCTTTTATACCTGCTCAAAGTCCCACAAACAGCGCTACTTGAAACGAGCTAATTTAGGCCATTCTATTGTTTAGTTGCCACTGTTATGATTTCGAAGGTCAAGGCTAGACATTTTGTGTTTTTAGGAAGCTAACAGTGTGTACTTCAATTTAATTTAAGTTATTTTTGCAACATCACATTAATTTAAAAAAAAATAAGCGTCGAAATTAAAATGTTGGAAAATTCCGCTATGTGCGATTTCTATGCTCTCGAGTGTAGTTCTATCGGCACCACAACTGAAGCTTTAAATTCCATTTTGTGAAAAAGGATCATCGAAAAAAATTATAGGCACCAAGCCGTGTTTGTTGCCTGATTCTTCTAGGCTTGGTCGCGAGGAACAGGCGTAGCTTCACCTAGTTTCTAATACGTTTCAAAGTGATCCTAGTGATTTTATTTAAATAAATAAATAAATAAATTTTCCGGATTTTATCACACACGGTCAATTGATCCCAAACTAGGCATTGCCTGTACTATGGGTACCAGAGACTGTTATACATAATAGTTATATACTTAACACCCAGACACAGAACAAACATCAGTGTTAGTCACAAATGTTTGTCCAGTGCGGGAATCGAACCCGCGACCTCTAGCACAGAAGGCAGAGTTACTACCAACTGAGAGCTATGAGGCCAGTCATAAACGCCATTTGATTTTTTTTTTTTGACAATGTGTCAATTTTTTCCCCAACAGCGGACGGTCGCATCATAACCGCAATCCGGCACTCCTCGTCGCAAACCACGGTGGTGGACGGCTACCAGGAGCCGGGCAGCTTCCGACAGGACATCTCATACGACGCCTCGCGCAGTCAGCTCGAAGCCTTACTCAACAGATCGCACTCTTGCACCCAGAGGTTAGAGTACATGTGCCGGCATTCCCGTCTTCTGAATTCACCAAGTGAGTATTCCTTTTTACATTATAAGCTTCGATTTCTGTGTCTGGGTGGGCAAATCTGGCAATCGATTATTGAGACATTCATTTCATTGCATTTCCGACCGACCGTGTTTAAACATATATGATATTTGTTTTTATGTTGTATTTTGAGATACAACAAAAATTGTAACATTTGGAAAACAATATGACGTGTAATTTGGTCTCATTTGGTATAATTTCAATGACTTCGTATGCAGGTTAAAATTGGATATGAGTTAGAACATGATAAAGATGCGACTTTCAAAGTTTATCTTAATTGAGTCTCGAAGATCATGGAAGCACCAACTCTTGCTAGTCATCGCGAGATATCATATCGGGGCCAACAATTAGTAAGGCGACAGCGTGATTCGATTTTCTTCTTTTCGTGTCACTGATTCTTTCTTGGTCATCCTGTATTAGGTTATCCTGTATTATGTTATATATTATATCCTGTATTAGGTTATCAAATGTTGAGGTATGGTGGCCCTTAAAGTGGCCTATGACTGTTGATGAATGAATCAGTGTAGTGAAAGGATTAAAGTGCGCCTCTTAGAGGCTCCTTTCGTGCACAATGGCTGATTCGATGAAGGAGCTACTAGCGGTTCCATGGAACTCCTCAGCGAATAACTCTGTACTTGCATAGTGATTAATGATTTTCGTTTGTCAGGCGAGGAGGCGTCGTTCCACCCGTTCGCGTGGTGGGTGTCGCGGTCCGGGCAGCGCATGGCGCACTGGGCGGGCGCGCCCGCCGGCAGCCGCATGTGCCAGTGCGGCGTGCTCGGCAACTGCGTCGACCCCACCAAGTGGTGCAACTGCGACGCGGAATACACGCAGCTGCACCCCGACGGTGAGCATACCACGACCCCCTAGACTAACAAGTGGTGCAACTGCGACGCGGAGTACACGCAGCTGCACCCCGACGGTGAGCATACCACGACCCCCTAGACTAACAAGTGGTGCAACTGCGACGCGGAGTACACGCAGCTGCACCCCGACGGTGAGCATACCACGACCCCCTAGACTAACAAGTGGTGCAACTGCGACGCGGAGTACACGCAGCTGCACCCCGACGGTGAGCATACCACGACCCCCTAGACTAACAAGTGGTGCAACTGCGACGCGGAGTACACGCAGCTGCACCCCGACGGTGAGCATACCACGACCCCCTAGACTAACAAGTGGTGCAACTGCGACGCGGAGTACACGCAGCTGCACCCCGACGGTGAGCATACCACGACCCCCTAGACTAACAAGTGGTGCAACTGCGACGCGGAGTACACGCAGCTGCACCCCGACGGTGAGCATACCACGACCCCCTAGACTAACAAGTGGTGCAACTGCGACGCGGAGTACACGCAGCTGCACCCCGACGGTGAGCATACCACGACCCCCTAGACTAACAAGTGGTGCAACTGTGACGCGGAGTACACGCAGCTGCACCCCGACGGTGAGCATACCACGACCCCCTAGACTAACAAGTGGTGCAACTGCGACGCGGAGTACACGCAGCTGCACCCCGACGGTGAGCATACCACGACCCCCCTAGACTAAAGAGTGGTGCAACTGCGACGCGGAGTACACGCAGCTGCACCCCGACGGTGAGCATACCACGACCCCCCTAGACTAAAGAGTGGTGCAACTGCGACGCGGAGTACACGCAGCTGCACCCCGACGGTGAGCATACCACGACCCCCCTAGACTAAAGAGTGGTGCAACTGCGACGCGGAGTACACGCAGCTGCACCCCGATGGTGAGCATACCACGACCCCCCTAGACTAAAGAGTGGTGCAACTGCGACGCGGAGTACACGCAGCTCCACCCCGACGGTGAGCATACCACGACCCCCCTAGACTAAAGAGTGGTGCAACTGCGACGCGGAGTACACGCAGCTGCACCCCGACGGTGAGCATACCACGACCCCCCTAGACTAAAGAGTGGTGCAACTGCGACGCGGAGTACACGCAGCTGCACCCCGACGGTGAGCATACCACGACCCCCCTAAACTAACGAGTGGTGCAACTGCGACGCGGAGTACACGCAGCTGCACCCCGACGGTGAGCATACCACGACCCCCCTAAACTAACAAGTGGTGCAACTGCGACGCGGAGTACACGCAGCTGCACCCCGACGGTGAGCATACCACGACCCCCCTAGACTAAAGAGTGGTGCAACTGCGACGCGGAGTACACGCAGCTGCACCCCGACGGTGAGCATACCACGACCCCCCTAAACTAACGAGTGGTGCAACTGCGACGCGGAGTACACGCAGCTGCACCCCGACGGTGAGCATACCACGACCCCCCTAAACTAACAAGTGGTGCAACTGCGACGCGAAGTACACGCAGCTGCACCCCGACGGTGAGCATACCACGACCCCCCTAAACTAACGAGTGGTGCAACTGCGACGCGGAGTACACGCAGCTGCACCCCGACGGTGAGCATACCACGACCCCCCTAAACTAACGAGTGGTGCAACTGCGACGCGGAATACGCACAGCTGCACCCTGACGGTGAGCATACCACGACCCCCCTAGACTAGCGAGTGGTGCAACTGCGACGCGGAATTCGTACAGCTACACCCAGACGGTGAGCATACCATGACCCCCCTAGACTAACAAGTGGTGCAAGAGCAGCATTCTTCTGTAATGGACAAATTATATTATTTTAAATCTTTTGCAGAATTCCAAGTCGATGGTGGAGATATAACCGAGAAAGAGTTCCTGCCTGTGAAGCAAGTTCGCTTCGGTGACACAGGCTCGCATCTTGATGAGAAGGAAGGAAGATACACGCTTGGACCGCTGCTTTGCGAAGGCGACGGTAACTATTATCTCATTTCATCCTGCCATTATGATCTCATTCTAACCGCTCCGAATCTCCGAAAATGGGGTCGGCAACGCGTGCGTGTTGCCCAGGTTGGCCGCTGCAGAAAAACCTGGCTAAATGGGGAATAATCGACTCGTCCAGAGTACAGTGCGAGTGCAGAGCTCCCGTACAGGACATGCGGCACCTGCTTTCCTGCCCACTGTGCACGGCCACCTGCACTTGGGAGGATCTAAACGATGCAACAGATAGGGCCATTGAGGTTGCCACATACTGGTCGACTAGAGTTTGAAGGAGTCTTTGACTCGAGAAGAAGAAGAAGGTAACCACTTACCAACAGGTGGGCCGTATGCTTGTTTGCCACAATGAGTATTAAAACAAAAACTGAAACTGAGGAGTCAATTCTGAATTATAATATTCAGCATTTGTGTGAATTGTTCGCAATAAAACCAGTGTTTTGCAGATCTGTTCAGCAACGCGGTTACGTTCCGTATATCGGACGGTATAATCCTCCTGCCGATGTTCGATCTCGGCCACAGTGGTGACATCTACTTCGAGTTTAAAACTACTAAGGAAAACGCGGTGCTTTTGCATTCCAAGGTAATTGACGACATTGTATTTTAATTTTAAAATTTTAGTATTTTTTAATTATTGTAATCCTACTATACTAAATAAAACATTTGCATGCTTGTATAGCAAAAACATGTGCGCCCGCTTACTGCATAAGAACAGCGATTATATTCAACTACCATGTTTTAGCAAATAAACTGATTTCATTTCATTTCATTTCATTGATAGTTTTTGCATGAAAATAAACCTTAGTTTTGCGGCTAGGAGACTGCATAATCATCAAATCATTCATTCAATTATACATTCATTCATCAAATCATTCATCAAATCATTCATTCTATTCTACTAATATTATAAATGCAAAAGTTTGCCAGGATGTTTGGATGTTTGTTGTTCAATCACGCCATACCGGCTCAAACGATTTGATTGAAACTTGGAATTGATAAAGTTCTTTACCTAGAATAGCATATTGGCTACTTTTTATGTAGGCACCACGCGAGAATCTAGTTATTCATAACACTATATTTGTCTCCCAGGGTCCGCAAGACTACATAAAGCTATCCATCATCGGAGGAGACCAGCTGCAGTTCCAGTTCCAGGTGGGAGACACGCCCCTCGGCGTCTCTGTGGAGACGAGCAACCGTCTCGCGGACAACAACTGGCATTCCGTCTCTATCGAGAGGAACAGGTATGTTTCGTTACTCTGCGCTACAAACTTCAATCTGTCTTGAAACCTCATAAAACTAGTTAAATTTACGTCTATTTGTCGCCCTTAAATCTAGAAAAATCAGCCAACAAGAGGGCTTGGTGTGTAAAGGTGGCTTTTCACGAAGCGTGGTATAACGCCTGTAAAATCGCGCGCCGTGGGAAGCCACCCTATCAATTTTTCTATCATAAAAACGACAATTAACGAAGCACTGTTACATGATGCGCCGTAAGCTTGTTTGCTACCTCGGTTGTATAAAAAAAAAGAGCATTCCCATTTTTGACTGGCCTTATAGCTCAGTTGATAGTAACTCTGCCTTCTGCGCTAGAGGTCGCGGGTTCGATTTCCGCACTGGACAAACATTTGTGTGATTAACACAGATGTTTGTTCTGTGTCTGGGTGTTAAATATTTATCTATTATGTATATCAGTCTCTGGTACCCAAAGTACAGGCTATGCCTAGTTTCGGATCAGTTGACCAAGTCAAAAGTCAAAGGGTAAATGCCCTTCAATAAAATCACAAGGATCACTTTGAAACGACATAGAAGCTAGGTGAAGGTATGCCTCTTCCTCGCGACCAAGCCTAAAAGAATCAGGCGACCTTGTATGAATATTTATTTCCATATTAAATGAATAGATAAAATCATCACCATACTTGATGCAGGAAGGAGGCTCGCGTAGTGGTGGACGGTGCGCTCAAGAACGAGATCCGAACCGGCAAGGAGCCGGTGCGAGCCCTGCACCTCACCACGGGGCTGGCGCTGGGCGCGGCGCTGGACCGCAAGGACGGCTTCGTGGGCTGCATGAGGGCGTTGCTGCTCAACGGACGCCCCGTCGACCTGAGGGGATACGCTGCTAGAGGTACCTTCGAAATTGTTCAATCCTATCCTAAATAAAATAATGAATGCAAAAATGTGTGTGTGTGTGTGTTTGTGTGTGTGTTTGTGTGTGTGTGTGTGTGTCTGTGCGGTCTGCAACGAACTTTTTTATACAACAGAGGTGGCAAACAAGCTTCCGGCCCACCTGATGGTAAGCGGTTTCCGTAGTCTATGAGCGCTTGCAATACCAAAGGCATCACGCACGCGTTGCCGACCCCGAACCCCCTTCCCCCCTAAAGAGCTCTGGCAACCTTACTCACCGCAGGAACACAACACTATTTAAAACAAATAATGTTATTTGGCTGCGATCTTCTGTAAGGCGGAGGTACCTCCCCAGGCAGGCTGCTCCAATTCAGAACGAGAAAATCTCGCTGTGCCCTACCTCCTCCTACACTACTACTGCTGAACATAGGCCAAAGAGTGCCATGACGAACGGTCTTGAGCATTCTCCATCCACCGACTTCCCGCAACCTTAACAATGTCGTCGGTCCATCGGGTTGGGGGCCTTTCAACACTGCGTCGTCTGGTTCCCTTTGTTCCCTAACGGATGTCAGTTCTGCGAGCTATATGGCCAGCCCACTGCCACTTCAACCTGCTAATTAATTGGATATAGTTATACAGGATGATTTAACATGAACACCATCCCGAAATGGGGTTATTCTATCAACAAAAAGAAAGATAAGAAGCTCGCTACCCTCTGCTTGCTTGTCGTGTCACTGATTCTTGGTCATGCTGTATTAGGTCAGTGACCAGGTTGAGTTATGGTGGCCCTGAAATGGGCCTATGACCGTCGATGAAAGAATCAGTGTAGTGAAAACTAATATTGAAAAGCGTGTTTGTTGGTTGACTAGTTGTCCTTCTTTCAAGCAACGTTATTCTATCAACAAAAAGATTTTGAATTATTTTTTAGCTATTTTTGGAATTTTTATCATCTATAAAACTAATAATTATTTATCTTAAGAGCAGTTCGGCATCAAGATGGCTACTTGAGTTATTGAGTTTGAACTGATTTGATTTATTAATTTTCAGGTCTATATGGCGTCACAGAAGGCTGTGTGGGCAAATGCTCGTCCTCTCCGTGCTTGAACAACGGCACGTGTCTGGAAGGCTACGACTCCTACTCCTGCGACTGCCGCTGGACCGCCTTCAAGGGACCCATTTGTGCTGATGGTGAGATTTACTTAGCGCTAGTTTCATATGTCATGCCTGCTTGCTTGCTCGTCGTGTCACAGGTTCGCAATCATTTGTTGCGCGCCGTGGGCATTGAACCAGCATCTCTCGCGTTACAGCTGGCCACTCGCCCGGGGATCAGGGGTAACTAAAATGGCCCCGTGGAACTAAAACGGCTACTTCACGTTCGCCTTAACCCGTCTGTCGAACTGTAAAGGCATGTTTGCTGTTTATTATATAACTAAACAGATACAAAATTTGGCGCAGCCGGTAATATACACCATTGCAGCATCATATCCTACCGGCTGCGCCATACAGTAATCAACACATTTGCAAGCTTGCTACAAATTCCATGTATTACTATTCTTTTGAAATTATAAATTTTATAATATATATATTTTTTTAACTCCTTTCGATCTCATAAACATTCTGCTACCAAAATTCATTTTTTTTTCAGAGATCGGTGTTAACCTCCGTCCGAACTCAATCATCAAATACGATTTCCTCGGCTCGTGGCGCTCGACCATCGCGGAGAACATTCGTGTCGGCTTCACCACCACCAATCCTAAAGGATTCCTACTGGGATTCTACTCGAACATAACCGGGGAATACCTGACAATGATGGTTTCTAATTCTGGTAAGTTCAATAAGTTAATTTCTGAATACTAGCCAAGTATCATCATGGTAAAATGGGCCTTTCCACCGCCATACAATGCTGGTCTTACGCAGTGGCCAAGAAAAAAGTTATGACACGAGCATAGCGAGGGCATTTCTTATCAAAACTTTGAATCAAAAGGGGAGGGACAATTATTTGCAGAAAGAAACTTAAAACTAAAACAAGTTAATATTTACAAAATACACAAGAAACAGTTGAGCTATCGTTGAGCTATTCGTAAGCCGTGTTTGTTGCCTGATTCTTCTAGGCTTGGTCGCGAGGAACAGGCATAGCTTCACCTAGTTTCTAAGACGTGTCAAAGTGATCCTAGTGATTTTATTGAAATAAATGCCTTTTGACTTTGACTTTGACTTATCTAAAGACCGTTACAAACGATCTATAGATAGCTCAACTAATCCAGATCACCACCAGTCGGAAGCGTCCCTAAGACGCTGGCGGAATTGCCACGCTGGATGGCAATGCTAATTCGTTGGGGATATATTTATATCTAATACCACCCAAATCGGTATAGGATCCATTGTAATAATATTTAATTTTCATTTCAGGTCATCTCCGTGTGGTGTTTGACTTCGGCTTCGAGCGTCAGGAGATAGTGTTCCAAGGGAAACACTTCGCTCTGGGACAGTATCATGACGTGAGGTTTTCTAGGAAAAACGGCGGCGCTACTGTTATGTTGCGGGTATGTGCTTCCTATAGCGAAAAATAATTAATATTTTAGTTATAGATATAAATAAAATACTGCCGATAAGCCCACCATAAAAGTAAAAATAAAAATACTAATAAACTATGTAAGAGTCTCAGAATTAGCAAGTTGAAGTGGCAGTGGGCAGGCCATATAGCTCGCAGAACCGATAACCGTTGGGGAGTAAAGGTTCTAGAATGGCGACCACGAACCGAGCGACGCAGTGTTGGAAGGCCCCCCACCCGATGGTAAGATGACATTGTGAGGGTTGCGGGAGGTCGGTGGATGGAGAGGGCTCGGGACCGTTCGTCGTGGAACTCTTAAGGGGAGGCCTATGTCCAGCAGTGGACTTCTACAGGCTGATGATGATGATGAATAAACTATGTAATAGGATGGTCTTATCGCTGAGTAGCGATATTTGTACTATATTATCTTTGGTAGCGATCTCTACCAGACAACTTGAGTGGAGTGAATTGAACCCTTTTTAATAAGATATATTTAACTATTGTAGTTTTAGTGAAATGTGGTGCACACAACCTAAAATAAATTTATATGTTTTATACATTTTACCTATGTATACCTAGTATTTAAGATATCTTTATCGTTATAGTTTGACGACCTCGGTGGCGTAGCAGGCGTGTGCCCGTTTAAGAAGCAAGGGTTCGATTCCCGCTGCGGCACAAATATTTGCATGATCTGCAAATATTAGTTCCGGTTCTTGGTGTTGTGATACCATGGCACTCGTAGTTTCTGATACCTACGACAGGGAATCCTAGTGTGGGGTTAGGACTATGTATGATATGACTACCTTCAGTATTATCTTCTAAAATATGTTGTTGCACAGGTGGACAACTCGGAGATTCAAGAGTACAACTTCAACGTGAAGGAGTCTGCGGACGCTCAGTTTAACAACATCCAGTACATGTACATCGGGCGCAACGAGAGCATGGACTCGGGCTTCGTGGGCTGCGTCAGCCGCGTCGAGTTCGACGACATCTACCCGCTCAAGCTGCTGTTCCAGCAGGAGCCGCCGCCCAACGTGCGCAGCCTCGGTGAGTCTGCCTTGTCAGCTGGGAGAAGTCCATTGCTCATAGGCTACCGCTACAGAATCTCTTGACTGGCCTCATAGCTCAGTTGGTAGTAACTCTGCCTTCTGCGCTAGAGGCCGCGGGTTCGATTCCCGCACTGGACAAACATTTGTGACTAACACAGATGTTTGTTCTGTGTCTGGGTGTTAAATATATATCTATTATGTATATCAGTCTCTGGTACCCTTAGTACAGGCTATGCCTAGTTTGGGATCAGTTGTCAATGTGTGATATGTCCGGAATATTAAAAAAAAAAAAAAAAGATTCCAACGGCAGTTTGAACGCATAAAATAGTAGATTCTATCATAAGGATATATACATAAGGGAGCAAAACAATATATTTACAGCGAGGGCGCTTTTTTGAATCCAGAGCGAAGTCAGGGATTCTAGAGTAGAATCCCGAGCGTAGCGAGGGATTCAAAGCCGGTCGCCCGAAAAAAAGAAAAGTACCGAGGAAAAGTACGTCGCCCGAGCCAAAAATAAACTCGAATAGATGGGATGAAAACTAATATTGCCATCAATTGTATTTCTCATAGGCATACATAGGCCAGGTCAAGAGTACCCTAAACCGACGAGCATGAATCGGGAATGTGATGAGAGTGAATGAAGCAAAAGAGGTATGTCAGGATCGTAGCAAGTGGAAAGTAGTGGTTTCTGCCTACCGCTCTGGGAAATAGGAGTGATTTTATGTATGGTATGTTATATTTCTTTTTTTACAACCTCCTTATGCACCCATATCCCTTATATCTTTGGGCTGGTTGATTTGACTCATATTCATACCAGCAAATGAAAGTACAAAGCTGCCAGTTGACCTAGTAAATTCCATGCGGATAGGATTGCCGGATTGAAGTTATACTCTTAACAAATACAACGCCGATTCGTCCAATTTGTTTGAGAAATAGATAGATAGCTAGCTTTTCTCGCTCGAAAAAACTGAGTGTATTTCATTCGGGGATTATCTGTTAATCAATTAATTCAAAATTTCATTTATTTTGTAAATCCGCCAAAAGCTTCACTTAGTTCCTAAGACGTTTCAAATTTATCCTTGTAATTGTATTCAAATAAATACGTTTCAAATTTGAATTTGTGCCTTTCTGACTGGTCGATATTTATTATTATATTCTTGTTACTCGTTATTTTATGATTATTGTTTTTGTTAATTGTAATCACGTTAATTTATTTATAATTTTGATTTTATTGTATGATTTTCTATTGACTAATTTGAGATTATTTTGATTATTATTATTTTGATTTGAGAGCACCACACTGAAGCTTTAAATTCCATTTTGTGAAAAAGGATGATCGAATAAAATGATAGGCATCAAGCCGTGTTTGTTTCCTGATTCTTCTAGGCTTGGTCGCGAGGAACAGGCATAGCTTCACCTAGTTTCTAAGACGTTTCTAAGTGATCCTAGTGATTTTATTGAAATAAATGCCTTTTGACTTTGACTTTGACTTTATGCTTTGTATTGTGACTAATATCTTTGCATGTCGGTCTCCGAGTCTCCGAGAGTCTCCGAGTATATGACACTATACCATAAATGTAAAAGACCATTTACCTATATATATATGAGGAAATTCGTAGAAGAACCAAGGTCACCGACATAGCACTCAGAATTAGCAAGTTGAAGTGGCAGTGGGCAGGCCATATAGCTCGCAGAACCGATAACCGTTGGGGAGTAAAGGTTCTCGAATGGCGAACACGAACCGGGCGACGCAGTGTTGGAAGGTCCCCCACCCGATGGACCGACGACATTGTGAAGGTTGCGGGAAATCGGTGGATGGAGAAGGCTCACGACCGTTCGTCGTGGAACTCTTTAGGGGAGGCCTATGTCCAGCAGTGGACTTCTACAGGCTGATGATAATGATGATGTACCTATATATACTATACTTCATGCAACAAATAAAGCCATTCATTAATTCATTCATATACTGAACTTAATTTCAGGTGGAAACCTGAACGAGGACTTCTGCGGAGTGGAGCCTGTGACCCATCCGCCCGAGCCCGTGGAGACCCGGCCGCCGCCCGACGTCGACCTGCAGCGCGAACTCGACCTCAACAAGACGGACGAGGCCATCCTCGGCAGTAAGTACCACCCACAAAACCCACTTTAACAAGTGCCGATCACAATAGGCCAGTTGTGGCCGCAGTGACACCATAGCCACACAAAGGAAATAAAAAAAGTACTACCCACAGCCACGTAGAATATGACCGTTTCGTGGCGAGACTATCGCTGAATCTGAACCTGAAGGTCTAGCGCAACAAGAGCTAAGCTAATAAGAAGTTCGAAGGTCTTTACACCCGCGAAATAGTGTAGGACTTTACTGCTAAGTGTAAACATAGTCCGCCTTATTCCCGGTATCTTAAACGTGTTCCGTAACCTGTATACTATCAATAAAGGAAAAGAAAAATTATCAGAAAAAAAAACTCTAGTTATTATAAAAATATTTTCTTTCTTGAAGTTTTAGATAGACTGGCCTTGGACTCGGCCTTGCTTGACTGGCCTCATAGCTCAGTTGGTAGTAACTCTGCCTTCTGCGCTAGAGGTCGCGGGTTCGATTCCCGCGCTGGACAAACATTTGTGTGATGAATACAGATGTTCTGTGTCTGGGTGTTAAATATGTATCTATTATTTATCTCAGTCTCTGGTCCCCATATTACAGGCTATGTCTAGTTTGGAATCAGTTGACCGTGTTTGATATGTCTGAAAAAAAAAAAAAGTAACTATATTTGGTATTCTTTATCTTTATAACTAACGGTATTATTCAATTGAACACTAGTTATTTTTATTTCTTTTGAAAAACACTCACGGTCAACTGATCCCAAACTAGGCATAGCCTGTACTATGGGTACCAGAGACTGATATACATAATAGATATATATTTAACACCCAGACACAGAACAAACATCTGTGTTAGTCACAAATGTTTGTCCAGCGCGGGAATCGAACCCGCGACCTCTAGCGCAGAAGGCAGAGTTACTACCAACTGAGCTATGAGGCCAGTCTTGTAAAACAATTTGAGAGCACAGCATCATTGGAAGCTCCCACCAAAAAGTCACTAGAAGTAGTTAGCGTTGCGACTGTTACCTAACGCTATTTGTTTTCAGCTGTACTGGCGTTTATATTCCTGCTGCTGATCGTCGTGGCCATTGTACTGGTGCGCGCTCTATCCAGGCACAAGGGAGAATATCTCACACAGGTAAATATTGTTTCTTTATTCATCATCATCATCAGCCTGTAGAAGTCCACTGCTGGACATAGGCCTTCCCTAAAGAGTTCCACGACGAACGGTCTTGAGCCTTCTCCATCCACCGACTTCCCGCAACCTTCACAATGTCGTTGGTCCTTCGGGTGGGGGGCCTTCCAACACTGCGTCGCCCGGTTCGTGGTCGCCATTCAACTTGCTAATTCTCAGAGCTATGTCGGTGACTTCGGTGGTTTCTTTATTATGTAGGTTCAAATAAATTTATTTCCAAAAAGACTAGTCTAGTCAATAGTAATTTATTGGTAAATAACTGTTTAGACATAGACATTTATTCACAAACTTGGCACACAATACACATCACTATAGAAGCAGCTCTGTTTACAGGTCACTAGAACTACTCAACATTAATCTTAATAAAAATCAAAAATAATAAATTTATAATAAGTCCCTAGTTAAGTAGGTACAGTACAATACATATTTTTTATAATAATCATAATAATAAATAACATTAAATTATATTTCATGAATAGCAGGTACCTACATACAGTCACTTACATGGGAATAGTTATTTACCCTCTTCTTCAGAATCAGCCACAAATTTTATTTGTGTGTCTAAGAGGGGTAGTCAGGCACGTCCGAACATTTGGAACATGCCCACATTTTGAAGTAGTTATTGTTCCTTACGTGATAAGTTGCAAGCCCATCGCCATTAGCTACTGTGAAGAGTTGTTAATGATTTTACAGTGGTAACAGTAAATTTGCTTGTCGTGTCACTAATTCTATCTTGGTCATCTTGTTTAAGGTCAGTGACCAGGTTGAGGCATGGCGGTCCTGAAAAGCTCTTATGACCGTCGGTGAAAGAATCAGTGTAGTGAAAGTATTAAATTTCGCATAGTCTTTTCGTGCACAAAAAAACAGTAAGCTGAAACATATTGTGGTGTTGACAGGAGGAGCGCGGGGCGGACGGCGCGGCGGACCAGGACTCGGCGGCGCTCAACGCCGCCACCGGCCCGCGCGTCACTAAGCGCAGGGAGTTCTTCATATAAACACACCACATGTTACCCAGATATACCACCCCTTAGGGGGCACTCAAGTGCATTCAAAAATTAAACATTTCGTCAGACATAACTAGCCCCAACGCGGGCACTCAAGTGCAATGTTCAATATAACATTCAAGACTTGAGATGTTCAAAAATAAGTAAAAAGCTAATAATTGATTGTGCAGTGACTTGAGTATTTGTTCACTCTTCTTCAAGCGTGCCAGCACAGTTTTACACGAATTTGAGCCATAATCTTTGAGACTGTCAACTTACGCCACCGCTTAATAAAATCGCCAAGTTGGGCTAGCTTATGCAAAGGCAGTAAAACTATCGCCAAATTATGTCTTCCGTGCGCGATTGAAACATAAATTACATGCCTTTCGAACTGATTCGAGCTTAAGATGAGCCTAATTTTGCAGCTAATTAGTATTTATAACCAGTATTCTAGTTCCAGTGACATGAAGTTACTAATAAGTCGCAGAGCAAAAATAATTTCGTACTACCCGTCATTACTTATCTCTGTCGCTCGCGCACATTATACCATATTGCCGTCTCTTTCACACAATGGCATGAGGCCTTCGCGGATTGTAAACCTACATGCGAGGTAGGACACAGAAATTGGAGCAGCCCGCCTTACAGAAGTAATTTCAATTATTTTGATGTTCCTGCGGTAAGCGTTCATAGGCTACGGCAACCACTTACCAACAGGTGGGCCGTAAGACTATTTACATCTTTAGTTTTAAAAAAAAACAACGCTACAGCAGTGCAATTTCTGAGCGAGCGACATAAATAAGTAACAGTGGATCATTGTACAAAATTGTTTCTCCTCTGCGGACATTACTTATTTTGATTACCTTGCTATTTCTCTTAAAGGGCGTCTAATACCGATGTATTTTTATGTCATCTTTATGACAAAATTAGAATTAACGTCACACACATCAATAAAGTGCTTGAATTAATTGAAATTCTAAATCAATGTACAAAATATGATTATAATCTACGTACAATTAATATTATCGTGTAAATTAGCATATCCATCGCTTGTAACTTCACAAGTTTTAATCACATACTAGGTATGACAACACAATCATGAAAAGCATGCCAGTTACTTACGCGAGCTACTCTACACTCGTACGCTAGTAGTACTTATGCTAAAAGATTGGAAGTGGTTTGAATTATCCCCTGTGGTAAAGTGGGGAGGGACTTTAGTCTTCATCTGGCACTTTCAAAGGATTTCTAGCTCGTACGCTAGTAGTTCTTATGCTAATAGATTGGAAGTCGTTTGATTTTTCCCCTGTGGTAAAGTGGGGAGGGACTGTAGTCTTAATCTGTCACTTTCAAAGCGTTACTAGCATGCTCCCACAGACATGAGTGTGATTTTGACGCATACTGTGAGTACCTGGCGTGCCGTCATGCAGGCATTTGTATCACTGCTTATAATTAAAACTTTCTCATGACTCTACACTGTATTTTCTAGATTTTAGTAAGACTGCATGAGGAATAATGATCAATGCTAGTAGTTTCCAGAAGTATCTACTCTACTATGCCTTATAACTAGTATTTAGTCTATAACAATACCTATTGTTTATATTTTATTTTATATTTTATAAGTGATATGATAACCCACACTAAAAGAATACCATGTTTTTTTTATAATATCCCAATAATCCGACTCCGACGGGATTAGAACCCGCAACCTTCCCCTAAATCGGAGCGAAAATCTTTAGGACATCCAAACGGCTCAAAAGCGCCGTAAGCGACACCCACGGAAGAAACAATTGGTTTCAAACAATTTTGCTTAGAGCAAGGGGAGGTTACGGGTTCAAATCCCGTCGTAGTCGAATTTTTGGGATAATATAAAAAAAAAGTCATAGTATTGTTTATGTTATCTACCTTGAATTATTTCTCCCTTATGTGCCATTCGGCTACTTAAAGTTTTAATTCACATTTGACATTCTAATAATCTTATTTCTCTCTACTTGATAACGTTAAGAATCTCATTGCTGATAATTTTATAGATTTACTTCAAAGCTATGCTTTAACTTAACAAAGCCGTGGTGGTCGAAGGTCGTGGGCTCGAGTCCCGGTCGTCAAACATGGATTTGTGGATGGTTTTTTTTTAAATATGATATGCGTATTAAAACTTTCTCAAAATGACTAAGGCCTGAATTATTTAAATTTTAGTTCTTATATACATCACGCCTATTTCCCAGAGGGGTAGGCAGAGACCACGTCTTTCCACTTGCTACGATCCTGGCATACCTCTTTTCTTTCACTCTCATCACATTCCTCATACATGCTCGTCGGTTTAGGGTACTCTTGACCTGGCCTTTTTCCAAAACGTCACCGATTTGGTCATTAAACGTACGCCTAGATCGTCCCCTGATGGTCCCATTTAAGTTATGCGATTTAGTTCTGGCAGCAATATGACGAAAATAATTTCGTGAATCTCTTTATCTACTAATGACTTTGCCTTGAATAAAATTGAAATCTTTCGTAAAATATATGTACTGGGATAAACATTAGTATTCATATTTAGTTTAAGTTTTAAGTAGGTATATCAATTATTACTTAAGTTTATTTTGACTGCCGGTTTATTTAGCAAGTATTTTTATGTGATTATTTTAAAATAGTAAACGAGTGAAATTTTTTATTTTATTTTCCGTCCAAAAAGAGATCCTAGTTACTTAAACGATGATGTAATCATTTTATTTTCGACCGTGAAATGATATCAATAAAGCTTTTTTCTCTTAGATAGCTAAGGATTTAGTAATATCATTTTGTATTTTATTTTTGTGTGTATTGTATTGTTTAGTCGTAAAAATGTATCAAGTACCATTTCTAATATCTACGGAGTGCATCAGTGATATATTTTTACTGTTAATTTAGTTATCGAGTCCAATTTCACTTGATATTGAGCCGAAATATAGTGAAATTCTCCTCGGTGGGTACTGTAGTACATTGTAAGTTGAATGTAAACGGCGTCTTCCGAAAACTAGACATTTTAAGATAGTATGCGCTTGATCAATTTTACCTATCAGCCAACCAAATTAAGATTTAACAACAAGGGCACAAATGCGTTTCCTCGAGTGTACTTACGTAAACGCTGTTGGTGCCAAGAATTGGTACAATTTAGAATCTCGGTTTGCCGGTTTTCGGGGGATGCTTGGTGTCATATTATAAGGTTTCGTGCCTTATTCGTATTTCCATAGCGGCACATAGGATATAATCACGTAGTGTGTTGTATAGTAAAGTTTTTATTTTACTACTTGATCACGAATAAATTTTCCACAAATACATTGAGTCGTTGTTTCACTGATAGGTCGCTAATAATATCCTAAGAAAATGCACGAAATATTTGATGGGTACGTTAGCTATATGGCATGCCCAATGCCACTTCAACTTACTAATTCTGACGATGCCGATGGGGAAAAAATGTGACAAAAAGGTTCTTGAATGGCGACAGCGACCGGGCGACACAGTGTTGCAAAGCCACCGATGGACCGGTGACAATTTGAACTCGATGACTATCGAGTCGTGTCTTTGGGGGAGGCCTATGTGCAGCAGGGGACTACTACAGGATGATGATGATGATTAAGTAGAGCTATTAAGCTTTTAACTGGCGAGAACAGAAATACGTCATGTAGGGATACAGATAGGTACCTTAGCTAGTGAAAAATAACTTCGCAGAAATTCAATAACTCAGCTCTTTAGTGTAGGAGGAGTTCGGCAGGCAACGCATTAGGAATACTCCAGGTGTTGCGGATGTCAATAGGCGACGGTAACCACTAACCATCAGGAGGGCCGTAAGCCCGTTTGCCTCCGTATAACATAAAAAAAACTCAAGTGTGACTGATCTAAAACTTATAGGTACCAGAAGTGGCATTGAGTGAGCTTTCCCAGCCCCACACTACGGGCCCTCGACATCACCCTGCATATTTTTCAAAAGCACAATAGCTTCAAAAGCCTGCCCCACATATATTTCTGCTCTCGCGAACCATAATCGAAGGCGATAAGCACCTGTGCTACTCACCCCGTTTTGAAAACGCTGACTACCCTCTTGAGTATGAGCAGTAGGGATGGGGTGATGTCGATACAGAATCTTCCAGCTCTATCGATACTTTATTTTTTACTCACTGCTATTTTGACAACTCTTATTCTACTTGTATTTTGCATATAAAAGCTGTAGTGGATGAATCTGGATGAAACGAATCGAGTGGACTTTCTCTCAAACCACAAATCCGTTCAAAGTTATATCCATCCATACACTAAGGTTGTGACTTGTTATTTATAGAGAAATTACCCACTGGGGCATTTTCCCATCCGAATAGTTTATTTTTCGGTACTTGTTTCAAATCAATGAATAATTCATTTGAATTTGATCAAACATCGATAGTTTCACGCATCACTAGCGCATCAAGCACTAGTACCTTGCGAGTGGCCGATTGACCTGAAACGTTGATACACGACCATCGAGCACGTGCCAGCTCTCAGCCACCTTTCAGCACGCTAGTGCAGTTTAGTGGGTTAGTGGGGCAGGTGGAGGGTGCGATAGGCTCGTTGTTCCTTCTACCTATGTCGAACTGGTGGTTGTTAGGTAGAATATGATACCAGCAGTTAAATAAAACATTCGGTTAAATATAGTTCTAAAACAGGTGAGAATATTTTGTCCAATTATTTAAAAACGATAGGTACTCTCCAGTCTCCGTCTCTTAGGTAAAAAAATATATAAATGAAATCACGACTTTTTTCCCCAGGAATGGAAGACATCTTCTCGTAACTCCAGGTGATCAGCTCCTTGAATATGTCAGAGGGGGGTAGTCAGAGACATATCCGAACATTTGGCATAATGCCCACATTTTGCAGTAGCGAGTATTTGTGTTAGCCGTGTTGGCCTAATGGGAGCTTCCCTGATCCGACGGTCGCGGATCGAACACGGTCGTGCATCCAAAAGATTTTAAATTCGAAAAATGTACATAGGTGCGAATTACATGGTTACCTGGTCGACATACCACAGTGTCGAATCAAACGTTTCTGTTCCACCTTTATTATAAGCACTGGCAAAGACTGGAACGATCTGCCAGCGTCTGTTTTCCACGATGAGTACAATCTAGGAGTCTTCAAATCTAGAGTGAATAAGTTCCTTCTGGTAAAGCGTGCTCCATCTTAGAGCACCATCTCACTTGCAAAAGTGAGATGGTGGTCAAACGCCTAACCATCTCCTATAAAAAAAAAAGAATTAACAAGTGCTTAAAACGACGGTGAAAGAAAACATATCTAGTGACGAGATAGTTTCATTTATCTCAAAAACAAATTGACGGCCTTCTAACTGTTGACCACAGGGTAGATAGATACTACCACTCACCTTAGCCGTGCCGTGTTCAAACGGCTTGCGATACGTTAAGTTAATTTTGAGTTTGAGTTTTAGAAGCTTGTGATATCGTTGAGTTATATCGCTCACGCTCAAATGTCAAACTCAAAATTCACTCTGTTCAGTAGAGGTACCTGGATAATTTTTAAACGAAGTTTTTATGACATATCGCACGCTGTCTGAACACGGCCTAATCCCTAACACTAAAATATAAATCACGCGAACATCTGGGAACAGAGTACAGAGTGCAAAACAAACAATATTACTTCACAGTCCCTTAAAAGGGCCATGTTTACACAAACGGGCCCTTGAGGGCCGTAGTAAGCAGGTGTCATTGTCAGGTGCCGGGAATGGCCTACAATCAGTTTTTATCACTCCTGCCTACCCCGTGGGACTTAAGGGTTGAGGGCAGATTTGTAGGCTTTTAAATGTCCCACTAGTTTTATTGTGCTGGATGTGAGTTTCAATGGTTGTTGGTGACGGGAATTTTCCGGATATCTTCCTCTAAATTATTTATTCAGAGGTTAGGAAAAGAAACAAGAAACATCGAAGATCCATCTTAGCTCTAGGCAAGAACCTATTAGTAGGAATCTAGACATAGGTACACTCGGTCAAATTAATTAATTTATTTGCAACTAAAATACATTATTTTACGCACAATATTTTATAACAAAAAATGATAGAAAACAAACACGAGTTGATACTTAAAAGTAATTGAAATAGGTACCTAAAATGTATGCTGCAGCAGCAAAACGGCCTCGTCTCAGCATTATGCCTAATGTTTTAGCAGGCTTAGCAGCAGACGCTGGTATTCTGTAGAAACCATTAGGTACCTTCTCTGAGTCATTCATGACCGTACCTAGCGTAAATAGGTACCTATAGAAACTTATGAATTCCATAAGACTATAAATCGATTGATGTTATGGTAGGCAAGGTATTACCTACGTGGAGGAATGTTTTACTCCATTAGCTGCAAAGTTCAGTAAAGCCTAGCAAATACCTATCGACGTAAACCCCGCGGTTCGACGGGCAACTTTCAGTAATTTTCAACTTCCAGCGCAATCCGCTTTGGAAAATTCCCGAAAATTGGCGAAATTAGTTGAAATTAAAATACAGTCCACCTGCCTGAGACCCTGAGCCGATTACGCCGCTTCTGCCCCGATTGTAGGGAAAGTTTGTAAATATGACTATTTAATTAGATGCTACTCAGTTAAGTGGGGATGTCTCCCTGACTGTTTTTATGGTAGTAGGTTGCTAAATTAAGATGACTTCCAATACAAGAGTAAAATATATAAAGTAAATGTTTATTTAAAAAAAATGGTTGTACAATTTCTATAATAAAAGAAACAAAAATAACCTCACCTAAACGCTTGTTAAAAAGCATTGTTTACATTTTCTCTGTCACGATTAAAGATTGCAATACTTTATGCAATGTTTTGACAGATCCTTTGACAGATTGTTATAAGTAAATCCATAAAAATCATGATCATCATATCAGCCGTAGGACGTCCACTGTTGAACATGGCCTCTCCCACAGATATCCAGAAAGAATTCCTATCATGTGGGGGGAGGGGGGGGGGGGAATAGCCCATACAAACCGCTGGGAACGCGGGTTGGTGAGCGCAATTAGAGCTACCTTTGTGAAAAAACAATACCAAATAAGAATGCCAGGTTGAATCTATCTGTATGCTAGAGATAGCAAGGATATGCCTCCACCTATCCGTCCCGGAGGTTGGAATAGCAAAAATACTTTAAAAGTTTTATCTTCTTGTAACGTCTCCGCATTTTTCATCCGAACAGAGGTGTTCTGCTCCCGGCAACCCAGAACTTAGCCGTGTGTATTAAAACTTTACGTATCACCATTCTTCGCATATTTCATCACTTTAATCCGACTGCAGGTATATATTTTTTATCTTTGAGTATAGGAGACTACCTAGGCATTGCATTTATATTACCTTCTAGTACTGAACTTCTAGTACTTGCTAAACAAAAAGGTAGAACTTCAAGTGAAATTAATAACCAATTCGCTACAGACATCGGCCTTATGAAGTGAAGATCCTATTAAACTTTCAAAAATAACTTTTCCACTTACCTACTCCACCTGTCTTAAGAATCATCACTCTTTGAAGACATAATGCGAAAACTTCAATTTTTTCTACGTCCGTCAAAACAGGAAGTTCCCTAAAGCGCTTCCGGCCGATAACAACATCCGGCTCGAAGTTTCAGTGGAAGTTTCCAGAAAGTTCGAAAAGTTTTCGAAGAGCAGGTGCTTGCAAAAAACCCCACCTTTTGTCGGTTTCCAAATCTTTTTATGAGGATAAGTTGGAGACTGTTCCGCGGGCTGTCCTCATCGTCGGCTAATCTCCGTTTCAGGAGTTTCTGTTTGTAATGGCTGAAAGTTGTAGCAGATTTATTTTTCACCCTCGATCTGAATCTGTGTTGATCCTTTAAGCCGTGTTCAAACAGCTTGCGATATATCCTTTATATAGGTCATATAAAATTCGTTTCAAAAAAAATCTTGAGCTTGGCATTTGAGGCGATATAGCTCAACTATATCGATCATAAAAACACCAAAAATACAGATTTGATAAGGGTCGGGATAATATCTGAAAAAAAAAAGCTTTGTACTCTAATATTTTTGTTTTGTTGATAGAATAAGCCACTTCGGGATAGCTATTTAAGGAACACGCTGTATATTTGTTCATACGTAATAAATTATGCGAAAATTCAAATTGTCGTTAACTATCTGATTCTAGAGCTAGACCATATTTGAGTTCCCAGACAGACCCATTGATTAAGCGATTTCACATCGAATTTCAGTTTAATCCATCGCATCCATCATCCACTCATTAAACGCCTAATCTCGTTACTTCGAACATTAAACAACAATTTAAACAACTCAGGTATTACAATAAATCTTCTCGATTGCCGGCGGCTTTAACCCACTCTCCCTGCAAACATATTTCACAATACAAACAAGCTATTCTAGTCGTTATGGCTTTCGAAATAGAGTTGGTAGAGTGCGTAGGTTAGAGTAATTGAGCCCAAAATGGCCGGTGGGCTTAGGCCGGTACACACGGCGATACCGTCAGATATTAATCCGTCAGATTGTGATTAGATTCAGTGGCACGTAGTAATATATTCACAAGGTGTCAGGGTAGGGCATGCCTCGTTTTATATTATCATCGATATCGATATTATTATATAATTAGTGTTAAAGTGCATTCTAGAGCCTCTACGAATAAGATTTAGACTTCATTCGGGGCCGTAGTGGCCCCGGGTGATGAATAGGCCCCTTCATATCTCTTACCTGTAGATGTCGTAAGAGGTGACTATGGGAATTAAGTTAGGGGATGGGCGTCTATCTTCAAGAGTAGTGAGGCGTAATGCAAGTAGTCTTTCCTCATATGATTTGCGTCGTGGAGCCTGTGGTATCTTGGTTGCTCTCCTCTGAACACTTTCAAGTAGGTCAATGTATGGGCAGATTCTCACCACATAATAGGAAGTGTGGAGGCTAATGTTCAACGTTTTTTACCAAAGAAAACTTTAAGCTTCGATAAAGAATTTCCCGTCACTAGTAAAACACGTCTGCAAGTGTCGATAGTCGGTTCGTGCCTCGGCAAGAGCGCGGCGTCTTACGGTGCGCACCTTCTCGATAACTTATACAACACTAGTGTGCACACCGATATTGGATACCGTTTGAATTGTTTGCGTACTTTGTTATAAACAGAGTGGATTGTTAGGTCTTTACACGGTGATTCATAGTATGTGTAAAATCCCGAAAGGTCTTATTCTATATCATTGAACAAACACTATGCAAAAACCATCTGTTTTGGTGTCATTTTAAAGTGTTTTATATAACAACCTTGATGTCGAACTTCTCCTACATTTAATTATTTGCTATGAAGTTAGTAACAAGACCAAAAACAGTTGATCTGAATAAGTTCGGGGGAAAATCTTAAAAAAGTATGTTTTTTCTCGCTAATATTTTCATTTTTATTGATTTAATGAGCAACTTACGGGATAATATATCAGTAACGGAACACGTTGTACCACTTGGCTTACTTCCGGTAGGTACTTTAACTCACGCAGTGGTGGATTGACACATTTCGCAAGTACCTATAGGCAGTAAAAATTTTGGCGCCATTATTTTTGTTTTACGTAGAATAGATAAAGAAGTTTGAGTACCTACAATGAAAGAAAAGAGGGAAAAGTCATCGAAAAGATTTCTAGTAGACTTCTTTCAGCAAGATATCAGAAAACCGTATTAAATAAATAAATAAATAATAAATAAATATTCCGGAAATATTCACACGGCCAATTGATCCCAAACTAGGCATAGCCTGTACTATGGGTACCAGAGACTGATATACATAAAAGATATATATTTAACACCCAGACACAGAACAAACATCTTTGTTAGTCACAAATGTTTGCCCAGTGCGGGAATCGAACCCGCGACCTCTAGCGCATAAGGCAGAGTTACTACCAACTGAGCTATGCGGCCAGTCAGTATTACTTAGAAAGTTTAAAAAAATCGGTCCCTAGGCTCAAGCATACTCAGCCTGATCTCACGCACTGTGTAGGTACTACCCACAATACTGGTACTTAATCTTAGCTTCAAAACAAAATCACATCTGTTCCCAAGTTCATTAAAATTCAATGACGCTGAAAACCTGTAAATCTGCAGTTAACATAACAATTTGGAAAACATTCACCCTCCCTCATGAAGAATGCAACATTATCATCAGCAAGAGGTCATGTAATTAATGGCCCTCCCTCGGAGGTACGGCGAAACACTTTTATAAACTTTTCCACCCGCAAATTATTAATAGGTTCCTACGTAGACGGTTAGCGTTGTTCCTGTTAGAGAATCTGTAAGGTATCGATATTTTGGATTTTTTTCAATTTCAATTTATTTTATTCATCTTTTGACATATTTACATGTGCTTAGATAGGTCAGAACAGAACAGATACATTTTTTTACTTACATAGTAATTATGTAGACAAAAGGATTTTTGTATATTATATTATATTTATATTTATATTATTATTTTATATTTATATTTTTTTTTGTTTTAAAAATAATTTAAAAATAAATTATTTTATTGTTATTTTATTTAACAATTTTAGGGAAACTTACAGCTAGGTACATATAATTTTTTATTATACGTTATGTTCATGTATGCTGAAGGCCAATTATAAGAATCCACTGATAGGTAATGTAAATAGGCCGACTAATGTATCTATCTAATGATTGTTGTAGGCTTGTGCTTTTAATCTGTTATGTTACTTCTGTATAGTTACATTTAACGAATATTGTGAATATCGATGACCCATTGGACACATTTGTCCCACACAACACATACTTAGCGTACCAACTACCTAGATGTTTTTTTCGCTTCCGACTGGTAGTGATCTGGATCAATTGAGCGATCTATAGATCGTTTGTAACGGTCTTTAGATAGCTCAACTGTTTCTTGTGTATTTTGTAAAAATTTACTAGTATTAGTTTTAATTTGCTAAGAATGTTTTTTTTGTTTTCTTTGTACAGCATTGTGAGTCAAATAAACAAATTTTCTTTATTTATTTCTTTCTTTCTTAGGACTATTCGTAATTTTGAAATTATTTATTACATGACCTGGTGATATTTCGATTCCATGTTAAAACCATGATTCCATGTTAATCTTTGAATTATTAATTAATTTCTTGTCAGTTATTACGATAATGGATAATATGCTTTTAACTTTTGTGCAATCACAATTTACTTTTTATGTTGACTGTAGGTACTCGTATGCGTCATAAATTGTAATACTTTAGAAATTTACATTAAGTAGATACATAATTAATTAAATCGTAACTTATATTTTTCTGAATGATATTGGCATCAATAAAACAGTAGATTTAAAAAAATATTCAAGCATTGATATCGATATTTGATACCCGAAAACACCCCACCGCTAAAATTGTAACACCTTGCAACGATGTAAAAATTAAGAAAAGACGGATTTTTTAAAAGTCCTCGGCGTCGGGCGAGTTAGTGACGCCACATTAATTCGAATGTCGATTACTTTCCCTCGATTTCTGCTAACTTGAGTGAAGATAAAAAATCGTTAGTACCTGAACTCGCGAGCGTGATGGAAGATTGACGGGAGTTCGGATGGGAAGGAAAGTTTTGAAAGCTTTTGGTAAAAATGCGGATAAAACATTAAAAAGATTCCCGGAATCTTAACTGCACCTTTCAGTTCGTTCAGTTACATTTCCTCCATCAAATACCTGATCATCAATCAGGTAGGTACCTATAAGCTGATAATCAACAAAATAGGAAAGGAGCCATTTCATTCTGGGCCTGGTCCATGTACACTACATAGAAAAATTAGGAAAAAATAGGAGATTACAAGAAAAATAAAATTTCATTAATTTGAAGACAAATGTGATGGTACAAGAATAGTTCTTCTGGTAAGTTTTTTACTATGTGAACACTGCGAATTGGCGTTTAACATGACATTGACATATTTTTCATGTCATGTTGTCTGATGTTTTTGTTTTGTCAGATAAATGTAGGTTGTCAAAATGTCATTTCACGCACGTCCATCCGCCATATTTTTGTAGCGCTGTGTGTTGCTCTCTTTGTCGAAGAAAATCTTAATTTACCTTAGAACGAAGTCAATTTAAATAAAATAATCAATTTGACATTATTGCTTAGCCATATTTTAGAGTAGTGTACACAGTGCAGGCCCAGGCTCCATATATTGATGAAACGTCTCTGTATTCCACCTGTCTGTGGTATACATAGATATAAAAGGTGATTCGTGAAGCCGTGTTCATACGGCGTGCGTTATGCTATCTAATAGTAGATTATGCAACAAGGGCTTAAAGTAGTGTATTATGTCGCGGGCGCTATATTGAACCCCGAGAACGAGGGATTCTATGGTTAACTCCCGAGCGGAGCGAGGGAGTTAAGGCAAGAATCCTGAGTACGAGGGGTTCAAGATCTCCCAAGACAAATACACATTTAAGCCCGTGATGCATACTCTACTTTTTATACTTTCTGCGAGGCAATTGAAGAAATGATTTTTCTGGAAGTAAGTTTCCAACTATACCAGAGGCTTCAGATTGTATGTATTCTGGAGTCGAATCAAAATCACTGTCGTCGTCACTTGACATTTTTTAGAACATTATTCGAATCGAAACTGAATTTCGGTATAGATAGCAGCACAGCAGTTTGAGCGCTTGGCGCCTTCTTTTCTTTTTTTGTAGTCTATTCTGTAGTGGTCAGTTCGTATTCGAATAAATCCTTCACGGTGCGCAGGTGAAAATGAATTTCGTAAAAAGTTTTCATGTTTTTCTTTTTTTTAATTTGTAGGCAGTGCAAAGAAAATGATAACATACAGCCTAATTAGAATAAAATCTCATTGCACCCAAACATTTTTGAAACCAACCTCGATCAAGCACGACTACATGGGTTGCATTCCAAATTCAAATCACATTATTTCCCATGGGAAATAATGAAATTCAGTACAACATTATGACCCGGCTAGACCGTAGGGCTGTAATGACTTACTTTAGGAAAGGTTTGCATGACACATAATATGCCATTGACGAGCAGGTCGTATAAAAAATATATTTCTTAATGATCCTTACTGGATAAAGTCAATTTTGAATTTGACATTTGAGGACAATTAAAAAATAAAACAGAAAATATCATTATACCTACTCAAAAATAACAGATATTTGCAAAGTTTTATAATGAAAAAAGTTAAACCGGAGAACAATTGGGTGGCCAATTGGGTGTAAGATATGCCCCTTTGAGGATGGTATACATAATAAGAGTCACATTGTATATCTGTGCCACCAGCCTACAAAGAGTAATTTATCTCCCAGCACAGACACAGAAATCTATTCTAGTATTTAGCCGAAACTGTTAGCTACAAGTAAATTTGGAGAGTACCGTCAACAAATCAGTGTCGTTTACCGTCCACTGAGTTTTCAATTTGTACCGTTCGCACGGTAAGTGCATGTGTGCCCCACTGTACCGGATGCGGGAAATGTGGATGCGATGTTTGCTGAACTGAAGTGTCTTCTCTTGTACTGTTTCAAAGTTGCATCAGCCGGAATATTAAATCGGTTTATGTAACAAAGAATCTTACTAATATTATAAATGCGAAAGTTTGTTAGGCTCAATCCATTTCGTTGAAACTTGGAATAGGTAAAGTTCTTTACCTAGAATAGCATGTAGGCCACTGAAAGTAATATGCGAGCGAAGCTGTGGGCAGATGCTAGTAGTAGGTACACTAAATTTATTAAACCTAGCATTATCAAAAACAGCACTATAGCAACCTACGCTGTTTTCCTTGAGTTTCATAAAAGCGGCGATGGGCTTGCAACCTGTCACGTATGGAATATACACGACTGCGAAACGTGAGCATGCAAAATAATATTTGGACGTGCCTCTGACTACCCCCTTCGATATCTTCAAGGATCTGATAGCCTTGAGATAAAAGAGGTTATCTACCATGCTTAGGTATAAAAAAGTCGTAAGTATTTTTTTTAATTATCTATTAAAGGTACCTTAAGACGGCATAAATACCACGAAAACTGTGCTTATAATATATCTGTCAATGCATTCAAAAACAAGCTCGACAACTGGCTACGAATTAATAAATCAGTGCTCAAAAAAGTGAACCAGACATGACAATAGACTTTCAATTTCGACACCGTGAGATGTAGACACATCAGCGGAAGCTGCTCGTCTATAATCAAATAAAAAAAAATATAAAACGGAGGAATTCGACCGAAAGAGCGCTATCAGAAGTAATGAAGTGTTCTAGAGTTGGTAAATGGTTGGTAATGGTTGGTTTTTTTTTTTTTTTTTTTTTTTTTTTTTTATAAGTTTTTGTGTGTTACCTCTCTGTCTTTGTTTCATTTTTTCGCTCTCTATGTCTTGCTTTTATTGTGACGTGTATTGTGTGCCAAGTTTGTGAATAAATGTTTGTCTATGTCTATGTCTATGTCTATGTAAATGTAGGTACCTATTTACATCCTCGTCAAACGATGTCTTACCTACTTACCTAAGTAAATTCTTAATTTTCTTACCATATCCCAATCTCCTATCGTATCTGCTCAAAGTGCATCTGCCTTACTGTACGCTCTAATGATAATTTATTTGTTCTGCGAATAGCATGTTGTGACCTCTTCTGAGTATTGTTTATTCTGCGCTGTGACTTTAGATTGCACTAGAATTTTTCACGACAATAAATACCCTATGGTGACCTGTTATTGCGATCCAAATGCGAGCGTGTCAGCAACATTTTACACTAATTTTAACCTTAAATCATTGAAATCTACACGTCACCGCATAAACAAAAAATAAACTCTTGAGTTAGTGCATATTTTCAGACTTACATGACTTAAGGGTTTAAGAAAAATACAAAAAGATTTCTCCAGGGCAGGCAACGCATTAGCAATGCTCTAGGTGTTACAGATGTCAATAGGCTAACGGTAACGGTAACGGTAACCGCTTACCAAGCGGGCCGTAAGCCTGTTTGCCTCCGTATAACAGAAAAATAAAATAAAAAAAAAGAAGCTACATAAGTACTCAATTATTTATAATCCAGCTATTTTATAAACAAAGCAATACTTACATTTTCTTCTTAAATGTACTTATAAGTTTGGCCGTGGTGGCCCCGGCTGACGAATACGCCCCTCCATATCTCCTACCAGTGTCGTAAGAGGCGACTAAGGGAAACAAGCTAGGGGATGGGCAGCAGCGTCCCCTATTTTCACAAAGATAGCTCTAACTGTGCTCGCCGACCCGCGTGCCCAGCGTGGTGAGTATGGGCAAATTCCCCCACACTCCGCAAATATGTGGGGGCGGCCGATGTTCAGCAGTGGACTTTAAACTGGTCTGGCTGGAATGATGAAGTATATCTTTTAGATAGTATAGCGCGAATTTTTAAACAAATTTATTTATTGGGTTTCACCTTTCACCTTGCAACGATCGCCAAATCCTAAGTGAGGCAAAAGATAAAAGCCCCAGCTCAATACTTACGCTAAAAGCGCAACTAAGTAATCCTTTATAACTTAATATAAAGTACCTACCTATGTATAAAGGTGAACTATAAGTATGTCGCCAGCCCTTAGACAAATGGCCATCGAAAATGAAAAGCCATGAAATCGCTAAACTCTCATTGGCTCTTCTATTGCTCTTATCATGTAGATTACTTGTTTGTTTTGATTCCACTAATTTAGTTAGCTTCCGCCTGCGGATTCACTCGCGTGGTAACCAGTTAAAAACTTGCCCTTGTCACATTCCGACCATGTATAAAATCACGGCTGTCCGTTGCTGCTTGCGGACAAAAAATACAAACAAATAAATACACTTTTGCATTTATACTACCTACTAGTGGTTGGTTCTCCCCGAACTTAGATCTCGCGATATCCGAATCACACCATAATTATGTATACTGAAATGGTTTCTTCTCAGTTTCGACTATAATAATATACGGTGTATCCAAAAACGTTTTTTTATTTTATTAGTTTGTTTTTATTTTTTATTTTTTTTATTTTTTTTTATTCCGGACATGTCACACACGGTCATCTGATCCCAAACTAGGCATAGCCTGTACTATGGGTACCAGAGACTGATATACATAATAGATAAATATTTAACACCCAGACTCAGAACAAACATCTGTGTTAGTCACAAATGTTTGTCCAGTGCGGGTATCGAACCCGCGACCTCTAGCGCAGAAGGCAGAGTTACTACCAACTGAGCTATGAGGCCAGTTGTGCTGTGCTTGTGTGTCCAAAATAAATGTACTTTCTTTCTTATTTCTTAAAAATATGGTTTAAAAAAAAGTCTTCCGGGCAAACACGCAAGATCAGACAGGCCTCATAGCTCAGTTGGTAGTAACTCTGCCTTCTGCGCTAGAGGTCGCGGGTTTGATTCCCGCACTGGACAAACGTTTGTGTGATGAACACAGATGTTTGTTCTGTGTCTGGGTGTTAAATATATATCGATTATGTATATCAGTCTCTGGTACCCATAGTACAGGCTATGCCTAGTTTGGGATCAGTTGACCGTGTGTGATATGTCCGGAATATTTATTTATTTATTATTATTTATTATCAACGCCGATTCGTCCAAATTGACTTAGAGATATTCAGTCGCTCGATGAATTAGTCAAGAGGATAGGTATTCTAGCGCGATGTAGGTGCGTCTGTCTAGGGGCCGATATCGTAAAAGATCGCGTCATTTCGAGATCGCGTAAACCTTTCGAGGGCGCTCAATAATCCCGACAATAAAGAAAAATTCCAACCCCCTTTATGAAGAGGTAAGTCCTCGGCAAATTGTCTACAGACAGAAACCCGTGGAGTTGATGTCACTAGCAAAATGTTGTAAAGAAAATGTATGCTTTCGGATCCCCATGTATGTTAGACATCCTCTTAGAGCATCAAAAGATCAGATCCTTGAAGTTCTCTAAAGGGGGTAGTCAGAGACATGTCCATACATTCGGCACATGCCCGCATTTGTGACAGGTAGCAAAGCCATAGCCACTAAGATTTTGTAATACCTACAAAACTATACTTTTTAATCAATAAACTTTACTGACTTTACGAATTCTTTATCAATTGGGGGGATTTGCCCATACTCACCACGCTGGGCATGCGGGTTGGTTAGCGCAGTTAGAGCTATCGTTGTTAAAATAGGAGACGCTGCTGCCCATCCCCTAGCTTTTTTCCCTTAGTCGCCTCCTACGACATCCGCGGATAGGTAGATATGGAGGGGCCTATTCTTCAGCCGGGGCCACCACGGCCATCTATCTATCTATCATTTCACGGATATTCACCACCTTTATCCTCTACAGTCAACTCCACACCTCCCCTGTCCGTGTACAAGTGGTAGAGAGCAGTAACGGACGAGCGCCGTGCAGGTAACCGACGGTATAAGTGGATTGCTCTTCTGCTTTACATACAGATATTTTCTGCTTTAGGTAAGTATACATTCGATATATTGTGCAAACGTCGCCACGGTCCGTGGTTAGCACAAGTTTGGACGTTCAAACGACCGCGAGTACATTACAAATGTCAAAAATAACAGTCAATTATACTACATGGTAATTTTTTTATAATACACGGCAAAACTATGGAGCAATGGATCAACTATGGTACAAGGTATTCATAATATGTATACTAAAAGGGCTTATTCTACACCCAATTGGCAATAAAGTTTTTCTACGACTTTTGGAAAATTAACAAATTTTCATTGAAAAAAACACTATGCGAAAATTAGCTATTTTGGCTTCGTCACTTACCTACAACAGATGAGATTGCGGTCAAACGTTAGCCTAATTTATATAAAAAAAAAAACTTTTTATTGATGGAATATGCCTCTTTTGGGATAGTATTCCAGTTACGTACCAGGTTATATAGTGTAGTGGTAACATGTAACATCTAAAATTCTGCAAATTAACTTTGTGGCCGGAACCATCGAGATGTCGTCACGGCTCTGAATGTACCAATTCCATGGCCCGTGTAAGAAAAGGTTTTTCAGTGTGGGTTAGTTTTCCATCATTGAGGTTCTTGAAGGAGTCGCTAGTTATAAAAAATGCCAAGAATATTACCAACTAGTGCTAGCCTAATGCTTTATGGACGAAAATTGTAAGGCTACTGGAGGAAATGCAGGGCTTATGATTTATGGCCTTTGACAAGTTTAAGCGGAGTTGACTGCATATTGCTAAGAACTTTTTGTAATAAGTTCTTTATCATCACTACACTAGGTATAGCCAGTATATCTTGAGCTATTGCTATGAGCTCTAAAAATACGTAACAAAAACCTTATTTTCCCAAATTTTGAGTGATTTTGGCTTGGAGCTATTGGTTATTCTCGAAGTTCCCACCGAGTTTTCCCAAATAGATTTATACTTATATCTAAGAAATAACAAAGTGAATTAAAAAAAAACGCGTTTCAGAGATCAAAACGCATATTGTAAAAAAAATTGCTTGTATTTTGTCTGTCTGCGCATCTGATCAATCTCAGAAACTTATAAACATATCTTTATGAAACTAAATAGAGTTATTGATTCTGGTCTAAATTGTTACATAGGCTATGTTATATCGCGCTACACTACACCCCCTAAATAAATACGTTTAAAGTTGTGAAAAAATGATTGAAAGGAGCCATTTCATTCTGGGCCTGGTCCATGTACACTACATAGAAAAATTAGGAAAAAATAGGAGAATACAAGAAAAATACAATTTCATTAATTTGAAGACAAATGCGATGGTACAAGAATAGTTCTTCTGGTAAGTTTTTTACCATGTGAACACTATTTGACGACCGCCATGTTGGTTTATAATTGGCGTTTGACATGACATTGACATATTTTTCATGTCATGTTGTTTGTGTTGATGTTTTTGTTTTGTCAGATAAATGTAGGTTGTCAAAATGACATTTCACGCACGTCCATCCGCCATATTTTTGTAGCGCTGTGTGTTGCTCTCTTTATCGAAGAAAATCTTAATGTTCTCCTTTCTCTATACTGTCCGTGCAAGTGAAACCAGACGGGTACAGCTAGTACTGAATAAAAATAAAACCAAGCCCATTTTCATTTCGTACCATCAATCTTCCTCCATCCGTTTCTAAAACCGCAAGGTACAATAGGTAAGTACGTAATCCTGACGAATGATATCCTCCCCGCACCTTCGTAATACATCATGATAATAACGTGATTGATTGGAACCTATTGATTAGATTCAATTCAGAGGGTATTGATGAGGACATGAATAACATCTGAGTTGTTGCCATTCTTTAGTCACGTCGTCTAAAATCTTTTATAATAATAATCACACCCAACATACACTTCTCTTTGTCGTGTCACTGATTATTTTTTAATCATCCTGCATTAGGTCAGTGACCAGGTATGGTGGCCCTGAAAAGGGCCTATGACCGTCGATGAAAGAATCAGTGTAGTGAAAGGATTTATGTGCCTCTTAGAGGCTCCTTTCGTAGTGTGTATGTCTACAGCTTACACATATCGAATTTCTGAATTCTGAGTATGCAAATATTAAGTGCATAATTGGTGCAATCTGAAAATCCAATTTAAAATTTAGGTGCCAAAGAGTTTTCTGAGATATGAGCCAAAAACTATGTGTCAGCTGGAGACCCGGGTCTACAGCTTGCACATGCAGTCACATATACGACACATGCATATGTGACGACCTCGGTGGCGCTGAGGATGAGTGCCCGACAGAGACGCAAGGGGAGTAGGTAGATTAGATTCCCGCTGCGGGAATCGAACCCGCACCCCTTACGTCTTAGACGAGAAAGGAAATAATTGCCAATAGGCTTTGTTGGCCTAGTGGGCATCCCTACTTCCGATCCGAAGGTCGTGGGTTCAAACCCAATAAGTTTTTCTGTCGAAATAATTTAAGAGCGCAAAACTGTGAAGGAAAACATCGTGAGGAAACTAGTTATTATTTTTAAATGCAGCGATGTGCTTGCAACCTGTCACGTATGGAATACTCACTACCTACTGCAAAATGTGAGCATATGCCAAATGTTTGGACGTGCCTCTGATTAACCCCCTTAGACATCTTTAAGTATCTGAGCGGCTGAAGATAACTACCGTCCTTTGGGATAAAAGTCGTGAACCTATCTATGTATTTATCTTTTATAAAATAATTCCTAACTTTACTGGTATATTGGTCCATGCCTCCTCTTATAAAAGTCAAGTTTACTGAAAGCAATAGGATAACCACCCTCACCTGATCTGGTGTCCGCAATAGGTGGCTAAGTGGCCCCTCTCCGTGATCCCTATAAACGTACTCAAGTGAGATGAGATTAGTTTAAACCGTTCGTCTGGCCGAGTCCTAGATTTGTGTGTGGGGCAAGGCATAAGCACACCTGTTTTTAGTAAAAAATCCATTTAGGAATGAAGACGGTCAAGTGCGAGTAGGCCTCGCGCACTGAGGCTTCCGTAAAAACGTGAGCAAGATGCAAGAAGTGACAAGAGTTAGGAAACATAATTGAACACGCGGACAAAGTTGTGCGCCAGCATGTGCATATTTAATACTAGCATATATTCCGCCCTCGGCTTCACTCGCGTGGCACCTTCATAAAAAGTGGCCTATATGCTATTCTAGGTAAAGAACTAGTTATCTTCAAAGTTTCAACTAAATCGGTTGAGACGTTACGGTGTGATTGAACAACAAACATCCGAACATACTTTCGCATTTATATTAGTAGGATTTCTTAGCCTGCTTTGTACAAGCTTTACGCCCGAATACTGAAACGACACTTAACTATTTGAGATGGTCTCAATTATTTGAGAAGCCGTTAACGGCTGAGTACAATCGAGGAGTCTTCAAATCTAGAGTGAATAAGTTCCTTCTGGTAAAGCGTGCTCCATCTTAGGCCACATCTCACTTGCAAAAGTGAGATAGTGGTCAAAAGCCTAACCATCACCAATAAGAAAAAAAAACGTTCAGATTCGTATACTCAAACATCAATTAGATCACCACTTATATTTCGGTACAGTATTCGGGCGTTAGTTTGATAAAAGTCATTGTTTATGCCTTGCACTGTGACATTAAGGTGCGGGTACACCGCGGCTGAGCGCGGGATTAGCGCAAAGTAACGTTGAGACGACTTTATTGGCCTCCATCGCTCGCACGATTCTACAATGAAGGCACGTTTTCCACAGCCTTCAACGACTTTTGTTTTCAAAACAGTAATAAGAAGGTAAAATAAAACTCTACACCTACTGCTTACACCTTGTTATTGGATGGTATACATTGTATACCACCACCACCACCACCTCCTCTCTTTATTCATAGTCTATCTAGTAACATTAAGTTCATCATCATCATTTCAGCCGTTCGACGTCACTGCTGAACATGGCCCACAGACAGAGCAAATTCCTTATCATGTGGGGGGATTCGCCCATACTCACCACGCTGGGCATGTGGGTTGGCGAGCGTAGTTAGAGCTATCGTTGTTAAAAATGAGGGACGCTGCTGCCCATCCCCTAGCTTTTTTTCCCTTAGTCGCAGATATGGAGGGGCCTATTCTTCAGCCGGGGCCACCACGGCTACATTAAGTTATTTTTTTTAAATCGCATGCTGTGTTTATCTAAAATTGATTGTGTAATAAGTATCTATAATTTTAGGCTAAGTATGAATTGTTACAACAATCGTTGATAAACAAAATAAATAGTGATATTTATTGATGACTTCGGTGGCGAAGTGCTGCGGGTCTAATGTTTGCATGATCTACCTCGGTACTCGTAGTTTATGATACCCACGACACAGGGAATCCTAGTGTGGGGTCAGGACTATGTATGTGACTATTGGGACTGTTATTTATTGATTTATATTAGATCAATTTACAAAAAATACTGTCACGACGATTTAAAATTACGTAAAACAGTTCTCAGAAGCTGTTATTCCATCTTGAGGCCATACAAAGCCTAGGAAAACTTACACTTGAGTCGAACGCAATGGAAAAGCACCCACGATCGGCAGACAGGACGGCTGGCAAAGTTAAGATGCCATTACAGGCGGACAATTAAATCCACATTCGAGGTGAAGCTAACTTTCCGCAGATAATGCTAATAGAAGAATTCAATAGCTTTTCAATTCTGAACTTACACTTCATTTTGTAAGGCGGGCTTTTTCCTTGCAAAATTACATGAGTATCTGGGCAGTAGGTCTAGGTTCTTTTTTGTTAATTTCGTTTGGAAAATAATAGAATCCTATCCTATTCCTTCTTAATATTATAAATGTGAATCTTTGTGAGGATGTTTGTATGTTTGTGGTTCAATCACGCCCAAACGGCCGAATGGATTTAAGTGAAAAGAGACGTTTCATCAATATATGGAGCCTGGGCCTGCACTGTGTACACTACTCTAAAATATGGCTAAGCAATAAAGTAAACGTATTTAATTGGTTTTTTTATTTAAATTGACTTCGTTCTAAGGTACATCAAGATTTTCTTCGACAAAGAGAGCAACACACAGCGCTACAAAAATATGGTGGATGGACGTGCGTGAAATGTTATTTTGACAACCTACATTTATCTGACAAAACAAAAACATCAAATCAAACAACATGACATGAAAAATATGTCAATGTCATGTCAAATGCCAATTATAAACCAACATGGCGGCCTTCAAATAGTGTTCACATAGTAAAAAACTTACCAGAAGAACTATTCTTGTACCATCGCATTTGTCTACAAATTAATGAAATTGTATTTTTCTCCTATTTTTTCCAATTTTTTCTATGTAGTGTACATGGACCAGGCCCAGAATGAAATGGCTCCTTTGGTACAGAGATAGATTATAGTCTGGAATAGCATATAGGCTACTTCTTATGTAGGTACCATGGCGAGCGAAGCCGCGGGCGGAAGCTAGTAATATTATAAATGCGAAAGTTTGTGAGGTCGTTTGGATGTTTGTTGTCACGCAGTAACAGCTCAACTGATTTCGTTGAAACTTGGTATAGATATGTATGCACCACGCATGCGAAGCCGCGGGCGGAAGCTAGTAGAATATAAGCCGTTTATTAGACATACACACTAAAAAAACAGAACGCGCATAGGAATAATGCAAGGAGTTATAACACAAACGATAACAAAGAACGTTCGTCATGGAACTCTTTGAGGGGGTGGGGCTATGTCCAGCAGTGAACTTATACAAGCTGATGATGATCATTGTTCGTTTGTACTCGCTCTGCTCGCTCTCGATCAGGTTTTGGCTGAAAATCAGTGTTTTTGCTTTTAAGCAAAATATTTCACTGAGCCATAGCCTATTTGTCGTACTGCAGCACACGCAAACTTGCCTACTCTAAGATACCTACTTTTCCTATTGTATGTACTTTAGTTTAAAATTGTTTATCTATGTTAATTGTGTGTGTCTGTAGTGCCAAATATTTTTTTTATCTATCTATCATGTTCCTTCTGCTTCTACTTAAACTTCTTTCTCTCTGAACCTTGCTTTACCTGCATATATTTTTTGATAATTTTATAATTAAATGTGTTCTTCTCGCCTGAAACACAGTTCAGGATTACCTAGTTCAGGCTCCTATCTAATATCTACCTATATGTAAAAATGACCATGAACCTGTAAATTTTTGTGTACCTTATCAATCTTATGAATAAATTATTTATTATTATTATATTCCTTCTGAACAAGTCTGTTCTGTATGTTCTTCCTACGAATAGTAAAGGAGCCTGTGTCTGGCATACCTACAGGATATTATTTATTCAATCCACCTGCAATATTCGGCGTAGTTCATGACGCAGGCGATAACTTATGGCGAGGTGCGTGTGACGGTCGGGCTGCATTCGATGATTAACGGCCTGACCTCTGAGTTGAGCATCAGTTTCTGATGTTATCGAAGCGCTAGTGAGTTGTTAGACTCAGTCTGTTTGATTTTCGGGAGTTAATAAATAAATATTCCGAACATATCACATACATACTCAACTGATCCCAAACTAGGCTTGAACTATGGGTACCAGAGACTCATATACATAATAGATCAATATTTAACACCCAAGACACAGAACAAACATCTGTGTTAATCACAAAGTCAAAAGGCATTTATTTCAATAAAATCACTAGGATCACTTTGAAACGTCTTAGAAACTAAGTGAAGCTATGCCTGTTCCTCGCGACCAAGCCTAGAAGAACCAGGCAACAAACACGGCTTGGTGCCTATCATTTTTTTCGATGATCCTTTTTCACAAAATGGAATTTAAAGCTTCAGTGTGGTGCCGATCGAACTAGGTGAGGCTCAAAAGAAAAGTAATCTAATTATTATCCCTAATAAATAAGAGCTTATAAAAATGTGAAAAAAGAAGACAAATGTGAGCTTCTACAAATGATCTAAGGGCAGCACACGCTATACTTGATGAAATATGTACCTAATGCTTATATAAAATTTTATAATACTTAAAATATGACGCAAGCAAAAACTGTAAAGACACAAATGTTTGTCCAGTGCGGGAATCGAGCCCGCAAACTCTAGCGCAGAAGGCAGAGTTACTACCAACTGAGCTATGAGGCCAGTCAATGTTACACAAATTACTGCTTAAAATTCAAATTAAGTCATCGCAAGATCTCAGATCGAGCTAACAACTGGTAGATAATAGAAATTGTTAAAAAACTTACTTAATCTTCGTCTATAGATATGTACGTAGACGCAGTCTAGACCGAGTTAATATCCCCATACCTGGACACAATGGCCGAGGGAAAAAACATCGCATTTTTCCCACACAATGGATCCACTGGAGCAAAGGCATTTAGGTTATTGGAAGGTGAAGACTGGAAGTTATGTTAGAGAAAAGGTCATATAGTTCAGGGTTCACTGAGGTAGTTTCTTCGTACACACAGAATAATATTGAAGAGCTTTCGCCAGAATGAAATCTGCTACCGTTTTGTTTTATCGTTAAAATAACCGTATATTTTTTAAATAATGACTACAACCTTTTCTACGGAAAGGAATTTTATATTCTATCAAGAAAAATAGAAAACATTCGCGGAAAAATATTGAATAACAGCTGATTTTTTGCATAGTTATTTCAGTGAAAAATGTATTTCCAGATAAAACTTTATTGCCAATTGGGTGTAGAATAAGCCCCTTTCTAAATGTCATACAACCTCTTTTTAATATCGGTCGGTAAAATATCTCTTAACTTTAATGAAGAAATATCCCTCCTAAAAAACTCTCTGTACTATATTAACTAAAAATAAACGTATTTATCAAATACCTTGTTTGGTTTAGCTCTGCAAAGCTCTAATACGGACGGTCAGACAGACTATAATAAATTCAGTTTTTCAAAAACTTGGTCGGAACACTACAAATAAGAACCGAGAACCGTTGGGGAATAAAGGTTCTCGAAATGCGACCACAAACCGGGCGACGCAGTGTTGAAAGGACCCCATTCGATGGACGACATTGTGAAAATTGCGGGAAGTCGGTGGATGGAGAAGGCTCAAGACCATTCGTCATGGAACTCTGTGGGGGAGGCCTATGTGCAGCAGTGGACTTCTACAGGCTGATGATGATGGGAGCAATAGCAGGTAGTGTGCAAGCCAGCCTTGGCCGCATTCCAAGCGTGGTTCTACCGTGAATTAAGCCTCGGAGGGTGGCCGAGGTGCTCCTTACATTTTAGCTTCTATTTTGCTTTACAATGTAGCGAAGTTTCAGCGTGAGTAAACTTCACATAACTCTAGGGTGTTTAACGTTTTTGTATGTTCAATTTAGTGATATACACTAATATTATAAAGAGGTAAGTTTGTTTGTTTGTTGCTCGAACTACTGAACCGATTTAACAAATTCTTTCACTAATAGAAAACGCGTAACGTAGGTTATATTTTATTTATTTATTTATTTAATCTTTATTGCACACAAAAAACAATGTACAAAAGGTGGGCTTAATGCCAAGGCATTATCTACCAGCCAGCCTGATTGGGTAGAAACAGGAGGTTAACGTGCGACAGATTGCTTAACTTAACTAAAAACTATACTATATATAACCATACACTTTATTTAAATATGTATATATATATAAATATATAATACACTGCAATAGATTAACAGATAGTACAAAACAGTGTTTTATTAACATGTAGTGTAGATGCTAGATGTTCTTAAGAAAATGTTCACGAGTTAATCGTTTAAATGAATCTTTGGAGTCAACTTTTTTGATATATATATTTATGTATGATATATATTTTGTAAAGATAACGTTAAAAAGTTTGGTTTCTTTCATAGCGTTATTATAATCTCCAACAAAGACATTGTAAACACCTAAGCCCGAACAGAAAGACATAAATTGAGACAGTCGATAAAGCAGTACGACGGTCAAGGCCCCGGAAGTCGCCGCGGCGACAGGTGGTGGGCGGAAATGGCCGCGCTTCCGGTCCGCCCGCCCAGTGTGCTATTACATTCGAAACTCGAAAGGTGTCGAGTAACCTCTTCCTTTCTCGACGGGTTCATGAGTATTGGGATTTGTTTGAGAAGTCGAGTGGTTATTTTATTGCCTTTGACTATTTTGGCCGAGAATGTTACATTTGTTTTGTTTGTAGGAGGAGGTAGGGCACAGCGATATTTTCTCGTTCTGAATTAGAGCAGCCCGTCTGGAGAGGTACCTCCGCCTTACAGGAGATCGCAGCCAAATAACATTATTTGTTTCAAATAGTGTTGTGTTCCTGCGATGAGTAAGGTTGCCAGGGCTCTTTAGGGGTGGGGGGTTCGGGGTTGGCAACGCGTGCGTGATGTCTCTGGTATTGCAATCGCTCATAGGCTACGGTAACCGCTTACCAACAGGTGGGCTGTATGCTTGTTTTCCACCTCAGTTGTATAAAAAAAAAAATTGTTGAACAAGTTTTTCACTGAGCTATAAGTGATTGTAGCTCAGTGAAAAACTTGATTAGAAATACGCGGGATGGTAATGTATCGGAAGATAACAACACTTTATCTTCTATTCGTTAAAAAACTGATAGGTACATCTTCGTTTCCAAACTATCACAAGAATTTAATACCGCGTTGATTTATTTTACTTGGTAAAGCAAAACAATACAACTTGAAATTCCTGTATCTAAATTGAAAACACATGTTTCGAAGGCAATAAATAAGGGCAGCGACACACCGGGCGTCTAGACGCTTAATCTAAAGTACCTGACTCACTGCGTACACTTTCACCCTAGTTTGCTTTGCGATGGAATTAAAAAACAAGTGCTTCTTTGTGATCTACGAGCTAGCAGAGGAAGCTTTTTAGTCTTTGAAGGCTGGATTAAAACTAAGCTACACATACACCGACGTGAACTAACCACTGCGATTATTCTTCATCATCAGCTTCTAGAATTTTCCCACACCTAGGTCTAAATTCCATGTACTTACCTACAGTTAGGTATTACCATCTAGTTACCCCGTTCGTGTTGAAGTTATGTGTAACTATGTTTAGATTAAAACTATATTTGCACGAAAACTTTGCTTTTACGAGGTGGCCCCGGCTGAAGAATAGGCCCCTCCATATCTACCTATCCGCGGATGTCGTAAGAGGCGACTAAGGGAAAAAAGCTAGGGATGGGCAGCAGCGTCCCTCATTTTAACAAGGATAGCTCTAACTGCGCTCGCCAACCCGCATGCCCAGCGTGGTGAGTATGGGCAAATCCCCTCACATGATAAGGAATTTGCTCTCTGTCTGTGGGGGAGGCCATGTTCAGCAGTGGATGTCTTGAACTGATGGATGATGATGATTTGCACGAAAAATCTACTGTATCTATGCATTTTTTATTTTAATCTGTATACACGCAAAAAAACGTAGGTATCCAAGCAGCCTCCAGGGGGACCTCAGTGGCGAGGCAGGTGAGTGCTCAGCTGAGACATAAGAGGTGAGGGTTCGATTCTGTCTGTTCTGGATAATATCCTCTTCGTTTTCTTTTCAAGCTAACGTTTTAAAGATGAACTATTCATTTTTTCAAAATTTTGTATTGTTTTTAATAATAATATACCTAATAATAATATAAATTTTATTTCAAGTTACTTACGAATAGTACAGATGGTAAATAAATTAATTCTAGGACCCATAGAAAAAACATAGGTACCTGTTTTAAAACATACTTAATGTTAATATAGATACAATTGTACAGCACGATTGTAAAGAAATAACAGCGTCCATGAAGTAATGTAATGCCTAATACTTATGTCAAAAGTAAAAATAAATTTTATTTACAGAAAGAAACTTAAAACTAACACAAGTTAATATTTACAAAATACACAAGAAACAGTTGAGCCATCTAAAGATCGTTACAAACGATCTATAGATAGCTCAACTGATCCAGATCACTACCAGTCGTAAGCGTCCCCAAGACGCTGGCGGAATTGCCACGCTGGATGGCAATGTTAATTCGCTGGGCCAAATAAGAGCCAGCTCTCGGGTCACGCGTCGCTTCGATCAGACGTCCTGATATCAAAATAAATATCCTAAAGTAAAATAAATAGTTGGATAATTCTCCGCTTCTTCCGCATTCGCCGAACATCGATATTCCTGTTGCCGGAGATAATGTACAATGAATAAAATAAAAATAAAAGCGAGGGCGTGTATCGGAAGCGGGCGACATATTGCAGTTAAAGAGAGCAATATATTGTGAGGTGAGTCAGGTACGCCCCGCACTCAACTGCGCCTTTTAACATACGTACGGTATGGGCATGAGTCATCATCATCATTTCAGCCGTACGTCGTCCACTGCTAAACATTGGAGGAGGTAGGGCATAGCGAGATTTTCTCGTTCTAAATTGGAGCAGCCCGCCTGGGGAGGTACCTCCGCCTTGCAGAAGATCGCAGCCAAATAACATTATTTGTTTCAAATAGTGTTGTGTTCCTGCGGTGAGTAAGGTTGCCAGAGCTCTTTAGGGGGAGGGGGGTTCGGGGTCGGCAACGCGTGCGTGATGCCTCTGGTATTGCAAGCGCTCATAGGCTACGGTAACCGCTTACCAACAGATGGGCCGTATGCTTGTTTGCCACCTAAGTTGTATAAAAAAAAAAAAAAAAACATGGCCTTCCCCACAAAGTCAAAAGTCAAAGTCAAAAGGCTTTTATTTCAATAAAATCACTATGATCACTTTGAAACGTCTTAAAAACTAGGTGAAGCTATGCAAACAGAGCAAATTCCTTTTCATGTGGGGGATTTACCCATACTCACCACGATGGACATGTGGGTTGGCCAGCGCTGTTAGAGCTATCGTTGCTAAAATGAGGGACGCTGCTGCCCATCCCCTAGCTTTTTCCCTTAGTCGCCTCTTACGACATCCGCGGATACGTAGATATGGAGGAGCCTATTCTTCAGCCGGAGCCACCACGGCCCATTTCATCTTACTTAAAATAAACTCATGTAAATTCAACTAGATTTAAGGCGTTTAAAAATAACTCTTGCGATTTCAATGAATATTGAAGTATTAATGTAAATAATTTTTATGATTTTATAACTCTTTTTACGTTAAACTGAATGCAGTTGAAATGCATTAATTACGTGTGGAAGACACGCCGCAGAGCGCTCATAAATCTTTCTGAAATAAAAAGCCTTTATGCTGCAAGTAATAAGTGTCAAAATACACCGTTAATTCTTTTGCGAGGTGCCTGACTAACGAGCCTCGGTGTAAAACATTGCATATAGGATGGGGGACACTGGTATGTTGGAGATTTAACGCTTAGCATAGCTTCCATATTTTTGAAAAAACAACAAGACCTTAATTCTAACTTTAGGGTGCCACTAAAATGAATTTCTAGTTTAGAAAATAGCTTGATTCCCAAGCAAAATTACTCTTGTCTTGCCACATCCCATTTCGCAACTTAGCCTATTTTGATTTTTGTAGAATTTATGTTGAGCTTGTTGTTTAATCTACCTTCAAAAACAAGTAAAAATACTACGAAATTATAGGAATATATAGGATGTGCATAAGGGAAATAAAGATTGAACATGAAAATTAGAAAGTTACAATTTAAAAAAAGAAGCTCTTTGTCTGGAACATGAATTATTATTAATAAAATTTAATTTATAACATGCTCTGCAGCACACATCACACCATTTTTACTTTCATTACTTTTCTCTTGTTTCTTTTATTATATGTACCTAATGTTTATTGTAAAATGTTGTGCAAATGGGTGTGTTTTGGTGGCAATTAAATAAATGTCTATGTCTCTGTTAACAAAAGCGATATTTAGCCTCATATCTCACGAGCTAAATAAGGTTATTATCAAAAAATGCAAAGCCTTAACAAATTACATCATAATATTAGCGAAAATGAAGAATTTCGAAGCATAGCGTGCGTATCTGTTAGGTATTTAAAAAAACATTTTTTGCGATAAATTAATTTAGTGCAGTTAAAATCAGTGAGATACCCTCTAGGTATACTTATAGATAGATGTAGGGTCTCGGTTTCTCAAAAACGGCTTATGGTCAGTTGTGATAGCATCAAAATTCTATGGAGTGCTTCACTGCGGTCGCCATATGACGGTCAACACTTCTTATCAAACCAGCACTCATATAAATATAGCCAGTCTTCCGTTTTTGTCCCTGAACTATTACAAAACAGTTATTTTGTCAAAATACTAATATAATCATTTAAATCTCTTACACGGTAACATATTAGGTATATTAAGACTAGTAAACGCCTGCAGCTTTGTTCGCCTGAATAAAATGCACCTGAGTAGGTAGAACCGTTTCGACATTCTCCCCGGGGGAGAATGCGTCGGGGGTCTACTACCAACTGTACCTGAAATAAGCCGCATTTTTTTCAGGCAACCTCCATTTTGTACCTACGCTTTAGCTTGGAATTTTCAAAAATACTTTCTGGTTTTTGATTTGAAAATGCATAGAGACTAGGAACTTACTCTATGCATCGAAAACAATACACCCTCGAAATTTGAAGTCTCTAAGACCAGCAGTTTTTTTTATTTTTTTATACTACTGAAGTGGCAAACAAGCATACGGCCCACCTGTTGGTAAGCGGTTACCGTAGCCTATGAGCACTTGCAATACCAGAGGCATCACGCTCGCGTTGCCGACCCCGAACCCCCTCCCCCCCTAAAGAGCTCTGGCAACCTTACTCATCGCAGGAACACAACACTATTTGAAATAAACTCTGGGAAAGCGTGCTCCATCTTAGGCCACATCTCACTTGCAAAAGTGAGTTGGTGGCCAAACGCCTTACCATTATCAAAAAAAAAAAAAAAATATGTTATTTGGCTGCGACCTTTTGTAAGGCGGAGGTATCTCCCCAGGCGGGCTGCTCCAATTCAGAACGAGAAAATTTGTTTGTGTTCATAAACACAGTGCTGTGTTTATGTCAGTCGGTAAGTCAGGACTTTGATTCTTATAATATTGATGATATGTAGTGGGTGTGCACGAGCATTTGGTAGGGTATCGTAAATCAATTCACTGCCCACGAACATTCAAACACTTATCATTAAAATCAAGGTTTTTTGGGAAAGTTGATCTATTTCAACTATTGTGATATTTACTTATTTTAACATAAAATAGCAACGAAAATACACAGTTTCAAAATTACAACTCACTATGCCAAATTGGATACTGCATCTTTTATGTTGTTGAAAATACGCCTATGACATATTAGACAGACGCTAGACGCAAGAGTATATCATAAGGGTTACATTTTTTAAATAAAATATTGTTTACAAAAACTATAACCGACTTCAAATTCCTGAATATTTACAAGATTAATATCAACCTCTTTTTTTTGTTATCAACCTCTTTGCGTTTTGCTTACTTACTGTGGATGACACTGGCCACCTACACTTTCGAATAAAAAACAAAAAGAAGTATGACATCCATTCATCATCAATAATAACAATAACTCTTACGGTACTGACTGACTGACTGACAATCAAACGTAGTGTTTTTATTCTCTTTGAAAATCAACGCAGAGCCTACTAAGAGTATGAAATTTGCAGGGTAGCTTCCTGTTGTAGTTGTGGGTGCACAGAAAGAAATTCCCGACACACAACCCCTAAGTTTAAAGTTTATTTAAAAATAGCAGCAACCGAACGAAGTCGCGGGGATAACCATAACATAACACCGTCGACAAAAAAAAATTCGGCAAGTCGTGATTTCAAGAGATGAGGACTTTTTTAAATTTTACGGGACAAGTAGCAATCCCTCAGGAATTAAATTAATATGGGACCACCCCGGGATTATACTCTGTACACCAGTGAAAGTATTATCAAAATCGGTTTAGTATTGGCAGAGATATCGAGTAACATACACACAAAAAATCTCATACCTCTTAGATCGTCTGACAACCTCCTCCTTGATACCCCTGAGCATAGCACTTGTTTTCGTGGCAACTCCTTCTCCGTTGTAGCAGTAAGACTTTGGAATAATCTTCCGTATAATATCAAAAAAGTTGACTCCAAAGATTCATTTAAACGATTAACTCGTGAACATTTTCTTAAGAACATCTAGCATCTACACTACATGTTAATAAAACACTTGTTTTGTACTATCTGTTAATCTATTGCAGTGTAAAATATATATATATATATATGTATATATTTAAATATAGTGTATGTTTATACATAGTATAGTTTTTAGTTAAGTTAAACAATCTGTCGCACGCCAACCTCCTGTTACTACCCAATCAGGCTGGGTGGTAGATAATGCCTTGGCATTAAGCCCACCTTTTGTACATTGTTTTCTTTGTGTGCAATAAAGATTAAAATAATAATAATAATAAAAAAAACATACAGCCGACTTGAGAACCTCCTCCTTTTTGAAGTCGGTTAAAAATGATATAAGGATCCATAAAATCTTAAAATAACAACAATTTCATCGGTAGTTACTCTTAGTAGATCCACTTCAGAAAAATATATATCTAAATCTTCAGCTCTTTTGTCAGCTCGCAGTGCAGCACAATCCCGGCCGCTCACCGCGCACAGAGTAATAAATAACCGTAGAGACAACACCTTGTTAACTGAAATAATTAACGACGGAAAAATAACGCAGTGACCGGTACTCTGCCTTTTGTGCTGGATTATGATTTAGTGCATTGTGGAATTGAAAATGAAGTTTATGGGGACTTAATTTGGTAACAAAGGGAAATTACTAGAGTTTTCTAAAACTAACTTAGACTAAAACGCTGGTTTTTGCCTTTGATAACTTGTTGTAAGTATAAAGTTTTTGTTGATTGTGGCAGTCTACCTACAGTCTGATAACAATACTATATTCTTTATTACTCAGGTTTATTTCGCTGTTAAGTGGCAGTGGGCAGGCCATATAGCTCGCAGAACCGTTAACCGTTGGGGAGTAAAGGTTCACGAATGGCGACCACGAACCGGGCGACGCAGTGTTGGAGGGCCGCCCACCCGATGGACTGACGACGACGACATTGTGAAGGTTGCGGGAAGTCGGTGGATGGAGAAGGCTCAAGACCGTTCGTCGTGGAACTCTTTAGGGGAGGCCTGTGTCCAGCATTGGACTTCTACAGGCTGATGATGATGATGATTTCGCTGTTACTTGTAAAATTTAATAACAAGAGAAACAAAAGTCTCAGTAAGTATAGATCTTACTACATAATATGTTTGGGTGTTTGTTGTCCAATCACAACGTAACGGCCGATTTTGTTGAAACTCTTTTTTTGTAATATACTTTATTTACAGAAATAAAATTAAAACTAATACAAGTTAATATTTACAAAATACACAAGAAACAGTCGAGCCATCTAAAGACAAACGATCTATAGATAGCTCAACTGACTACCAGTCGGAAGCGACCCCAAGACGCTGGCGGAATTGCCACGCTGGATGGCAATGCTAATTCGCTGGGCCAAATAAGAGCCAGCTCTCTCTCAAATAAGTTCTTTAACTAGAATAGCATATAGGCTACTTTTTTGTAGGTACCGTGAGAGCAAATCTGCAGGTGGAAGCTAGTAATTTATAAAAAAAATGCATCAGGTAATTTGATTCCCGTGATTCTAAGTTTACTACTTGTAAGGTCGTAGCTTCGTAGCCGCGTAGCCAACCCCTGCTACGGCGTAGCTCCGTAGCCAGGTTGGGGTTGTTTACAAAAACAAGATGACTGGCTTAACGCGCCCTCCCGTGTCTTTATTGGCCCTTGTAGGCTTGTTGTCTGAACTGGATGGTGCTATGCAATAGCGAGAAAGTTTAAAAGTTTAATTTTTTTTTTGGTGAAAATAAATAAGATTTTAACTATAACTTGACTGGCTTCATAGCTCAGTTGGTAGTAACTCTGCCTTCTACGCTAGAGATCGCGGGTTCGATCGCACTGGGCAAACATTTGTGTGATTAACACAGATGCTTGTTCTATATCTGGGTGTATATATATATATATATTATGTATATCAGTCTCTGGTACCCATAGTAGGCTATGCTTAGTTTGGGATCAGTTGACCGTGTGTGATATGTCCGGAATATTTACGTCCGGAATAAGTATAAAGCTTTTTTTAATAAACTACCTTAAGAACCTTACGAAACTAGGATCTTTGGGAACCATAGGCATTTTTCTAGAACTAATAAAGTAATGTACGCATTACCGCTGATCATCCTGAAGAATTCCACTGCTGGACATAGGCCTCCCACAAAGAGTGCCACGACGATATCGGTTCTGAGCCTTCTACGTTCAACAACTTCCTGCTACCTTCAAATTGGTGTATCATCTACTCTTAGTCCTTTAGTTTGTGATATAAACCATTATTTCCTAATGTATGTCGGCTATGCGAGCTGTATAGCCTGCCCACTGCCGTTTCAACTTGCTAATTCTGGGAGCAGTTGGTGATCTTTTATTCGACTGCTTGTTAGAAAAAACATTTCTGAATGATTGTATAACGCATACCACCATCCAAAGCTCCACAAATAACATTGTAAGCGAGGTAATGGGGCGAGCTCACTTTAACTTTTACATTTCAGGTGCTGAAGGCTTGTAAACAGATATTTTATAGACGCTTACACCTACACTCTGGAGTACAGTAAACACGACGCGACGTCAACGTTACTTGCTATAAAATTCAGACGGAATAGATTTAATTTTTATGCAATTTTATGCCAATCATTATTTAAAGAAAAGCTGACACACATTTCATAAGGCCGGCTTTAGACGATATTTCTTGAGCGCCTGACAGTTTATTTACTCTATCCTCTGCATCATGCTGCATTGCATTCTACAATAGAAAAAGGGCAATTTCATTTGAAAGGAAAATTAAGCGAGATTATAATATCCTTTGCCTTAAAGGTTAGGCTATTACAACTTGTACCTTTTTTCTTATTTTTTATTTGCCTGTGTTTTTTGTTTATTTGTTTCTTTTTTGTTGTTTTTGTTTTGTCAACATTTCTGTTGTTATTATTATTTTTTCTGTGTGTCTCATTGTTGTATTGTCGTCACAAATAAATGTCTTTTCTTTCTTTCTTTACAAATAAACTATTATTTCTTATGTATACAGTTAAAGATCTTCCAGACAAAACAAAAAATAAACAAGACTGTTCAGCAATATCCACGTTTTATTTTCAACCATTTTTTGTGATTCATGTTTTAAAAATTACGGCGTTCTGAAACACAACGCGGGTTTAAAAATCTTGCTGCTATCTACTGGCGGCCGGCCAAACTACCTGCCCAATAAATAATACAATCTGAACGTGGGCATAAGCCTGCAACATACGAGCGACATTTGTAACGCGACACAATAAAAGTGACTAGGGTAAAAAAGCAGAAACCGTGCATTTTTTCGGGATAAATATAGCCTTTGTCATTCTCTGACCCCTAAACTACCACTGTGCTTATGTCAAACCCTTGCTTTGTGAAAAAAAAAAAATCTATGCCACGGGAATAGTACATTATTCCTGGATTAAACGTAGCCTATGTGCTATTCCAGACTAATATCTATCTCTGAGTCGAATTTCATCCAGATCCGTTCAGCCGCTCCGGCGTGACTGAGTAACAAACATTCATCCAAACTTTCGCATTTATTTAGTATGATTTATTAACATGAATTGAAAGAAAGAAAGAAAGAAAGAAAATTTATTTATTGGACCCACAACGCAGTAAGTAGGTAGGTAGGTAGGAAGATACAACGAAAGAAAAAAAAATACTTAAATCTAGTAATACAAAAAAAAAAAAAAAAACACAATAAGAAAAACAAAAACATGTAGGTAGGTGAGGCGGTAGATAGGCTAATTGGCCCGCCGATTGCGCGATGTCAAATTTCTGTAAAAGTCGCTCGTGTGTAGGTAGCCTAAGCGCGTTTGCCGCGAGCCACCGGCGACGATAACTGCCATTGTAATAGGTTTGCGAATATTTTAGCCGCCTCTAGCTTATTACACGTTGTACTTAATGACTTTTACGGTGTGTTGTTTAGAATACGAGGCAGCTCTATGTTAGCGTAGTCAGGTCTAATAAATAATAAATATTCCGGACATATCACACACGGTCAGCTGATCCCAAACTAGGCATAGCCTTTACTATGGGCACCAGAGACTGGTATATTTAATAGATAAATATTTAACACCCAGACACAGAACAAACATCTGTATTCATCACACAAATGTTTGTCCAGTGCGGGGATCGAACCCACGACCTCTAGCGTAGAAGGCAGAGTTACTACCAACTGAGCTATGAGGCCTGTCTGCTATGAAGTCTATCTATATAAATTCAAAATATATGCATTTGAATTAGATAAGAAGATTGCATTTATTAAGTGTTAATTGTATAAAATCAAATTAACATGTCTATCTATAATATCAATCGATCTTCATCATTAGTGTAATGTGAAGCCTTGGCATTCAATTAATAACATCATAAACTTTATTATTTTTTATTACATAAAATATTGCCCGTAATAAAGTTATATTATTTGGTGGCACTGTAAATAACATTAATGAAAAGGCTTGCAGTAATATTAAAAAAAGATGTAAATTAAAAATATCCATACAACAGGGGCCAACAATGATTGTGTACTCAAACTTGAATAAATTGATAGTGTTTTATATCTTAAATATACCTTATCACACCAACAGTGACATACATAGTTCTGAGTCCTGACCCCATACTAGAATTCCCTGTATCGTGTACCTGTGCGTACCAAAAATTAAGAGTACCTACAGTGGTACCACAACAACCAGACCCAGAACAAATACTGCAGATCATACAAACATTTGTCCCGCAGCGGGAATCGACCACATCCATTGCGTCTCAGACGGCAATTCGCTACGCCACCAAGATCTTTGCAAAAATATAATAGAAAATCATAGAATATAAATGTAGATGCGGAGTGAATACAAAAATTATCACTAGAAAAACCACAACCTAAAGTTTTTCATAAAAAATACCTTTCTTCACATATCAGCTCGCAGACAATGGTGTTTTTTCTCCATAAATTTCTAAGTTTTATGAGTAGGTGCTGTGCTCTACATCATGGCACTTGGAGACAGTTATGGCGTGTTTATGGACAGGTGGGGGACCGTGGATTTATTGAAATATCTTCAACCCCTTTCTAATCTAGGAAATGGCAGTAGGTATTGATTTAAAGGGTCTCCATTGAAATATTTAGTGTAGCTGTTTAGAGCACTTGTGAAGTGGTTGTAGCAACTTTTAGCAGCAGTTATTTTTTTTATTTATCCTGATTTGATGGTACAAATACGAGTCAAATCTTCTAAGTGCTTGTTTAGGTATCGGCGACCAGAAAGGTGAAAAAAATAAGTCCATCGGAATGTGGTAAAAATAATGCAAATTACTGAATTCCTCTTGAGATGTTCACTCGCTCGAAGCGCCGATAGATGCATATAAAAAAATCCCTTTCGTTCCCTTTAAAAAATAAAAATATTTTTCTTGTGGCCTTGCATTAGCAAGTTCCAAGTCAAACAAATAGTTCCCTAAAGCACTAAGCTACACTGAAAACTTTGTAATCCGTCGACAAAAAGGTCCAGCAACATGTCCAGTTTCACCTACACCACAAAAAGGCGAACATGTCCAATATCGCGGCCGTCACCGATAGTTTTTGTCCCGCAAAGTGATCCTGCACCTGTGTGCGCAAAAACTACGCAGACATTTTGAGCTGAATAACTTTTTAGGGGTTGAGGGACATTATACCCCTCCTCCTCCTCCGTCGTTCCTTCATTACTGAAGTTCGTGACCCCTTTGTTGCAGCTTGTTAACTACTTGTTTCCACTGGTTTCTGTCTGTTGCCCGTTGGAGAGCTGCGCTTACTGGTATCTCTAGGTGTTCGGATACCTGGTCCGTCCATCGTTTGGGGCTTCGCCCTCGCGGCCTTTTACCCTCAACCTTCCCAGTTACCATAAGGCGCTCAAGATTATCAGAGCTCTTGCGAGCAATATGGCCAAAGTACTGTAGTATTCGGTGTAGACATATCGCAGAAAGCCTTTGGGACCCCTATACTCCTACATGAAGAGAATTATGTTTTATATAGGGTGGTATATTTTCTTACTTTACCTTGAAGATATAAGGTGGTATATTTTCTAAGTATGTTACCTTGAAGAGAAAATAGTTTATGAGGTACCCTATTGCATACCTAGGCACAGCTAGCTGTCAAACGATAGTTTCGCCACGAACGCATTATTGTGGAGTACTTGTAGCGGGTATGCATTGATAGGCACCAAGCCGTGTTTGTTGCCTGGTTCTTCTAGGCTTGGTTGCGGAACAGGCGTAGCTTCACCTAGTTTCTAAGACGTTTCAAAGTGATCCTATTGATTTTATGTGAAATAAACGCCTTTTGACTTTGACTATGCGAGTATGCATAATAGGGTTCGAGTGCAAGCGAATCCGTCGACGTATGCCAGTTTGAATTACAAATATCACATAAAATTGCCTCGCATTGTCTTATAATAATTTATTAACGTTTGCCCTTTCGAGCCAGTCGGTCCGGCGGGTCTCATCCCACGACCTGCGACCTAAAGCCATGATTCCAACTTAATCTTACCAATATTATAAATAAAAGTTTGTTTGGATGTTTGTGCTTCAATCGCGGATACAATGTTCTTTCAGGACCACTAATACAATCTTGGGGCTGTTGCTTAACAAAGAACAAGCTTATGGTCAGCTACCTTTCTCTCACGGACTCCCTTGCATACCTATCCGGATAAAAAGTGCCCACTTGTTATTCCAGGCTTGCCAAAATTTCATTCCAATCTGTTCAATGGTTGATGCGTGAAAGAGGAACAAATGCCATTTATATTACTAACGTGAAACAATAAAGAATATGAATATGCTTGATTGTCGTGTCACTGATTCCTTCTTGGTCACCAGTGTAGTGAAAGGATTAAAGTGCGCTCTTTAGTAAGAGCAAAGATATGTAACTATAGTCGAAGTAAGATTAACAAATATCTTTACATCTTTACAAACTTTCGCATTTAAAATATTATTAAAGTGGGGTGAAATAGTGATAGTAGTGAATTTTTATACAAAAACGTAATAATAGCATAGCTGTTGCCTAATAAAGTTGCCTTTAACTTTATTAGGCAACAGCCCTCTGGTCTACTGGTATCGAACGCAGTGTAACCAAGAAAGTACTAGTGGCACCACGAACAAACCGATTTGCATACTCTGTATTAAGCTTAGTCTAGATATAGTCTGTAACCTGGAATTGCCGAAATTGAGCCGTGAGGTGTAAAAATAACATATAGTAAGTAAGCGAAGATGCGGGCTTTGTACTAGTTTCATAATTTAAATGAGAAATCGTCAAATTGTAGTATTCCTGTAATTCTCGTTTATGCCAATTACTGATATTGTTATTACCTTTTACTAAATTGTATGCTAGTTAAATTTCAAATTAAATTAAATTCATTTATTGATTCGGACAAAGATCCATAGATAAGAGTATATTACATGTCACACAATTAAATCAAAAACAAAAAGGAAGAAAGACGCACAGAATTAATGTATATAATAAAGGAGCCATTTAATTCTGGGCCTGGTCCATGTACACTACATAGAAAAATTAAGAAAAAATAGGAGATTACAAGAAAGATACAATTTTATTAATTTGAAGACAAATGCGATGGTACAAGAATAGTTCTTCTGGATAGTTTTTTACTATGTGAACACTATTTGAAGGCCACCATGTTGGTTTATAATTGGCGTTTGACATGACATTGACATATTATTCATGTCATGTTGTTTGATGTTTTTGTTTTGTCAGATAAATGTAGGTTGTCAAAATGACAATTCACGCACGTCCATCCGCCACATTTTTGTAGCGCTGTGTGTTGCTCTCTTTGTCGAAGAAAATCTTAATGTACCTTAGAACGAAGTCAATTTAAATAAAATAACCTATTAAATACGTTTACTTTATTGCTTAGCCATATTTTAGAGTAGTGTACACAGTGCAGGCCCAGGCTCCATATATTGATGAAACGTCTCTTTTGTTTAGCACAGGGGTTGAAGCCTTAGCTTGACATCCAGTGTCTTCGCAATTGCCTTTAATACATTGTAATTACTTGAACATAGGTGACATGGTACTCGTAGTATCTGATACCCACGACAGTAGGCAATCTATGCCCATGCTTGCTTAAAATTAGAAGATTTGAAGTCAGCGTTAGTGAAACTTATTAGAGGTAGGTACAATATATTTGGCCGTGGTAACCCCGGCCCCGAAGAATAGGCCCCTCCATATCAACCTATCCGCGGATGTCGTAAGAGGCGACTAAGGGAAAAAAGCTAGGAGATGGGCAGCAGCGTCCCTCATTTTAACAACGATAGCTCTAACTGCGCTCGCCAACCCGCATGCCCAGCGTGGTGAGTATGGGCAAATCTCCCCACATGATAAGGAATTTACTCTGTCAGTGGGGGAGGCCATGTTCAGCAGTGGACGTCGAACGGCTGAAATGATGATGATGATGACAATATATTTATAAAATGATTGGCACCGCCGTGTTTGTTGGTCGCGAGGAACAGGCGTAGCTTCACCTAGTTTCTAGACGTTTCAAAGTGATCCTAGTGATTTGAAATAAACACCTTTTGAGTTTGACATTCTTTGAAATCATACGGATAATTTCGATTGTAACAAAATGTGACAGACTCATTAGCTTATGAAAAACGTGAGAAACTGATGCTACGGTCTCAGGCATCATTACGCAAAAACCAAGACACCCTTATATCACGGAACCCCGTTTGTACGGAATCCTGTAAAGAATCTGCGATTTCTTTGTAACGTCACGCGCGGCTGAGATCAAAGGCAGGCGACCGACAGTATAGTTTTCTGACAGTGTGCATTTTATCTTAGCAATGACGTTCACTGTTTACACTGTAACAGTGAACGTCATTGTAAACTAGTGAGAACAGAACTTCTACATATTAGCTACTTTTGATCTTTTCATCATCTTCATAAGTAATATTAAACGTAAGCGAACTTCGACATCAAGATTACTACGTATAAAAATTCGAATGATTGAACTGATGTGTCCTCAAAATAGCTGATATTTGCATAGACTTTTTTTCAATGAAAAATATTGAATTTCCAAAAGTTTTACAGCATACTTTATCGTCCATTGGATGTAGAATAAGCCGCCACTTTCGGGAGAGCATACACAATATGAATAACCTTGTATATTAGGTAATATTGCAAAAAACTGTACACCTAGTATAAGACTGACTGACGCCATATAAAGAAAAGAAGAAGATTGACTGACTCTGTTCAACAACACTTAAATGTATCACAAAAGTACTCTCAAAACTTAAGTGTGTTCTAAACACATCTGTAATTCACATGCAGACTCATCCTCTTGTCTTTAATTCGGTATTAAAGATCTTAAAGATTTCTGGTGTTAGTCAGAGTTATACTTGACTCTAGTTATGACGACCTAGGTGGCGCAGCGAGCGAGTGCTCGCCTAAGACGCATGGGGTATGGGTTCGATTCCCGCTGCGGGACAAATGTTTGCATGATCTGCAAAGTTTTATTCCGGGTGTTGCGGAACTATGGTACTCGTAGTTTCTGATACCCACGACACAGGGAATCCTAGTGTGGGGTCAGGACTATGTATGTGAGTGTTGGGTGTTATTTATTTTACTCGGAACATTCCCAGTGATGTACAATTTTTATTTTTACAATAGCGTGTTGTGAAACGTTGTGTGGGAGCTGTAACCTCACTTTTCACTTCATTGGGAAACACAAACAATGGATATATATGGAAATTATGTAATTTTTCTGTGTAATAGTTATTTTCTTAAAATAATCGTTGTTGTGTCAATGAAATATGAATATTTAAGTGTGAATTATTGTTGGAGGTTTTTTTTTTTTTTTATACTACTGAGATGGCAAACAAGCATACGGCCCACCTGTTGGTAAGCGGTTACCGTAGCCTGTGAGCGCTTGCAATACCAGAGGCATCACGCACGCGTTGGCGACCCCAAACCCCCTCCCCCCCCTAAAGAACTCTGGCAACCTTACTCATCGCAGGAACACAACACTATTTGAAACAAATAATCTTATTTGGCTGCGATCTTCTGTAAGGTGGAGGTACCTCCTCAGGCGGGCTGCTCCAATTCAGAACGAGAAAATCTCGCTGTGCCCTACCTCCTCCTCCAGGTTACGAAGAAAATGACATATGCTTAGGTCGTTTGGACTAAAGTCGTGTTGCTAGCGAAGACAGTGGCACTGAGACTTGGTCGCCTCATATACAAGCTCAAAGTCGCGAGACGGGCTATGGAGAGAGATTATACTTATCCAAGTGATTATACCTATTACCTACTTATAAGTTACGCAGACTAACTAAAAAATATTGTACGTATAGGTAAGTACCGTGACAACGACGATCAATTTAAATGTTTAATGTACTTACTACCACTTACTACGTAACTGGTTCTCTTCTGTGTGTAATTGAATGTTATTTTAAAATAAAAACAAACAGATTGCTTATGTGAACTTTAGCAATACGATTTGTGTAATTATTCACAACTAAGTTCATCTACAAATATTTATTCAACGTCAAAGGTTTCCTAATGTTTAAAATAATCACAAAACAGGTAGCGTCATAGAGCAAAACTTGGTGCTTCTATGATCGTTGAGGCACAATTAAGATAAACTTTGAAAATCGAATCTTTAGTATGTTCAAACTAATAACCAATCGTAATCTTAATCTTAAATGTTACCATTTTTGTTGTTTTAACGCATAAAATTCAAATAGTTTTGGAATTTATGAACAAAGGACTGGCCTCATAGTTCAGTTATTAGTAACTTTGCCTTCTGCGCTAGAGGTCACGGGTTCGATCCCCGCACCGGACAAACATTTGTCTTATAAACACAGATGTTTGTTCTGTGTCTGGGTGTTAAATATTTATCTATTATATATATATATATATATATATATAAAAATATATATATAAATATATATATTTATATACAGGGTGAGTTTTTTTTCAGGGCCACTTAGGCGAAATCGGAAACTGTGAGAGTAATCGAAAAGTGATGTTGGGTGTTACGGGCGGGAAAAAAAATAAAACCTGTATATATCAGTCTCTGGTGTCCATAGTACAGGTTATGCCTAGTTTGGGATCAGTTGACCGTGTGAATATGTTAAAAAAAAGCTCTTTTATATAACACCTGTATTTGTATTTTATTGATGATCCTTAAATATTAATAATGTCTTGGCCGATTTCACCAGCAAATTCGATAGTACAACGTATTCCTCTAAATTTCAATAATCATTTGATAGGCACAATTTTTTTTTATTTGAATTTCTATTCTGTGCTCTACGATTAGTACCTAATGATTTTTCTGGTGAATGAAGGTATTTAATTAAGCTGCCTTCCCACTAGATGTGCGAGGTAACTAAGCGGTGAGCGAGGGAGAAGTCCACCATGGGTTTGCTTTATATTCCTAGCTTAGCTGAGCTCCGTTGGAAGCTAACTATTTTACATACTCGATGAAGCGAGGGATGGGAGCTAAGGATGCTTGGTGCAGATATGTGAAGTACGCTCAGGCTCATCTTTCTCCCACAGCTAACTCGCGGAGAGCAGATATTATGCACATCTTACTCGCTTCGCTCCACCGCTAAGCTTTAATAAATAATAAATAAATAAATATTCCGGACATATTCACACGGTCAACTGATCCCAAACTAGGCATAGCCTGTACTATGGGTACCAGAGACTGATATACATAATAGATATATATTTAACACCCAGACACAGAACAAACATCTGTGTTAGTCACGAATGTTTGTCCGGTGCGGGAATCGAACCCGCGACCTCTAGCGCAGAAGGCAGAGTTACTACCAACTGAGCTATGAGGCCAGTCAAATGAGCTATGAGCTATGAGCCTTTGCTGGAAATAGACACATAGAAAGAAAGAAAGAAAGAAAATACATTTGTTTTGGACACACAAGACAGCACAAACTAATTAGAGAAGACACTACAGGTTATAGAGAGGTGGGTAACAAACAAAGTAGGTTGGAAGAAACAAAACTAGGGTGTTCATTAGTCCGTGCCGAGGTGCATGCGTGAGCCAAAAAAGTTTCCATCTCAGCTTTAATGCCGCACACGAAGTGTAGCGGCGCTGGTTGTCATAGCTTAGCTATAACATAGTTTCGTAGCTTAGCTTTGACCTCGCTCACCGCTTAGCTACCTCGCGCATCTCTGGTGGAAACGCAGCTTTATACATGTCGAATATCGCGCGATAGTCGTGTCGATTTTATGTGCTTTTCCATTGTTACACGAGAAAATATACATTTTCCCGGCCTTCAAAAAATGTACTTGAATATCGTTGCATTATTACCAGTTGATTTAAGATGTTCGCGTTTAACCAACGAATGCTATCAAGGTTTATTGAATTTTCACTTTGAATAAAATCATTAACACCTAGGTACCTACCAAGAAAATACAAAGACAGGCCTTTATTTTTCAGTTATGTAATAAAAGTGTTGTTTAAAAGCATTGTATTTTTCAGTTAACCAAGTAAGAAAAGCATGATTGTATTTTTTAGTCTTCAAGAAAAACCTACCTACGAAAAAACGAATGTAAATGATGATGTCCTAACATTGTAATTCAACTATAATTCTCTGAACCATCATCTTATCGATTTTGTGTAGGCGGTGACTAAGTTGACAGTCTCAAAGATTTATGGTTCAAATTCGTGTGAAATAGCGCTGGCACGCTCACTTTTGAATGGCAATAAGACGTCATATCGTTGACGTATCGTCTGCATCAACGCGAACGCACCAATCACGCGGTGAATGGATGTCATCAGTAACGCAAGTTATAGTTTTTTTATTATTTAATTATACAGCGCGCGGGCGCGACATTCATCCCGTGTCAAGGTGAGCGCGTGGTAATGTCACGAAAGCGCATTCTTGGGCTCTAGAGCCTTTTCAGACTAGCGTTTTATAAGAATGTATAAGTTCGTTTTTCGAAGCACGTGTAGGCGCGTAAATGTTTTTTTTTTTATACGACTGAGGTGGAAAACAAGCATACGGCCGACCTGTTGGTAAGCGGTTACCGTAGCCTATGAGCGATTGCAATACCAGAGGCATCACGCACGCGTTGCCGACCCCGAACCCCCTCACCCCTAAAGAGCTCTGGCAACCTTACTCATCGCAGGAACACAACACTATTTGAAACAAATAATGTTATTTGGCTGCGATCTTCTGTAAGGCGCAGGTACCTTCCCAGGCGGGCTGCTCCAATTCAGAACGAGAAAATCTTGCTGTGCCCTACCTCCTCCTAATGTAATGTGCGCCTTATACGTTCGTATAAGCGCTGGAATAAGCCCTTGTGCACGCGTTTGGCTTTTTTAAAGCGCGCTCAGCGACCGTATACGCGCAAAAAAGCCTCTCGTTTGATCACGCTCCTAGACTATAGCTTTTGCCGGTCCGTGATGATAGATCTGTGAATGCATTTAACTGTAATGGATAAATCAAGGTATGTCGGTTAGCGTAGGACGGCCTTCCACTCGCCGCGGTGGAATCCGAACGGGAACCCGTGACCTTGTCAAGTGCTAATGCGCCGTTGAACCAGACGTCGGACGATGACTGGTTCGACGACGCATTGGCACTAAGGTGAATGACGGAATATCGATGGTTTTTTAGTCGGTATGCCGCTGGTTACTAGCGTCTCATTAGCATTAGTAGCCAGCGGAGAGCCCGACATACCCCTCCGGCTTTCCTCGAGACGGAGGGGAAGCGTAATGCATTTTTCCATCGTATAAAAAAAAAAAAGGGTGGCCTTCCACTCGATGAACTGATGATGGGGCACCGGCGCGGTGGTCACATCAACTCGGTGAATGGACCATTCGTCGTAGCATCATATGTGCATGTATAGCGCCTATGTCCAGCAGTGATCATCTTAATATTCATAATATTTCATATACATTTATTGCATCATGTAGGTATGTACAGTTTGTTCAAGGTAGGTTGCAATAAATTCTGGGTTATTAGTAACATAACCCTACAAAGTCGTTGCATGGGGTTTGAATTCAATTTCATGACATTTTAATGATTAAAGGTCATGAGCAATCGGTAAAGTTACTTTTAAAAGAAAAAAAAATAATGTTAGACTAATTATTATATAGGTAATTAATCAAAAACTTTTTGAAGGTAATGATAATGTCAGTTAGCGATATTGATTTTAGATGATAATTGGGGCTCCTGCTATTCTTTTTTATAGTAGAGAGCTATGTACCTACCTGTTTTTTGTAAAACAACTTGTTTAACTTGTAACTTGTTTTTATTCTATAGGTATATCATAGTGATTGATGGCATCTATTCGTGAGCGGCATTAGAGCTGAGATGGGACCTGTTTTTTGGCTTACGCATGCACCACTAGATAAATATATTTTTTTCTTTCTTTCTTTCTATTCATTTCTTAATTTGACCAGAATTGTAAATAATGTATACTTATAATGAAACCGTTTAATCATTAACATCAACTACATCATCAATAAACGATTAACGAGTCCTAGCAAGTTTTCTGAAATATGATTTGCATTTTAGCACTACTAGTGGTTCGCCCCGAACTGAGACCTTTTTTTTTTTTAGTGGTGATGGTTAGTCGTTTGACCACCATCTCACTTTTGCAAGTGAAATAAGGCCTAAGATGGAGCACGCTTTACCAGAAGGAACTTATTCACTCTAGATTTGAAGACTCCTAGATTGTACTCATCCGGGAAAACAGACGCTGGCAGATCGTTCCACTCTTTGCCAGTGCTTATAATAAAGGTGGAGCAGAAACGTTTGGTTCGACACTGTGGTATGTCGACCAGGTAAGGGTGGTAATTACCTGTGCGTCTACTTGTCCGGTAGTGGAAGGGGGAGGGAGGGATGAGGTTACGCAAATCCTGTGCACAGTCACCAAAGTGGTACTTGTAGAACACTGACAGTCTGGCCACACGCCGTCATGTTCAAGGCTCTGTAGATTGGACTCCACAAGCGAGTCATCTCCTATGAGCCTAACACGGATCTCGCGAAGTCTGGTAAAAGTTGGTGCTTCGAAGATCGCAAATAAAGATAAACTTTGAAAATTGCACCTTTAGGATGTTCTGACTATTAACCAGTCGTTAGTTTTTACATGTAAGACGTGTTAATAAATAAATAAATGTATGATAACTATGTGTCTAAAGTTGTTGGAACACCTTCAAAATTAGAATTAGAAAAAGTGAATGTAAAGGCGGATTTTTTTACAAGTTTGGGAAGGTGTTCGATCCAGTCCACCTGCGAAGTTTTTGTTATAGATCTGACCTTGGGATGAGTTACATTTAGATTTACATTGACCACAAAATAATCAAATGGACATTCACTTTATACAAACCACGCCATATGTCCGTGTTCAGGCATCAAGTTATTATGTTATGCAAAACACTTTTATGGCGCGATTATTATGATTTTGGGCGTGGCCTTGCGAAAGCTATATGCTATATGTATATTTATGTTATCTAAGGGGCTTATATTCTACAGCCAACTGGCAATAAAGTGTGTTCTAAGACTTTAGTAAATTCGGCATTTTTTCATTGCTTGCTTGCTTGAGGTATCATTGATTATTTCTTGGTCATTCTGTATTAGGTTAGTGACCAGGTCGAGGTATGGTGGCCCTGAAAAGGGCCTATGACCGTCGGTGAAGGAATCAGTGAAAGGAAAAGACCACGCTTCTTAGAGGCTCCTTTCGTGCAAAATTTAAAAAGCTCTTTGCAAAAATCTGCTGTTTTGGTCAAATCACTTCGAAATTAGTCAATCGATTGGGAAAATAAAATCTGAAAAAAAATTATATGTAGTTTTTTTCGCTAATATACTTTCTGTTTGTTGATACAATAACCCCTTTCGGGATGGTATACATGCTATAAGATTATATAGATTTAAGGAATTAAATATCATGACATTTACTGGTGAGTACATTTTTCAAAATCTAATTTATGCTAAATTACATATGGAAAATTTTAAATTAAAAAGGGACATCCACAATTTTAATACACGCAAAAAAAAAACAATATAGTTGTTCCAAAACATAGACTAGCTAAGGTGAACAAATGCTTCTTATGCATGAGCATAATATTTTTCAATAAGTTACCTTTGGACATCAGAAATCTAGATTTAAAGGAATTTAGCGCTAGAATTAGAAAGTTTTTATTGTTAAAATCTTATTATGATATTGACGAAGCTCTGGCTGATGATTTTAGTGTGTAATCTACTGTTGTTTTTTTTTTTATTTCTATGTTACTTGTTTTTTTTAATAATGTATAATATGACTTTACCTAGTGTACAGACTGTATAAAAACGGAATAAAATCTTTAGAATTTGAATTTGAATATGAATCCCCTTTTATGTCCTGAGATGCTTTGACCTTTATATCATAACCGTAATATAGCGGTCGCATATGCAACGTTTTTGTTCTACTAAGACAAGCATTATGACGTTAAACGCTCGCTTAAAAACGCTTCTGATTTATCTTGAGTTATGCAATTTGTAGGCACCATCATTATTTCTGAATAAGTGTGAAGAAATAAATAAGAATTTTATGATCTCTCCATACGAACGTAGATGGTTTTTTAATAAGGTACCTATCAATTTTTATAGTAATTGATTTACGATAGGGTCCTGACATTGGGCGCCGAATCCGCCTACGCTACATCATCAGACCAAAGGTCGCAGGTTCAAGTCCGGTGTCGTTAACAAATGAGTTTTATGACTTCAGGCTATATTCTTAACTCGTAAAAAAGTGGCTCAAATATTGCAACCCTTACTAATAAATAAATAACACCCAACACTCACATACAAACTCCTGACCCCACACTAGGATTCCCTGTGCGTGGAATGGACACTACGAGTAGAGGAGAGAGAGTGAGAGAGAGAGAGAGAATAAGTTAATATAAGAAGAAATATTCATCCAAATTATTTACAACTAAAATAACAGTAGATATGGCCTACAATGATACAAAAACCAAAGAAAAATATTTTTGATGATTATATCGAGTCAAGATCGAATAAATCTTGTCATTTCCGTCATAATTATGTAAAAATCAAGAGCAAATTAATTCTAGATTATTATGTATCTAGGTAGCTGGAAACAAAGGCTAAAAATACTTATTTTAATAAAAGTCACTAGAATAGCTTCATCTCACAGACATCGCAACAGAGTCAAACAAGTTTGACACGTGCATAGATTACAAACACGTGCTTAAAAATGGTCGAGATATCTTCCACTAGGCCAGCACCACTCACGGTGTAGTACATTAGTAGTATCCGACGCGTTGGACGGACATTGGACGTTGTAACTTGTTTGTCATGTCACTGATTCTTCCATGGTCATCCTGTATTAGGTGAGTGACCAGGTTGAGGTATGGTAACCCTGAAAAGGGCATATGACCGTCGGTGAAAGAATCAGTGTATTGAAAGGATTAAAGGTCGCCTCTTAGAGGCTCCTTTCGTGCACATGTCACATGTCTTCAAATTTTGAGGTTCTAGGAGGCACAGGCGGACATGCCGGTTTTCTCCTGTTTCCTTCACCATTTGAGAGCAAGTGTAGCGCACATAAATTTTCTGAATGGAAAATCCATTGGTGTACGACCGGGATTCGACACCACGACCTGTGGATCGAAAGGCCACTACAACCACTCTACCAGTGCTATATTGTTGAAACCTGACAATGCGTGTTATTCCCATCTAAATGCAAGCGTGTCAACTGACTGCGCTATTAAACGAATTTGAACCTTAAATCTTTGAGACTGTCAACTTACCGCCTAAACAAAATCGGAAAGTTGTTGGTACGGGGCAAAGTTTAACCTCTGCGCGTTTACGTGTGACCTCGACCTGGTCGCTGACCTAATGCAAGAAGATCAAGAAAAACAATGACCCGTCAAGCAAGCAAAGAAACAAACATTCGAAGGTATTGTAAATGGTACGTAAAGGTTCGTAGGTATTTTAAATGGTATGAGACTGTTACAGGTCATCCTACTAATATTATAAACGCGAAAGTTTGTATGTATGGATGGATGGATGTTTGTTACTCTTTCACGTAAAAACTACTGAATGGATTTTAATGAAACTTCACAATAATACAGCTTATACATCAGAATAACACATTAGCTACAATTTATAAAGATATTGTGTGAATTGTCCAAAATATGACTACTAGCTACTCGAAATAATAATCCTGCGAAGACGAAGTCACGGGCACCAGCTAGTTCATTCTTCTTCTTGTCGTGTCACTGGTTTTTTCTTGGTCATCCTGTCTTTGATCAGTGACCAGGTTGAGGTATGGTGGCCCTGAAAAGGGCCTATGACCGTCGATGAAAGAATCAGTGTAGTGAAATGATTAAAGTGCGCCTCTTAGAGGCTCCTTTCGTGCACATGTCACATGTCTTCCAATTTTTTAGGTTCTAGGACATGCCGGTTTCCTCACGATGTTTTCCTTCACCGTTTGAGAGCACTAGCATAGCGCACATAAATTTTCCGAATGGAAAATCCATTGGTGCACGACAGGTTTCGAACTCACGACCTGTGGATCGGAAGGCGGGGCCACTACCACCCCTCCACCAGTGCTCTCAAACCCAATTGGCAATAAAGTTTGTTCTACGACTTTGTGTGTAGAATAAGCCCCTTTCAGAATGTCATACATATTATGAATCACCTTATATAGTTTTGCTAAACGGAAAACTCGCCTACTTTTATAAATAACAAAAGTTTCTCTCAAATATTGATTGATTTATTTATTTAATCTTTATTGCACACAAAAAACAATGTACAAAAGGTGGGCTTCATGCCAAGGCATTATCTACCAGCCAGCCTGATTGGGTAGAAACAGGAGGTTGGCGTGCGACAGACTGTTTAACTTAACTAAAAACTATACTATATATAACCATACACTATATTTAAATATGTATATATATAAATATATAAAACACTGCAATAGATTAACAGATAGTACAAAACAGTGTTTTATTAACATGTAGTGTAGATGCTAGATGTTCTTAAGAAAATGTTCACGAGTTAATCTTCTAAATGAATCTTTGGAGTCAACTTTTTTGATATTATACGGAAGTTTATTCCAAAGTCTTACTGCTACAACGGAGAAGGAGTTGCCACGAAAACAAGTGCTATGCTCAGGGGTATCAAGGAGGAGGTTGTCAGACGATCTAAGAGGTTTGTCATGCGTATCACACCGGTTGATATGGGAAACTATTTATTTTAGTATCTTACTAGCTACGCACTGACTACTTAGTTTATTAAATTGTTAGTTCATCATGTTAATCATTCTGTATTACAGTATAATAAGCATAGAATGATTTCGACAGGCTGTCTGTCTGTTTGTGAATTCGTCATATCATATTATTACGAAATAATAATGTTTGCTGATTGGTAAAAGGTAATTACGACAGGCTGAGTAGAAAATTGTAGGTTATGTTTTAATTTCGTAAAGGATTTAGGTATACATGTTTGCGTTTAGTAAACGATCAATCTTTGAATGTTCAAACATATTTAGGTTAGTATTTCATCATCAGCCTGAAGAAGTCCACTGCTGGACATGGGCATCCCCCAAAGAATTCCACGATGAACGGTCTTGAGCCTTTTCAAAACAATATCAGGGCGTCTGATCGAAGCGACGCAACGTGTAACGTGTAACAACGTGTAGCATTGCCATCCAGCGCAACAATGCAACTAGCATCTTGGGGACGCTTTAATTAAGTAATTTAAAAAAGAAGTCGAGGTACTTAATCGGTCGCCCACTCCTTCCCAATGGCCTCAGAACATTCTAACATCGGTGGCGATGGAGTTTTTGGCCCGAAATTTTTAACCGGACCTGTTCTTTTAAAAAACGTTAGCTCGGTTATTGTGATAATGTTAACGCAGCATTACTGAAGGGTATAATAAATTCAAGTGTCTTCGATAAATGTCTATGGCCTTTAAAATAATAGGTAATACCATTTTGCAATCCGCCACACGTTATGGTCAGAGCTGCGATCACCCACAGCAATCTCTGATGACAGATGCTGCAAGAAATTACATAATTTACATAGAAATTGACCTTCTGTGATTCATAACCTATGAAATCTTTTTGAATCATTTACTGGGAGCATTTTATAAGGATTATTATATTGCACAAGTTTTCAACATTTAAGTAAAACTAAAGAAAGTCGACGAAAGTCTACAGTGTTGCCAGTGATGACATATGGCACTGAGACTTTGTCGCTAACTATTGGCCTCATACACAAGCTCAAAGTCGCTCAACGGGCTATGGAGAGAGCTATGCTCGGAGTTTCGCTGCGTGATAGAATGCGAAATGAGGAATTCCGTAGAAGAACCAAGATTACCGACATAGCTTTCAGAATTAGCAGGTTGAAGTGGCAGTGGGCCGGCCATATAGCTCGCAGAACTGACAACCGTTGGGGAGCAAAGGTTCTCGAGTGGCGACCACGAACCGGACGACGCAGTGTTGGAAGGCCCCCCCACCCGATGGACCGACGACATTGTGAAGGTTGCGGGAAGTCGGTGGATGGAAAAGGCTCAAGACCGTTCGTCATGGCACTCTTTGGGGGAGGCCTATGTTCAGCAGTGGACTTCATCAGGCTGATGATGAGGATGATGATGAAGTAAAACTAAGGCCAAACTGACGCGACTACAAAGACGAGCGATACTCGAGCCCGTTTTTAGAAATAGGCAGAACGTAAGTACCTACTGACATTTGACATTGCTGTTCGGGTCAGTTATTTACGCACGTTGGTTTGCACGTAGCTTAATATTAGTGATGAAATCCAGGGAAGTCCAAGATAGACAACATAATATAGTGAATGAAGCTTTCACTATATTATGTTGCCTTGCCATAATAACCTAAGTGTAAAATTTGAATACCTAGTGGTATTCAAAATTATACCTATGCATAATAATTTTGACCAGTTCTGCTTGGCACATTTAAATTTCATACTAAAGATTCGAAACTGCTAGATTACGGCTCTCATATCCCGGTAACCGCTTCTTGGGAATTGTTATGGTATGTATAATTTTAGTACTTAATTTCAAGTTAATTTCATTAAACTTTATCGTATAAATTCGACTGACCTTGCTATGGAATTCTCTTCCTTATCGTCAAGAACCGATATACCTCTAGAGTTATTATGTTTAACTGCCAGCTAAATATAAAATTCTAGTGTTTGCGTTATTAAAAAGCTACATATTTTAGGAAGAGGTAAGGCACAGCGAGATATTCTCGCTCTAAATTATCAAATTAGTTAAGTGTGAACCGACGTAGAGCATTCCTTCGTTCTTTGTCAGCGTTCACAATGAAAGAAAAACATATCTAATTATGAATAATTTGTCACACAACCAAAAAAGTTTGCCAAATCCTGATAGCTAGTGTGGCCACAACATTAGCATAAGTTAGTTATTCCCTGGTCATGCCCTGAGTACCTAGCGACCATTGATCCCGGACCTCGGTAGGCTCGGCTTTTTGGCTTTTTGTACTGGTGTGGTGCCTCTCACTAATAAAATAGCTTATTCCAAAAAGCACCAGCTAACTAGCGATTAAAATTTTCTTTAAAGGTTTTCCCAATAATACCAATGCAAATCCCAAAAGCTTGCAAGGTGACTGATTTCTTCGTTTCAAGGCCAGACGTGCATTCCTCCGTTATGTTACGCAAGCGATGCGCATGCGCACGACCCGTGAGATGGATTGCACCGCATCGGAACCGGTCCTGCATTTTATGCACACGTGGGTTATAATTTCACGTTTAGTAAGGTGCTTTCGATGACCTCTTCTGGTTTGGATTAGCAATTATTCTGAGAAACAGTGAAGGGATTCAAGAAGCCTGCCCTTTCATATACCTCAACTGCCCGTGGTTTCATAGAGACGATTTTTTCTGCCCAAAAAAAACCTACTTATCCATAATTTTATCTATAATAAAAATAGTTTAGCCATTCGTCGTAAGCAAACGGCAATTATTCCTATTTATTATTTTAAAGTAAGCAGTAAATGCAATATATTTTTCTAGAACTTCAAACTTCATTAATTTGGTTCGAATCTATTTATTTTAAAATATTTCTAAAATAATAAGAAGAAAATCCGAAATATGGAAATCCGTAGAAGAACCAAGGTCCAATATAGCTTTCAGAATTAGCGAGTTCAAGTGGCAGTGGGCCGGCCATATAGCTCGCAGAACCGACAACCGTTGGGGAATAAAGCTTCTCCAACGGCGACCGCGAACTGGACGACGCAGTGATAGAAGGCTCCCCACCCGATGGACCAACGACATTGTGAAGGTGGCTGGGAGTTGATGGAGCTGATGATGATGATGATGGTAAAGAAAGCTTACATATCGATTAACATCAAGATTGCTACCTAAAACAGATGAATAGAATAGAATAGAATATGTATTTATTTTTCTCTCAACAAAGGTTAACAGTAATGGATGGGATACAGCAGATTATAAGTATTGTAGGTAGTTAAGTTAACCTGTATGAATAATTGAGTTTGAACAGATTGACTGGCCTCATAGCTCAATTGGTAGTAACTCTGCCTTTTGCGCTAGAGGTCGCGGGTTCGATTCCCGCACTGGACAAACATTTGTGACTAACACAGATGTTTGTTCTGTGTCTGGGTGTTAAATATATATCTATTATATATATCAGTCTCTGGTACCCATAGTACAGTGGATTGATTTTACGAAAGGAGCCTCTGAGAGGCGCACTTTAATTCTTTCACCGACTGTCATATGCCCTTTTCCGAGCCACCATGTCCCTGATGACATGATGACCAAGAAAGATTCAGTAAAACGACAAGCAAGCAAGCAGCGTGGGTTGATTTTGTTTTCATTTTTACACAATTCATTGTAACGTCTCTGCGTGGATGGACGCTAAGATGTACACTCTCCCAAGGGCCTTATGCGAAAATGCAAGGGCAAAAGTTCATCTGGCCTCATAAGTTAGTCATAAAACTGTGTCACCAGCATGCGTAAGGCAGAACCGATTTATTGAGGTAATTTTGTATTTACACTCTGTTTCTGTCGGCAGAAGAGTTATGTTAAGGTGAGGGTTTAATTGTTTTATGATTTTTGAATTGTTTTTTCTCAATGACCGCAAAACGCACAGTTTTGATTTTTATGACAAATATAACTTGAGAATTTTATTTACGTAAATCCAATACAGAAATGCGATTGGTAAAACTTTTCTCGATAGATTTATTTTTTAAAGTTGGGTCCTCTGCAACAGTTTTTTCGAAAATACTCTGAGACTATCTAACAAAAACATTTTTTTATAAAATATTGTGTTAGACAATAGCATTGGGTACCTAAATCCAAGACACTTAAAAAAAATAGATAGTTTTTATGATAGATCGATATTTTCTTATATTACGTCGATTACTTTCGAGCGCCTTCTAACGCATGCTATCTCTTTCCGCATTCAATTATAGTACATAGCGCTGTCACTTTCTTCACTCCGCCCACTTGACATTTTATTATGATTTGTGTAGCGCCTTAATGAACAATGTACAGTCACGTGCACTAATTAAATGTGTAGGTATTAACTTCTCAACTTTCAAAATGATACCACGATACTGAAAAATTGAAAAACTAGAAAATGATGCACCATCAGCTTGTGTCATTTTGAACTTAACCGAGTACCTACTGTCGTGATCTGCATTGTGGCGTCTAAGTCTAAATCTTCCAATGGTGCACGACTGGAGTTCGAACGAACGACCTGTGGATTGAAAGGCGGGGCCACTATCACCACTCTACCAGTGCTCTCGTGCTATGGTAAGACTGCATACCGGCTATAATAGTTTCGTCTGCAATAAAACTTTAACTTTGAACGTTTATTGCGGCTGGTGTCATCACTAGTAAATTATTTCATGGATTACCTCGACTCGACTTACCTAAAAGCTTTTAAATACGACGCTGAATTCGCAACAACCTTCATATTAATTATGTTAAATCCTATTTAATTAAAATACTAAAAGAGGTCAACCAATGAATACCTCTCGGATGGGCAGCGTTTGGGAACTTCTTTATATCTTCTCGTCGCAGATATCGCAGAGCCTCAAGACAAATGTCTACAATCAGATCGAGTTGCCAGTAATGACATATTGCACTGAGACTTGGTTTACTATTGGTAACAGTAACTTGGTTACCGTAACCGTCACCTTCCTCCGTTGGCGGAGGTAGGGCACAGCGAGATTTTCTCGTTCTAAATTGGAGCAGCCCGCCTTACAGAAGATCGCAGCCAAATAACATTATTTGTTTCAAATAGTGTTGTGTTCCTGCGGTGAGTAAGGTTGCCAGAGCTCTTTAGGGGGGAGGGGTTCGTGGTCAGCAACGCGTGCGTGATGCCTCTGGCTATTGCAAGCGCTCATAGGCTACGGTAACCGCTTAACAACAGGTGGGCCGTATGCTTGTTTGCCACCACAGTTGAAAAAAAAAAAAAAAAAAACCTTCATCATCCCGTCACCATCACCGTCACCACCACCGTAACCGTTACCGATTTACCTGAATACTGATTAGTACGTTCTTATTAATATACCTACTATGCTAAGAAATGTAATGTAAGGAATATAGTAGATGTTCTAAATGCGTCTTCATTACTAACCAAGTAGGTCACACATTTGTATGCAGGATTTACATAGAAGCCTAGAAGGTAATAGGTACTAAACTGACAAGTAGATACCTCTTTTTTTATATTTTTTTATACGAATTAGGCTAACGTTTGACCACTATCTCACCTGATGTTAACTAATGATGTGGTCTACGGTGTAGCACGTTTGCCTAGAAGAAACCTATTCACTCTGGTCTTGAAGACACCCAATGACACCCACCTAATGTCTTTTAGAGAATATGATGACTCAGCTCAAGCAATCCCCTATAATCGTAGTTAGGGCTAGTTGCTTAGTTGACAGATTACTGGAATACAAGACAATAACTTTATTTCAGGAAACAATAGAATTAACAAACAGATGGAATTTATCTTATCCTACGGCCCATATACATATGACCGATATATATATATGATGATGGAATGTGAAAAGTCCTTTGACTCTCGATCCAAAGGTAGCGGGTTGGAATGTCGGGGAATTCGCCCAAACTCACCACACTGGGCACGCGGGTTGGCGCGCGCAGTTAGAGATAATTATATTTGTGAAAATAGGGGTGCTGCCCATCCCCTCACTCTTTTCCTTAGTCGCCTCTTATGACGGCTCTTATCCACGGTTCATCTTCATCATTTCAGCCGTTTGACGTTCACTGCTGAACATGGCCTCCCCCACAGACAGAGCAAATTCCTTATCATGTGAGGGGATTTGCCCATACTCACCACGCTGGGCATGCGGGTTGGCGAGCGCAGTTAGAGCTATCGTTGTTAAAATGAGGGACGCTGCTGCCCATCCCCTAGCTTTTTTCCTTTAGTCGCCTCTTATGACGTCCACGGTTAGGTAGATATGGATGGGGCCTATTCTTGAGCCGGGGCCATCACGACAACGGTAACGTAATAAGGTTACCAGTAAGCAACCATCTTAGCTGTTCCTAATTACATATTACTATCAATTAATGGTCAAAATCAAGTTTCTTGGTTCTTTCTTGGTAAGAAATGTCTTCGATCTTTTTGGTTCGGAAAAATTCAAATTTCCTCATGATGTTTTTCATGTTAAGAGCACCTGCATTTACGGCACGCGGCTTCCGTAAAGTTAATTGTTCAGACTCGCCTTTGACTACTCTTAAACATACACTATTCATAGTTTTTTCAATGAATAATGATACATTTTCAAAAGTCGTAGAATAAACTGTGTTAACTGTTCTGTGTCTGGGTGTTAAATATATATGTATTATGTATATCAGTCTCTGGTACCCATAGTACAGGCTATGCCTAGTTTGGGATCAGTTGACCGTGTGTGATATGTCCGGAATATTTATTTATTTATTTAAAAAAAAAAAAAAAAACATTTTATTGCGAATTGGGTGTACAATAAGCCTTTCAGGATAGCATACATATTATGTATCACCTTGTAGAAACAAAAGCAAGTTACACTTTACATACTACCTTCTTACTAAAACGATAACCAGGCCAGTATTGAATCACAACTAATCGACACAAAAATCTATTCAAAGCAAAATCGTAAATCTGTAACATTTGACTGCAATTATGCAAATGCTGCCGGCATATTGGGTCAGCTGACATTTGCTAAATTAAAATTAGACCATCCCTATGACCTTTTAAGGATCCATTTCGAGGTATCTGGGTCATCGTTGCAGGCACGGCAGACCAACCGGACATGTTAGAACCAATACCGCGAGTGAAGATGATCCAAAGATTCTAAGTTCAAATGTCACAGCGCGTCCTTGCCTCGCCACCAAGCGCGGGCGCAGTATAAAAGCCAGTTCCAGCATCATCGGGCCATCAGTCGCTCGATTGCCTTCCCGTAACAAACAACAAAAAATCAAAAAAACCTAAAAATGAAATCGGTACGTTGACTTCCTTAACCCAGTGATTGTGCTCCAGTGAATTTGGGATCCCTTGAATGTGGAGCCTTAATCTTCGTTTCCCTCACAGTAGGCTCTGGATTGGTTTGTTCTAATGGTTGTGTTTTGGTCTACAGTTCATCGTACTCGCTCTGTTCGTCGCCGCCGCCGTCGCCGCGCCCGCTGGCTCCGACGCTGATGCGCAGATCCTCCGATACGATAGCGACAACATCGGAGTTGATGGATACAACTTCGCGTACGGATTTTCCCCATTTAACACTATTGAATTGATAATTATTTTATCCGAACGAAAGAAAATTAAAAACAGTTGAGCTATCTAAAGACCGTTACAAACGATCTATAGATAGCACAATTGATCCCAATCACTGGCAGAATTGCTAATTCGTTGCGCCAAATAGGGCCAGCTCGCTTCGATCAGACGCCATGATATTGTTTTGAAAACCCGGAAAGCCCTGCTTCCCGACGGATCCCAAAAGGCTCAAATGTGTAAGCTCTATCGAGACTAACATTTTTGCGCCTTTTGAGTTCCTCGACAGAATCTGCCACCGCACCTGCCCTCCCAAAAAGTAATTAATATATGATTATTCTTTTATGCAGAGTTGAGACCTCAAACGGTATCCAGCAACAGGAGCAAGCCCAGCTCAAGAACGCCGGTACTGAGAACGAGGCTATCGAGGTCCGAGGCCAGTTCTCTTACCCCGGTCCCGATGGTGTCACCTACACTGTCACCTACATTGCCAACGAGAACGGATTCCAACCCTCAGCCCCCCACCTTCCCGTTGCCCCCCAGTAAATCGCCTTAGATTACCTAGCAATCTAGTCCAAAAATACTCATCCTCTCCCTTCCCATCCATTGTTAAAATACCACCCTCTAAGCGATCTGTGATATGATCCCGATTTGTTAATAAACAAATACGTTAAAATAATTTTGTTTGTTGTTTTATTACCCTAGAAACGGTGATCAGTGATGATAAAATCCTCACCTAAAAAGAGATTAGGCATTTTCACAAATTTCTTGATTTAGTCACAGTCATGTCATCATCATTCGGGAAAGATCAAAGAGCATGTGCAATATGCTTTAAATCAAGATTCATTATAGCATTGGTCCACTTTATAAATGGCATAACTTTGAATAATAAGAACGATGTTTGAAGCTGTGTTGTGTTCAAACGCCGTGCGATATGTCATCTATTTATTTTAAAATGGTCCTAACGTCTTCTGTATAAATAAAGTTATTTTTGTGTTTGACTTTTAGGAGCTTGCGACATCGTTGAGTTATATCGCACACCCCCAAATATCAGACTCATAATTGACTTTGGTCAGTAGAGGTAAGGATCATTTTGTAAGGATAATTTTATATGATATATGAAAGACATATCGCATGCCGTTTGAACACGGCTTTATAAAGTTTGCATCACGGAGATCAAGCCCAAAAATCTGGAAATAACTGCCTTCTTCGAGATGTCATTGTTCAGTTGGTTCAGCAGTTTACCGTTTCAAGGAAGATTTAGGAAATATCTAGTATAAGCCATCCTAGTTTATAGCAATATCAACTTTTGAAAATCAAAAATTGTTCTCAAACAAAGGCGTGGGCGAGGGCTTGGCTTGGCTTCTCTCGCTTCATTATGGTATTTTTTATATATAAAATGACCTTACACATTTGGAAGACCAGTCTTTACGATTGATGCCTCATTATAAATTTAAAGTTAAACATCCTTGAAATACGATTTTGTGGAAGGTATCAGTCGGCCATTACAATTCTAAGCGTTTTGATGAACTAATAGTTTTAGGCAATAATATGGTTGATAGTAAAGTTATAATCAATTTAATAAATATACCTTCTATTGTGAATATTGTAGGTACCTACCTGGTAAAATCACAATTTGTCTACTATCTCACTATTATAGTCAGCCAGTTATTTGGGGACATAATTAAAGTATAGAGAATTATATTCTTAAAAAAATGTAGTTTTAAATAGCTACTTGCTTGCTAGTCGTGTCACTGATTCTTTCTTGGTCCTGTGTTAGGTCAGTGACCAGGTTGAGGTATGGTGGCACTGAAGGGCATATGACCGCCTGTGAAAGAATCAGTGTAGAGAAAGGATTACAGTGCGCCTCTTAGAGGCTCCTTTCGGGCACATGCCACATGTCTTCGATTTTTTAGGTTCCTAGGATATATGCTTTTTTATCGCCTATTTTCACAATGATAGCTCTAACTGCGTTGCCAACCCGCGTGCCCAGCGTGGTGAGTATTGCATGATAGGAATTCAAAACTCTGGAAATCTGGGGGGGAGGCCATGGTCAGCGTGGACGTCCTACAGCTGAAATGAGGATGATGATGATGATGAAACTGTGGTTAAAGCCATAGATTACTTAATAGTTTTAACCAACTAAAAAAAAAACAATTGGATCTAAGAGAAGAGACGCCTTTTCGCAAAGCTTTTGACCTTTTGAATAAGAGCTCGTGGCCTTCACCTTGTTACGCAAGACGGGTGATCCGCAGGTGGGCGCGGACTGATAGCGGGGAGCGATTTACCTAATAGACTTATTATTATATACCATAATTTATACATATTATCAATTTTTGAAATCGTGTCTGAAATATTACCTAACTTAGGTATTTCTAAAAATAACAAAAAGCTTTTAGTAAAAACGTTCATATTATATTACATTTCTCATAATTTTCATTAAAAACGTGGTTATTTATGATTTGTGAGTTTATTTGTTCCCCGATATTGCGTACAATAAATTCAATTTCAACTTTATTAGATGTATCATAACAACGAAAACATGTCATTTGATACAGATAAACATTTATTTTATTTATTTTGACTGGCCTCATAGCTCAGTTAGTAGTAACTCTGCCTTCTGCGCTAGAGGTCGCGGGTTCGATCCCCGCGCTGGACAAACATTTGTGTGATAAACACAGATGTTTGTTCTGTGTCTGGGTGTTAAAATATTTATCTATTATATATATCAGTCTCTGGTACCCATAGTACAGGCTATGCCAGTTGACCGTGTGTGATATGTCCGGAATATTTATTATTTATTATTTTGATTATTATATTTACCGCCATTCGCTGTCGTGACGACAATTTTTGTATGACAACGAGTCGTGTAGCTCACGACTGTAATCCTCAAACACGGTAGACCCACTGAGAATAATGTAAGAATGTACCTATAATTAGGTCTCAATTTAAGTGAACTGTAATTTCTTCTTAGCAAAATAAACTCTTTAAACCGACCAGAAGAACCCTGGAATGGAGACCCAGAGAGGATACCCGGGGACGAGGCAGACCGCCTAACCGCTGGGTAGACGACATCAGATGCCACGGAGGCCACGACTGGATGAGACGGGCACAAGATCGCCAGGAATGGAGAAGAAGGGAAGAGGCCTATATCCAAGATGGGATGTCAAAGAGGCCACCATGATGATGATGATGATGATGAAATCGAGAATACAAAAAAATACTCGCTTTCACTACGACCATACTCCCAAAAATCAAACTTACATCAGCATGTCTAATGCAAGTTAGGACACTATGGTGAGTGACAAACGGACGCAGATGATCTTTTATGTATACAATTTCATGTCACAGGCATCTGGGACTGTAGGTAATCGTACCTATGACATAATCAGCTGGCATTTGCTCGCTCGTAAGAATTGGATGATTGTTGAATTACTTATGTAATGGCTTTATGGAAGCCTCATGTGAATCAAGAGGTTTAATACGTGGTTCGATCGAACTGTATATTCTTGCGTGAGCCTGACTCGCACTTGACGATCAAACTTTAAAGTCTAATACTATGTTTTTTTTTTATTCTATAAATAAATAACACCCTACAGTCATAGACATAGTCCTGACCCCACACTAGGATTCCCTGTGTAGGTGGGTATGAGAAACTATGAGTAACAAATATTTGCAGATCATACAAACATTTGTCCAACAAAAAGTGGTGACCGAGTCTTATAGGCCTATTGCACTTATATCAATATTCTCAAAAATATTTGAGAAGTATATATATGGGGAAATTAATGACTACTTCGAGAAAAATAATATCCTATGCAAAGAGCAAAAAGGGTTCCGACAAAACAAAACTATCAGTATGGCAATATTTGACTTTTTGAAAAATGTAATGTGCAATGTAGACAACAGAACTCCTGTTTGTGCTGTTTTTTGCGATATGACTCAGGCGTTTGACTACGTGGACCATAATATTCTAATCAAAAAACTTGAGGCCTATGGGATTAGAGGTAATGTTTTGGAACTACTCCATTCGTATCTCAAAGATAGACGACAATTCACAGAAATAACGAGACTGGACCATAAAACTAAATATGAAGCCACTTATAAATCTTTAGAGCGATATATCAGGTATGGTGTTCCACAGGGGAGCGTACTTGGACCATTACTTTTTATTATATATATAAATGACCTACCAAAGGCATTAAACCAACCCATGACACTGTTTGCTGATGATAGCACTGTGACTATAAAATGTAATGACATTGATTCCTATAATTCTGACATTAATAATTCCATAACATCAATAATTTCCTGGCTTGACAACAATAATTTAAAAATAAACATACAAAAAACAAATATAATGCATTTTAGTCAAAGAGCTCAAAATCCAGCTGACATAAATCTAGAATTCCAAGCCTATAACGTTAATCAGATTGACTTTACAAGATTCTTAGGTATACAAATTGACAAAAAATTAAATTGGAAAAACCACATCGACATTCTTAGCAGGCGAATTAGCAGCTCCGCCTATGCCTTATACAAATTATCATCTACTGTTAACATAGAATCATTAATCATAGCGTATTATGGAATGGTTGAATCTGTACTCAGATATGGGATAATTTTTTGGGGAAATTCAACCGATAAAGACATTATCTTTAAAAGACAAAAACGATGCATGAGATCGATGTTTAAAATACAAATGACTGATAGCTGTGAGCCACTGTTTTTAAAACATAAGATTCTGACACTTCCGTCCTTATATATTTTTGAAATAGCGTTGTTTGTAAGACAGAACCCTCATCTGTTTCCACGTATGGGTGACGTCATCCGTAACAGACGAGATGACAACAGACTCCGAATGCACAACTGCAAAACAGCTTTGCTACGAAAAAGCGTAGTCTGTATGGCATCAAAAATTTATAATAAAATACCCTCAACATATAAAGTTCTGAGTGACAATTTATTTAAATCTAAATTTAAAAAATTGTTAGTGAGTAAGTGCTATTATAATATTAATGAATTTTTAGAGGACGCATTGTAATCATTGTTAATTTTTAATATGTTATTATTTTTTTTTTCTTTTTAATACGATTTTGACATTCTTCTATTTTAAATTTTAGTTATACGATTTTTGACATTCTTTCATTTATTTGTAATTTTGCATGCCGACTATGGTAGAACATAATTGAAACACTATTTATTTTATGACCATTGTTAACCTACATTATGTTCAAGCAAATAAATTTATCTTTATCTTTATCTTTATCTTTGTCCCGCAGCGGGAATCGAACCCGTACCGCTTGCGTCTAAAACGGGCACTCGCCCGCTACGTCACCATAGACGTCAATCTGTTCATTAAAATCGCATGGATCTTTTTGAAACGTCTTAAATTTATTTGAACTTCCGCCTATTCTTCGCGACCATGTCTACAGAGTCTAGTAGTTCAAGTCTAGATAAAGGCAAACCACGGCTTGGTTATTTTTAACGATGCTTTTAAGTACCTCCATCTTTATTGGAGCAAATTCAGTCCCAAGCTTTATTATTGTTTAGTTTATCAATCGACTTCAAAAAGGAGTAGGTTCTCAAATCAGCTGTTTTTTTTATCTTTTTTTTTTGTGTGTATTTTACTCGATATCTCTGCCAATACAATATGGCCAATACTAAACCGATTTTGGTAATTCTTTCGCTTTTGTATAGAGTATGATCCCGGGGTGGCGAAAAGTGTAGGTGGCCAGTGTCATCTTCAGTAGGTAAGCAAAACGCAAAGAGGTTGAATACAAAAAAAAGAGGTTGATATTAATCTTGTAAATATTCCGGAATTTGAATTCGGTTTTTAGTTTTTGTAAAAATATCTTATATATGTATGAATTTGCTTATTGATCACTTTGGTATATCGCTTGGGTCCTCGTTATAGAAGCGTACACATTGCCCTTTACAGATTTTACCTACTAACCCTAGTGAGCCTAATCGTAGGAACAGCGAGTTTATGTTTGTTTCTAGTATTTACACCAGATTATCATTTATTTTTTAACAATTTTTAACGTGTAAATGTTAAATGTGCTATGTAATTTTTACGATGTCTACTTAGTTAGGTACCTATACTTAATAGTATTTGGACGCACATTTCTAGGTAAATAAATAACTATTCCGGACATATTCACCCGGTCAACTGATCCCAAACTAGGCATAGCCTGTACTATGGTGACCAGAGACTGATACATAAAATAGATAAATATTTAACATCCAGACACAGAACAAACATCTGTGTCTATCACACAAATGTTTGTCCAATGCGGGGATCGAACCCGCTACCTCTGTTGCAGATCTGCGTAGGTGTGGTTTGACATTTTATTCAACTTTGTAAATCTAGCATCCTACTAATATTATAAATGCGAACGTTTGTGAGGTTGTTTGGATGTTTGACGTTCAATCACACCGTAACGGCTCAGCCGATTTGGAATGAATGAAACTTGGAACACATATTTTTTTTTTCAGAATACTGTTCAGCATAATTTGGTCTCCACAATTCAATTCATTTATTATTTCAATTGGGTACATTTTCAAACATTATTAAATAATAGATTGTAGTACACTTATGAACGTCAAACACACAGGGAATCCTAGTGTGGAGATCAAAGTTATTGCATAGCTACCTACCATACTTATAAATTAACTTAAACACTATTTTGTATACATACCCTTCGGGCTTTGAACCTTTTGAATGCATTTATATATGAGTTCCAACATGTAGATTTATTTAACGATAGTCTTAATTCTATTTATAATAATCTAAGAATATATTTAAGTTAACTTTTGTTTAGGATAAGTATAGGTTAAGTATAATTAATTAAGACAGTTCAGCGTTTTGGTGTAAACTGTGAGCTCACTGTCCTGAATGAAATAAATAAATAAATAAATAAATAAATAAATACCTATCTAACTACTTTGCCTAATCAAGGCCAACATAATTGATTTGTTTTAGGATTAGATTTAGAACCTACCTACTATACATACTAACAAATGAGTTATAAGTAAGGAGTACCTTCCTAATAATATGTATCAAATGTCTTTGTATTTTTAGTTTTAATTTTTACTGTTACAAATAAAACTTATTATTATTATAGGTAGTTCTTTACCTAGAATAGCGTATAGGTACCACGCGTGCGAAGACGCGGGCTCAAGCTAGTGGTTAATAATACTTATAATTAATATGCATTCGAAAATGTCAATCCAATTCACAACATTTATTAGGTACTATGAGTTTTATGCATGGTTGTTTTGACCACTTTAGCGTTATATAGATGTAAAGGAGACCTGTATAAGTAAGATCAACTACATAAGCACATACCTATGTTATATGTAGTTTTTAGGTTTCCGAAAAATTCGGGGAAAAAAATAAATAAAAAAAAAACCTTAATTACCTATTGAAAAGGAAGTTATTTTTTCGGTAATATTCGTTATTTTCCTTGATAGTATAAGCCCTTATAATTTCCTACTAATTCCACTATCCTTCTAATACCATAAATGCGAAAGTTTATGTGGATGTTTCGATGTTTGCGGTTCAATCATGCCGTAATGGCTCAACCGATTTCGATGAAACTTGGAATAGACAGAGTTCTTTGCCTAGAATAACAAATACAACTTTTTAACTAGGTAGCACGCAAGCTAGTACCTAAAGATCAATCAAACGATTAGTGAACTAGTGGTACTGTCTATTATTTGAAATCTTAACTTTTTATTATCATTTGAAAAACTATCTTTTATTTTGGTAGGTACTTACAACATATAAAATTGGCTAACAAACTACACAATCCATTGTCAAATATTTTTTATTTTAACGTATAATCAAAAAAGCGGTTTAGAAGGGCCGATTTAGTAAAATATATGTATTAGGAAAGTATCACAAATATTTTTCTTGTCTTAGAAAATATTTATTTAATTATCCAAATTAATATACTACTCAAATAATCGTATAAATGTTAGTAGTTGTTGTTGTTCCATTTCACGAAGTCTTGTGAATCATTGCATTTTGAATCTATATAAAAAATAAATAAAAAATCCGGACATATCACACACGGTCAACTGATCCCAAACTAGGCATAGCCTGTACTATGGGTACCAGAGACTGAAATACATAATAGATAAATATTTAACACCCAGACACAGAACAAACATCTGTGTTCATCACACAAATGTTTGTCCAGCGCGGGAATCGAACCCGCGACCTCTAGCGCAGAAGGCAGAGTTACTACCAACTGAGCTATGGGGCCTGTAAATCAATGATATAAAGATTACCAGGCAAGTCATCGTGAGATAGAACACCACTACCTACCTACCATACTATTAAAGTTGTTGGCCCGGCCACGGTAAAGAGGTGGATGGGATCGGCCTCGGAGATTTATTGTGCGGGGTGGAAGAAACAAAATTTTTTTTCGCTAATTAACCCGCTTTCGCCATGGTATACATGTTATAAATCATAGAACAACGATGGCCAACATCTGCTTAACCTTTAAAAGTAATAATCGTATCGGATCGTGTAAACTGTGCTTGCTCAAAAGCCGGTTTGGATCAGTCGGTGATTTGATTACAGAGTCATCTTCGTAGAAAGTGAATGTCAAGGTTAGCGCGTAACGAACGTTGCACGCTTAGCGCACGAGGACTTTGTCTAGTGTTTCGGAGTGGAAAAAGGATAACTTTTCCATTTCAGTAACCTTTGTTGTAGATGTAAGCGATAAGACCGCCCATAAATGCTTGCCAACTTATTGTATCAATAGTTATTTCTTTCACATTTATATTTATACCCTCTCATTCATAATCCGTGAGATATTAGAGCCGTGTTGGCCTAGTGGGTACCCTAACTTTCAATCCACAGGTCGTGGGTTCGATTCATACGAATTGACAGTCATAGGCCCTTTTCAGGGCCACCATACCTCAACCTGGTCATTGACCTAATACACGACCAAGAAAGAATGAGTAACCCGACAAGCAAGCTGCACACGCGGCCGCCAGACGCCCGAAGAATTTGGTCCAAATTCTTCGGACTCCACGTAGGAGAGAAGTTGAGGAAAGGAGTCAAAGCAGTCCAACTCCACAACCAGAGATGGATCACCTTATACTGACCTGATTATTTGATGTACTATTTATTTGGGGCACATTGCTAGAATGGACGCAACCCGCTGGGCCAGACCTGCAATGGAGACCCGGAGCGAAGTGCCTTACCGCTGGGTAGATGATCTTAGACGGTACGGAGGCCATGACTGGATGAGAGGGGCACAAGATCGCCAGGAATGGAGAAGAAGTGTAGAGTAAGTAGAGATCCAATATTTTATCACATAAAGGCCACAATGATAGATACATAGATTATTTTGATTGCACATAAAAATAGTACAAAGGCAAACTTAATGCTAAAAAGCATTATCTTCCAGAAACCCTTTGTGTTTGTGGACAGAAGATGTGAAGTTAGTGCACAGGAGAGGGAACCGTTGAGATCATGAAATCGAAAATAAAAAGAATGATGATACTATAACTAATATTTAGAGAAATAGGATTTTTTGATACATACTAGTTTAAAAATAAATTCGATCAATACATAAATATATATATATACCATATTATATCCTACATGCATACCATTATAATATTGTAAATAAGAGATCAATTTCTCATTTTTAGAACATTTTATCAAAGAGATGATTATGACCTGAAAACCTCCACTGACGTGGATTCGCGATAAACAGGAGGGATATGGTTCCAAAGACGCGTAACGGTTATTGTGAAGGAGTCCGAGTAAGTTGCGGCGTAAGTTGCGAGTAAGTTGAGTATGTTCCGGTGTCAACAGTTGAAAACGTTGTGAAAACCGTACTGGCCGACCCTCAGCAGACAAGGGAGTGAACCGCTCGTTTAGGTAATTATGGGATAAGGGGTTACGGAGAATGTTAAAGAGGAGAGATAAGATGTGTGCATCCCGACGAGTTTTGATATCAAGCCACTTCAGATGCAGATGGAAGACTAAAACATGGTCAAACTTCCGCAGACCAAAGATATAAAGATATATCGGATGCAGAGGTTCTGCAAACGCTCCAAACGATTCAGTTGTTCTTCTGTTGCATCAGGATAGCACACATCCGCATAGTCTAGAATGGAAAGGATGATGACTATTTATTTGCATTTTTGAATTACATAGATATGGGAGCCGAACTTACTTATCATTACGTCGTCGGCGACGCAAAATTGAGTGAGATAAAATTAACTTTATTAACGTGAATCCTGTACTCATGGCTTGAATTTTCTTGTAACGAACATTTATACTGCTCAAACTCGTAGCTTCGAAATGAATTGCTTCATTAAAAACCATTTCAGTCACCAAAAAACTGGATTAAAATATTAAATAATAATCTCTATTATCACCGAATCAGGTATAGGAGTGTTAAAGTTTAAATAGTGATCAAATCGAATATGCAAAGCGGGTTATGCGATACTATATAAATGTGCGAATTCTCAAGTCTAAGCACATTCGGTACATCCTCCTCCCACGAGACAACCTACCACCAAACCAGCAAACATGAACTCCGTAAGTACCCATTGGGTGAAAACCGTAATACCTACATTCATATTACAAAAAAAACAACCTTTTTGAATCTTTTCTAACCAATAAAATAATTATAAGTGCTTTATTACAATTTTTAACCAACTTCAAAAAGGAGGAGGTTCTCAAGTCGGCTGTTTTTTTTTTGTGTGTATTTGGCTCGATATTTCTGCCAATACTAAACCGATTTTGATAATTCTTTCGCTGGTGTATAGAGTATGATCCCGGGGTGGTCCCATATTAATTTAATTCCTGAAGGATTGCTACTTGTCCCGTAAAACTAAAAAAACGTCATCATCTCTTGAAATCACGACTTGCCGATTTTTTTTTTGTCGACGGTGTTATGGTTATGGTTATATAGATAAAATACCAGCAACCGAACGAAGTCGCGGGGACTTCGTTCGGTTGCTGGTATTTTATCATAAACTTTAAACTTAGGGGTTGTGTGTCGGGAATTTTCTTTCTGTGCACTCATACAAGCTACCCTGCAAATTTCATACTCTTAGTAGGCTCTGCGTTGATTTTCAAAGCAAATAAAAACACTACGTTTGATTGTCAGTCAGTCAGTCAGTACCGTAAGAGTTATTGTTATTATTGATGATGAATGGATCATACTTCTTTTTGTTTTTTATTCGAAAGTGTAGGTGGCCAGTGTCATCCTCAGTAAGTAAGCAAAACGCAAAGAGGTTGATAACAAAAAAAGAGGTTGATATTAATCATTTAAATATTCAAGAATTTGAAGTCGGTTACCTGTTTTTGTAAAAAATATCTTATTTGGAAAGTTTTCGCCATTTCCTCCATATAATATTGGTATTAAAATTACTCTCTCTCTATCAAGGTTAAAAATTCACAATAAAATACTTTGTACTAATCAAATTGTCAAGAGCTCTTTGCTTTTACACTTAGGTACAACTTGTATCCTAAAATGTTATGAAAATTTATGAAATAGCACCGTTCATCGTTCGTAATGTTGCATGCTTATTTGGACTTTGGCATAAACATAATAAAAAGTTCGTATTTTATTGTAGTATATTATAATTAGCTTTCTGTCAAGCCATTTACCACTACTGTCTTATTTGAATCGAGCGTTTAAATAGCCTGTGTAGTAGCATATTAGTATTGATGGCAGCTATTTATGTGGTACCTATAAATTACTTACCTACTTACATCATAATAAATTCTAAGATTACTTCATATAATATTTAGTATCATTTACAAGCGAGGGTCAATCACTGGTATTTACCGCAACTGATTTCATTACGATAAGGAAATGAACTTTTCGAACATCCAATACTTTGACGTCGAGTACTTACCTACAGACGTCTAATGATATCGCAATGTGTGTATTGCATTGCGGCCTAACCTAATATGTTCTTTAGCAAGTTTATTTAATAAGTTTCTCACAAATGCTATTTAAATATTGTAAAGTAGGTAAGCCTACGTATTTTTATCGATAGTTTAAAATATGCAATGCATACTTTTTTTCAAGCGTAAGTGGATCTAGTTCCAATCTCTATCGCGTTTTGTCATTTTTTTATTGGTTAGGCGTTTGACCACCATCTCACTTTTGAAAGTGAGATGTGGCCTAAGACGGGGCACGCTTTCCCAGATAGAACTTATTCACACTAGATTTAAAGACATCTAGATTGTACTTTTCCGGGAAAACAGACGCAGGCAGATCATTTCACTCTTTGCCAGTACGTGCAATAAAAGAACAGCAGAAACTTTGTTTTTTCTTTTTTTTTGACATATCACTCACGGTCAGCTGATCCTAAACCAGGTATAGCCTGTACTATGGCCAGACACTGATATACATAATAGATAAATATTTAACACCCAGACACAGAACAAACATCTGTGTTTATCACACAAATGTTTGTCCAGTGCGGGGATCGAACCCGCGACCTCTAGCGCAGAAGGCAGAATTACGACTAACTGAGCTATGAGGCCAGTCAACTATGAATGGAGCAACTTTAATCGTCTGTTTATGAGCACAAGTTTTTACACACCACGAGGGCTAAAATAATGTCTGGTGTGTCAGTAAGCTATTGGAATTCAATCGAAAGATTAGACAATACAACCTCGTTCGTTGAATCCTAACGATCGACGACTGCCTAGCCTTGACATTTGAATCTTCACATAATTATGGATGTCGTATCTACCTGTCTAATAAATAAGAGAGAAAAAAATCCAATAGGTCACCAATTCGTGGGAATTTAAATAAAGCTTAGAACTACCTGTTTGATGTTCGCGGATAAAAATGTGGTTGACTTTGCATACTAAGTAGGTAGGAACACGATTTGGTAGTTATTCGGTAGTTTTAACGAGTGATTGCGTCATTAAATAACGTTGGGAAAACATACTGCCCCAAGGGACACCCGCCTTTTAATCCAAAATCAACATGCTTTTAATGACCCTTTTCATTATCAAATTATCTATTAATTTATATATAACTTGTCTTAAGCCGTGTTCAAACGGTAAAAATTCGTATCAAAATTATCCTTACCTCTAAGGAACAACGTCAATTTTAAGTTTGACATTTTGGGTGTCTTGTATCATCACGATATCGCAAGCTTCTATGAGTCAAACTCAAAATTAACTTTATTCAGAAGTTGTAAGGATCATTTTAAAATAAACTTTAGATGAAATATCGAACGCCGTTTGAACACGGCTTCCAAATCGAATGGTGCGGCCATCAGCTGTTGGCTTCTATAGCCCGGTTAAAGTCCTGGCTAAAGGACGCTGATTAACACCCAGCAGAAACTTAGCGGTTATATTTTTTTAAATTGTAAACCAAACTGACTGACTTGACTGACTTGACTGGCCTCATAGCTCAGTTGGTAGTAACTCTGCCTTCTGCGCTAGAGGTCGCGGGTTCGATCCCCGCACTGGACAAACATTTGTGTGATGAACACAGATGTTTGTTCTGTGTCTGGGTGTTAAATATATATCTATTATGTATATCAGTCTCTGGTACTCATAGTACAGGCTATGCCTAGTTTGGGATCAGTTGACCGTGTGAATATGTCCGGAATATTTAAGGTTGCGGGAAGTCGGTGGATGGAGAAGGCTCAAGACCGTTCGTCATGGAACTCTTTCGGGGAGGCCTATGTCCAGCAGTGGACTTCTACAGGCTGATGATGATGATTTATATTTTATATTTAAACCAACGTTTTTTTTTAATATTCCAAAAATGCTTAACTCGGCGGGAATCTAAACTAATAAGTTTTGCTCCACAGCTATTTGTATTCGCTCTGCTCGTGGCCGCGGCCGTCGCTCTCCCCGTCAGCGAACCTAAGGACACCGGCGCTACTATCCTCCGTTTCGATAATGACAACATCGGAGTCGAAGGATTCAATTTCGGGTAAGTTGCCATCATACATATGTACCTACTGTGTAAAAAGCTAGGGGATGGCCAGCAGCGTCCCTCATTTTAACAACGATAGCTCTAACTGCGCTCACCAACCCGCATGCCCAGCGTGGTGAGTATGGGCAAATCCCTCCACATGATAAGGAGTTCGCTCTGTCTGTGGGAGAGGCCATGTTCAGCAGTGGACGTCGTACGGCTGAAATGATGATGATGATGATATGTACCTACTATAAATATTATGTTTAGTAATGTTCGTCACGTCACGTCGCCCAGGCCCCGTCTGAAAACCAGCGCCGCACCGTACATTTACTTTCGGTGCAGCTTTATGCTGAGACGGGACCCATTTGCCCCACACAACGCATACCTACTCAGCCTACCTACCACCTCGTCCTACATGTTTTTGTTTTCTTAAGTTTGTATTACTTATAAGTATTTTATTTGTACCTACCTGTTTACTGCGTTGTTCTTTCATACATTGTGCACTCCGGAAGTGCTGAACGAGACATGACACCGGTACAAAAACTTTTTTTTAAAAAGCTCTAAAGGGGAAGGCGTATGCCGAATATGTATCGTGGTTGTGGACCAATAGATTGTGCATTAAGATCGTCCTGAAAACATCACGTCTGTCTGTATGTCTGAATACTATAAACTCAAAAACTTCCGAACGGATTTTCATGTGAATAATGCAGACTGGGAACTTTTCTAGCGTATATGCTACCACCACTACCCGTGCGAAGATGGCGCGAGTCGCTAGTATAGTACAGAAGTAGTAGTACAGAAGATCGCAGCCAAATAACATTATTGGTTTCAAATAGAAATGAAATGAAATGAATTTATTTCTCATTAACCACAATAAAGACAAACATTAGAATAAAACAAATTAGAGCTAAGAATTATACAAAAAGGACAAAAAAAGAAAAATGAAATTACAGAAAGTTGCTCAAATATAAACATATAGGTAACAATATTATTGTGGAAGAGAAATGGCCCGTAGCTCAGCTTGATGCTCCAGCATGTCGCCATGCTGCAAATAGTGTTGTGTTCCTGCGATGAGTAAGGTTGCCAGAGCTCTTTAGGGGGGGAGAGGTTTCGGGGTCGGCAACGCGTGCGTGATGCCTCTGGTATTGCACGCGCTCATAGACTACGGTAACCGCTTACCAACAGGTGGGCCGTAAGCCTGTTTACCGCCTAAGATGTATAAAAAAAAAAAGTTTTCTTATAAACGGTGATGGCCTTACTATCAGAGACGTACCGTACAGAATGTAAGGTTTGGACGTGCCTCTGAATAGCCCTGTACATATCTGCAAGGATCTGAGCGACTAGAAATCTGAGGTGTCCATAATGCTTAGGATTTACAGTCGTGCCCTACCTAGCCACTAACCAAATGCAGGTTGACAAAGAAAAAAATAGGTGCATTAAGAGAAATTCACTTTATCATCTCAGTGGGTTTTATCATATAATTTTTGTATCTATCTATCATCTCCTGCTACGTGAACAGTTGCCAAGAGCGGGGTCGGCAGAAGAGATGCAAGAACTATCTGAGTTGGAAGTGGAAGCCACCGAGGTTTGATGATAAAAAATATACCTCATCATCATCATCATCAGCCTGTAGAAGTCCACTGCTGGACATGGGCCTCCTCCAAAGAGTTCCACGACGAACGGTCTTCAGACTTTTCCATCCACCGACTTCCCGCAACTTTCAGTCGTCAGTCCATCTTGGCCTTGCAACACTGCGTCACCCGGATCGTGGTCACCATTCGCGAACATATACGTCCCAACAGTTGTCGGTTCTAGATGTACCTAATTATAAATTATTTTTTGCAGTTTTGAGACCTCAAACGGTATCCAGCAACAGGAGCAGGGCCAGCTCAAGAACGCCGGTACTGAGAACGAGGCTATCGAGGTCCGAGGCCAGTTCTCTTACCCCGGTCCCGATGGTGTCACCTACACTGTCACCTACATTGCCAACGAGAACGGATTCCAACCCTCAGCCCCCCACCTTCCCGTTGCCCCCCAGTAAATAACCAACCACCACCGACCACTCTAGTCTCATTCTACTAAAAGGATGTTCTTGTTGACTGATCCCTTGTTGGATTATTGCATTAAATAGCGGATAGGATAGCGATTAAAAATTTGGTTTATAAAGAAAAGTTTCATTTCTATACCTATCTATTAATTAGATACACGATTTGACAGTTCTTAAGCGGGAGTGCCTAAGAAAATAAAGGTAGATATCAATATACGAACTCCAAACTGATCAGCTTATTAAAACATCATTAGAGCCCTTAAATTAAGTGGATTAGCCCAAATTGTGATGCCCGCTCACCGCGGCCTACCGAAAATAACGAATCGAACTAATTTAAATCATCAGATCACGATTACATTTTCGTCAAAAAGTGGCAGCACTGTCAAAACGTGGATATGATTATTTGTTAAACTATAGCTGACTTAGCTTTGTTCGCGTGGTACCTGAATAAAATAGCTAGTTAACAAGAATACCATAACGTTACCTGGTGAGGAGGACCGTTGCAAGCCATCAAACATTTTTCATGAAAATAATTTACAACGGGGTTACAACAAGCTTTACATATTCAAAATAAAGACTCGCGAAGAAGAATAACTCGCGCCCTGAGGCTTCCGTACCACGGGGTTATAAAAGCGAAATTCCAAGTGTAGGAAGTGACAAATTTATATTTTGCGGTCGCTCAACTAGTTCATTGTATGATATTGACCGCAAATATAACTTTGTCTCGTAATAATTCCACAAGGATTTGAAATTAATGCGTAAGATATATATTTCTTTACCGCAAACACCAACATACGTAAATTATTTTGAAATCACTCTTCGCCTTTTTCGAGTTTCAGACATATTTTCCTACAAAACTTTGCAATCCAATTTTAGGGGTAAAAACATCGAAAATCCTCAAATTCAGACTTTTCTCATTATTTACGTAACAAAATCTCGTAGCATTCCAAATTTCAGAATCGTGAGGTAGGCAACTAGAAGTACCCTAGACGTTTTTCATTGTTGTCATTTCCATAATTTTAGACAATAGTTTTAAAACAACGACCTACAGAAAAGCTATAGCAAAACAACATCAGAGAACAGGTAATAGCCACAACTAGAGACGTCTTTGTGCCTCAATCCATTAGCACGTATCGGCAGAGGTACGAGTACAGTGTAGTCACCTCCACAGCACTCACCTAGATCAAAGTTAATCATAAGAGAAACCACAAAGGACCGAAAAAGGAGTTCTTTTGTGGTAAATGGTCCTGTGTGGTGTAAAAACGTGCTCTACTTCAGATTGCGAAGTTTATTGCTTTTACATGGCTATTGGTTGTTACAGATGGTGTAGATAGGTAAATTGTTAGGTAGTTGGTCATGTGAACTTTGTAGTAGGGTATGGCAACAGGGAGACAGGCAGAGGTCTAATAAGTAAGTAGAAGATTATGCGCATACAACGCCGATTCGTCTTAGTTGTTGTGAGATCTTTGCTCGCTTCTTCTAATATTTTACTACATACTAATGATGAAAATCACATATCAGTAGGTACCTAGTTTAATAACTATAAGTTTCATGAAAGAAATTAATTCCAAAATTCCAAAACGATATTCAGTTTTATTCTCACAGTTTTGGTAAAATTGGATATTACTTACATACATAAAATCACGCCTATTGCCCAGAGGGGTATGCAGAGACCACGGCCTTCCACTTGCTACGATCCGGACATACCTCTTTCGCTTCATTCACTCTCATCACATTCCTCATACCGTTTAGGGTACTCTTGACCTGGCCTTTGTCCAAAACGTCACCGATTTGGTCGCTAAACGTACGCCTAGGTCTTCCTCTTCCAACGGTTCGGTTGCCATTGGATATTACTCGTAGTTAAAATATGCTAAAGATGCAATTTTCTAAATTGATTGTACTTTATTATGTCTCAAAGCTCAGAAGCACAATCTTTTACCAGACATCGGGAGGATTGGGGTGAGCCACCTGTAAGTAGAGCACCATTCAGTGTGTACCATGCAAGATAGCCGGCAAAGCGCGAGATTACATCCCCGTCAGTTGCTTTGAGCTGAGGTGGTAATGCACAGCTCTGTTACTCCCACAATACGCGCCAAATTACATGGCGTTTCTAAATATCTTTGGCTTTATAAAAATCTGTCAAAATATAAACAATGTTTATAATATTGACATCTCATAAATATTATCTACTTAAACTAGAAATAGTGTCGGAAAACATTGGAAAATACTATGAATTATTTTGTGGTAAAGCCACGGACTAAATTAACGGGCAGTTGTCACAGACGTACAAACAATAATTAGTGTAGATGCGGATTCACACCAGCCAAATTTCCTTATCAAAACCAAACTAGGATAAACTTTCAACATTACCATCAAATAATCGTCCAACGCCTAAACGCATGAAAAAATCATTCAACACGAGAAGGGGAGAGCCTTTTTGACAAATACTTTTTGTTTCCGCGCGGCAGTGTCGCCATCTGTGCGTGATAGTGAGCGTTAATATTACAGGTGCATTTGATCTATTGCACGCTCGTGCGCCTCGTGGGACAAGGTACAGGAGGCAAGCGGACGAAAATATATCGGCAAGCGTGAGTTAAACAATAATCACAATAAACACTTGCTTTTAGCGATAAGGCCGCCCATTGTAACGCTTATTTGGAATTGATCTGACCTTTAATGTTTTTTTGTTTCTCTTCTTAATGGTGTACAATAAAGATAATACGTAGGTAATCTATTTATCTGTCACTTGCTGCACCAACATTTGATAATCACCAAAGCAGTAGCATTATGCGCTCAGGACGTGCAGGCAAGCCATGGGGCCTGCGATGTCCGCGTGGGCACAGCAAGCTTATTACTTACGTGCCGTTGTGTGGAAGTAAACTAATCTTATTACTAGTTAGTAATGAATAAACTTACGCAAAGGGTTGGTTCCGTAACCAATAACTAACGGAATTAAATTAATTCTAATTATTCTAATTAATTTTCAATTCGAATTTAAACGGTGAAGGCAAACATCGTGAAGAAACCAGTTAATATTTTTTAAGCAGCGATGGGCTTGCAACCTTTCACGTGTTATGGTATACCTACTCACTACTGCAAAATGTGAGCCTGTGCCAAATGTAGGTATGGACATGCCCTTGACTTCCCCTTTGACATCTTTAAGGATCTCATTACCTGGAGACCATTGAGGATATCAGTTACAACGGGGTTACAGCAAGCTTTACATATTCAAAATAAAGACTCGCAAAGAAGAAGAACTCGCGCCCTGAGGGTTCCGTACCATTACACGGGGTTAGGAAAGCGAAATTCCAAGTGTAGGAAGTGAAAAACGTATATTTTGCGGTCGCTCAACTATTTAATAGATAAATGTCTACCTTTCTTGGGTATAAAAGTCTTGAGTGTGAGTATAATGAATTTATATTTTTGCTTGGTTTTAGTGAAACGATGCGTGGAAATTAAGAACAAATCGGACTCGTTTTGAACTTGCACCACACTCCCAAAGTAGACGTGCGAGTAACACACGAAATATTTGTTAAACAACTCGTTGGAACGTGCGTTATTGTATAACGGTGTGTGATTTATGCCTTTCAATAACTGGCCCCCCCTCCACCAAGCTTCGACCGGTAAGTACATACCAGTTGATTCATAATACGATAGAGAAGAGCACTGGTGGAGCGGTGGATGAGGCCCACAGGTCATGGGTTCGAATCAATATGTAGTTACATCAACATTACGTTTTTGATTTTAGTTAATTATTTTTGTCGTATGGTTAAAAATACCTAATGCAATCGTTATTGGGCTGCGTGGAGTTCAAATATTTGCGCGCGGTCATCATCATCATCATCAACAACCTGTAGAATTCTACTGCTGGATATAGGCCTCCCCCAAAGAGTTCCACGACGAACGGTCTTGAGCCCTTTCCATCCTCCGACTTCCCGCAACCTTTACAATGTCATCGGTCCATCGGGTCAAAGACAAAAGACTTTTATTTCAATAAAATCACTAGGATCACTTTGAAACGTCTTAGAAACTAGGTGAAGCTGTGCCTGTTCCTCGCGACCAAGCCTAGAAGAATCAGGTAACAAACACGGCTTTTCACAAAATGCAATTTAAAGCTTCAGTGTGGTGCCGATCGAACTAAGTGAGGCTCAAAAGAGGGTGGGGGGCCTTCCAACACTGCGTCGCCCGGTTCGTGGTCGCCATTCGAGAACCTTTACTCCCCAACAGTTATCGGTTCTGCGAGCTATATAGCCTGCCCACTGCCACTTCAACTTGCTTATTCTGAGAGCTATGTATGTAGAGCTATGCGCGCGGGCATCTAGTGTGAACTCGCTACGACACACAGATATTAAGTATTTGTTGCACACTTACATAAGGTAAGTACTCAGCTTTGTTGTAATGGCATCACTACTCGACGAAAGAGACTAACTACCCGCAACACAGGATATTCCTAGGGTGGGAGTTAGTGTTCTTGCATATTATAATTTGTCTTTAACCCATTTATTTTTGTAACAGTCAAGGTACCTTCCTACTTACAGGATTTAATCTAATAGTAATATGTAACTGTTCATTCAGCTTTTGTAACAATAAATAAACTTTGAAAGGAGCCATTTCATTCTGGGCCTGGTCTATGTACACTACATAGAAAAATTTGTAAAAAATAGGAGATTACAAGAAAAATACAATTTCATTAATTTAAAGACAAATGCGATGGTACAAGAATAGTTCTTCTGGTAAGTTTTTTACTATGTGAACACTATTTGAAGGCCGCCATGTTGGTTTATAATTGGCGTTTGACATGACATTGACATATTTTTCATGTCATGTTGTTTGATTTGATGTTTTTGTTTTGTCAGATAAATGTAGGTTGTCAAAATGACATTTCACGCACGTCCATCCGCCATATTTTTGTAGCGCTGTGTGTTGCTCTCTTTGTCGAAGAAAATCTTAATGTACTTTAGAACAAAGTCAATATAAATAAAATAACCAATTAAATACGTTTACTTTATTGCTTAGCCATATTTTAACGTAGTGTACACAGTGCAGGCCCAGGGTCCATATATTGATGAAACGTCTCTTGAAACACTTCCGACGGCCGTACCCGCGCGCCTACATTCACTGTCGACCACCACCACGCGCGCCGCGACAAGTCTGACTCGATGATCTACTTGCTGATCTTCCGACCCTCGCGTCTCCAGCCTAATTTCTGGCTGTGTAAAATTTGCCAACCGCATCGCTGATCGATAATCATTTGGATTGCAGTGCCTTAGTTGGAATATCCGCACTCACCTGCTAGGTGAGTGCGGAGCACTTATGCTTAAATGTAGCATCCATTTGGGAAAGCACATCCTCAGCCCAATGGAGCTAAAGCAACTCACCCCAAGGAAAATCCTTCAGTTTCTAACAGCTGCTGGGTGTTGCGGTGTTGCTTTGCGGTGAACTTTAAAGGCCCTGTAAAGGGGCTCCACAAATAAGGTGGCGATCACAATAGGCCAGTTGTGGCCGCAATGACACCATAGCCACAAAAAGTTAATAAAAAAAAGTATTTATTAGTACTTAGTCGTCAGTTAAATAGTTATTTAGATTAGTTTATGTAGTATATTTAGGATTATTTCTTAATTTGTTATACTTAATATTCTGAATAAATTTAGCCATTAAAAAAAAATAGTTGGAATATAGTTTCAAAGCACTTATTTGTCTCAACATTTGGGCAGCTATTTTCCTGAATTCGACGGAAAACAGCACAATAACAAGTCCTACTCACCTTAGATAACATCATTTGTACATTATCACGAGTAAATTTTACGAGAGTTGCCCGTGATGCCCAACTTTTTATCGCTTCAGCGAAAACTTTCAATTTTCCTGTCATTAAAGGGCTCTTAAGGTTGGCCTCCATTTCTCAGCATGCTACAGCACTGTGTGGCCTGCATCCAATAGTTAGTAGAATAAGGCTCGTATTCAAAGACAAGACTCAAGCGTTGATCTATACTTAAATCTCGATTTGAGTCGAGATTCTAATTCTTGAACAGTATTTATGTTTAGATTCAATGATCACAGTTCACCTGAGTAAATGCTTATTCTGAAACGTAAATCAGACGAAATCAATGCTTGAGTTTAGAATTGATTAGACATAAATCAAATGACATTTTCGTTCCGTTACACGTACTTTGATGCATATTTATACTTCACTTTATAGTTCCGTTCTATTTCCACCCTGGCTGTTTGAATTTCTGCGTAAAACGAATCGAAAATTATAAATAAATCTAAATGTAAACGAGAACATTTGAGTATAGATTTGAGACTCGATTCAGCTGAGAGTAATTTATGTACCGTTCTTGAATAGAAGCTTTGTTTGAGAAGAGATTCAATACTTAAATAGAGTTCAGCTGATCTGTGATTAAATCTAAGTTTGAGTCTTGTCTCTGAATACGAGCCTAAGTCTTTCTGGAGGAGGTAGGACATAGTGAGATTTTCTCTTTATAACATTATTATATTACATTATTTGTTAAACATAGTGTTGTGTTCCTGCGGTGAGTGAGGTTGTCGGTTGCGTTTTTATAAAAAACAGGCCCGTACGATTAAATATTATGTTATTGTGCACAAGTGGAACTCAATTGTATAAAATTAATAATTTATAAGTATTTTTGATACCCACGCTTGAACACAAACTCAAAATTCAAGCCCATGTATCGGTGCGATGCTGAATCAAGCGTAAACTTAGTTTAACCCTTAACGCGCCGCGTGGAAAAAAACGTTAGAGCGAGAAGGTAGATCGATCAAAAATACGTTTCGTTTGATCGAGATCCTTTTTCTTCAGCGACTCGTATAAGGAATGCGCAATTTTCACACATAGATTTTCTACGTAGGTTGTAAGATAATGCGATTGGAAAACAAGACAAGTACCTACCTAAAATATCTATTTTGTAAGTTTCTTTTTAATTTTTAAAAATTAGACTGGCCTCATAGCTCAGTTGGTAGTAACTCTGCCTTCTGCGCTAGTGGTTGCGGGTTCGATTCCCACACTGGACAAACATTTGTGACTAACACAGATGTTTGTTTTGTGTCTGGGTGTTAAATATTTATCTATTATATATATCAGTCTCTGGTACCCATAGTACAGGCTATGCCTAGTTTGGGATCAGTTGACCGTGTGTGATATGTCTGGAATATATATATTTTTTTTATGATTTTTATTTTTTCTCAAAATAGTTAGGTTCTTTTTTGAGCACAGGGTGCATCAGTTGAAATTAGTCAAGGCAAAGAAGTGGTAAGAAATATATTTCTGGTTCATCTCTCTTTCCTAGAGGATCAATAACGGGAAACATATTTTATCATAAACTGGGATATAGTATTAGGTACTTACATTTTTCTTTTGGTGTCTACGGAACTCTAAAAACCTAAAAAAACAGAGAACGCATTCGCTACGAGAAGAAAATTGAATAAGAAAACTTTATTTCTACCTCCCCTGCAAATAAACGAAAAAGTAAGATGCCGTTTTTATTATACCTCTATTAGGATCGGAATGGACATCGAATCGGCTAATAACCGTTCTATCAGGTGAAAGGAATTCACTTTCCCGCTTCCCTGCTGAGCTAGGGATGGAGTGAGCAAATCATCGATATCGATGATATAGATACCAATGGCCCGAGCGCGCGTAATTTACGATAGTTTTACGGTTGCGTTACGGTAACAAATGTCAAATATATGGCAATCTTTAAAAGATTTCAGGCATCGCTTATGTCATGGGCAAACGTGATTTACCCGTGCTTGGGCAATGTAACCTGTAAATAAATCGATGGTTACTTCTAAAAGCATCAGGAAAAAAGAGCTGTGTTTACAAAATGAAATAACACTTAAGGCTTATCCTATGTATCGGATCGGTTCTTTAGAATAAGACAGGAAGAAGCCTACTCAGATCTGAAGGAAATTAAAGCTGGAGTACCACAAGGGAGCGTATTGGGTCCGGTCCTGTACCTATTATACACCTGTGATATTCCCCAATTAGAAAATAACACTATTGCGACCTTTGCTGATGATACTGCTATAATGGCTATAGGTAGTACACACGCAGAAGCAGCTGAAAAGGTTCAATTAGCCGTAAACAAAGTCCACGACTGGACAAAGAAATGGCGAATCAAATTAAACGAAACAAAGTCAGTTCATATAAATTTTTCAAATAAGAAAGACCATTACTATCCGGTCTATATAAACAATAAGAGCATACCCTACGAGAATACAGCGAAATATCTAGGCATGACGCTTGATGCAAAACTTCGCTGGAAAGCCCACGTCTAAAAGAAAAGAGATGAACTAGAAATACGCTTCAAAAAGATGCACTGGCTCCTTGGAAGGCATTCTGCCCTGTCAGTTCACAATAAAATACTTCTTTACAAACAGGTCTTAATGCCAGTATGGACCTATGGTATACAGCTATGGGGTTGTACCAAAAAGAGTATATACAAGGGTTCCAGAACAAAGTGCTCAGAGAAATCGTAAATGCACCCTGGTACATAAGAAATGACGACCTCCATCGGGACCTAAATATCGAGTTCGTCGACGAGGTCATAAAAAAATACGCAGAAGCCCACGAACACAGGCTTCATCATCATGTGAATGTCGAGGCCATCCAGCTCCTCGACAACACGGATATATTGAGAAGACTCAAAAGAACAAAACCATTCGAACTAGTATAGTGTTAAATAATAGTGGAATGTAGTGAAAGTGCAAACGAGTGCTGCCTATCAAGAACACAAGAACAAAGTGTCTTCCCCTTAAATAGAGACAGTAAGAAAAGTGTTAGTGGACACATTCCTAGTTGTAGTTATTGTAAAAAATTATGTCAATGTTAAATTACTTATTAGCCTACAGCATGGCTAGATTGTAATATTATTAGAGCACATTATTATGTGTAAACTAATTATGAAAAAAAAAAAAAACTTAATTAGGTAGTTACTTTCTGGAAAAAATTAAAGGGGATTTCGCCCCTAATTTAAAAAAGTGCTTACACAAAAATAAATTGCCCTATTTTTCGTACTTGGTGTCGGTTTTTTTAGTTTTAAAACGATTTAATTAATGCACGGGGTCGGTACGATGGAAGGTTAATTAACTCTTTATTATAAATGGAAATTATATTCAAATCAAACATTTGACAAAAAAAATGGTATCGCATTAACTTTGTCGATATCGATTAAATCAATTGCAACATCCCATCCCAATTATTTTCTATTCGCAAAGTTAGTCCACCTTGACGGCAGTTCGCATTGTCTGCCAGTTAACACGATCGTGGAGTTGGAATTTGTACATTCGTAGCACTTTACCTTGGCTTTACTACTTTCAGAGAATTCGCGTTGTTCCAGTTTCAGAGATTATAGTAAAAGCCTACAGAGAACAAAAAGTTTGAATGCCTGTTATACTATACGTAGGAAACATTGCGTGTTTTCAATATTCACAGTGCCAGTGGTCCGAGTACGCGATACGATATCTTATTCCAAATAAAAGCCAATCAAAACTAAAAATATCAACCATCGTTGATCTCACTGGCAAATATCTGACTTTTTTTTTTTTTTTTTTTTTTTAATACAACTGAGGTGGCAAACAAGCTTACGGCCCACCTGATGGTAAGCGGTTACCGTAGCCTATGAGCGCTTGCAATACCAGAGGCATCACGCACGCGTTGCCGACCCCGAACCCCCCTCCCCCTAAAGAGCTCTGGCAATCTTACTCACCGCAGGAACACAACACTATTTGAAACAAATAATGTTTTTTGGCTGCGATCTTCTGTAAGGCGGAGGTACCTCCCCAGGCGGGCTGCTCCAATTCAGAACGAGAAAATCTCGCTGTGCCCTACCTCCTCTCAAATGCCTGTTATACTATACGTAGGAAACATTGCGTGTTTTCAATATTCACAGTGCCAGTGGTCCGAGCACGCGATACGATATCTAATTCCAAATAAAAGCCAATCAAAACTAAAAATATCAACCATCGTTGATCTCACTGGCTAATATCTGACTTTTACGATCGTATCGTAATCTTAACGTTACCGTGAATTATTCGTGCTTGAAAAGAGAGGTAGGGCACAGCGAGATTTTCTCGCTCTAAATTGGAGCAGCTCGCCTGGGGAGGTACCTCCGCCTTACAGAAGATTGCAGGCAAATAACATTATTTGTTTCAAATAGTGTTGTGTTCCTGCGGTGAGTAAGGTTGCCAGAGCTCTTTAGGGGGGGAGGGGTTCGGCAGGCAACGCATTAGCAATGCTCCAGGTGTTGCTGATGTCAATAGGCGACGGTAACCACTTACCATCAGGTGGGCCGTAAGCCTGTTTGCCTCAGTATAACATAATAAAAAAAAAAAAAAAAAAAATGTATTTATTTTGCTTGGGGTACTGGTCTCTCATTTATATGGGAGACCAGTACCTCAAGCACCACGCTTTATTAGCGTGGTGCCGTGACGGTCAATACCATAATATAATTAAATAAATAATGTTATATACTTAAATATTGTAAATGACATAGATACCTACTTATGTGTTGTTATTTGTACTCTTTGTTATCTGTGTTACGTCTACCTATCTCCCTATCGTTAACCTTTATTCTATTATTTTGTGTCTTCTGTCTGTGTTTGTCAAAATAAATTTATTTCATTTCATTTATTTGGCTGAGATCTTTTGTAAGTTGGAAAATCTCAGGGCACAACGAGATTTTCTCGATAATAAAACTTACACTAAAACTTCTACAGGCTGATGACGTTGAAGCGTTGTTATCTAAGGAGTTCCTTGTGAGTGATATAGGACCTTCATGGTATCACCTCTTTTATCCATATTTATGCAACCAGTTTCACACATCGGCGAAGTGCATCAGTGTGTTGGCCGCGACACCGCACCATTATCATTTGTCAAGGGTCATTGTGTGGCCGGCAGTGAATCAGTCACCTGCCCGCGTAATATACGGGCCCGTTATTGCTGTTTTAGTGCCGGGCCCAGCCGGGAATAGTTTTCGGCCTCTCGACCTGTGATCTATTAACTTTTGTGCGTTTGAATACCGCGGGATAAATTGTGCTTGGCGGTTCGATGTTTATGCAACGACCTCTGCAGTTAGGCGAATCGTTGGATGGTACTGATGTATGTTTAATACAGTATTGTCTCATGCTAAATTAAAATCTCGGTGACCGTCTCGCCTCTTACGACCTCCACGGGTAGTAATGGATGACTCATTGCCCGTGGTCCGGTTCAGTTGTCCGGTCAACCGGACTACGGAAAAAATATATTTTCTATGGTTAGACAACCCAAAATATTATAGAACAGTGTTGCTGTTTGAAAAATAAATATTTTGAATAGTCCGGTTGCCTTTTTTTGTAATCAAATTATACAAGGTGATTCAAAGAGGCCTATTCTTCAGTCGGGGTTGAAGTTTTAAAAATCCAACACGGCGGCAAATCAAGAATTTAGTAATTTAAAAAAGAATATCAGTATCAGTACTCGGTAGCGCAGCAGGCTAGTACCCATCAGAGACGCAAAGGTTGCGTTCGATTCTCGCTGCGGGACAAATGTTTGCTTGTGTGCTAGTAACAGCTTTTGATTTGATTTGATTTGCCAGTCGGGAAACCTTCTACTAAGCCGACATGGCTTCTCAAAGTAAACTTAAATACCGTCGTATCATATAAGTCACATAGTTTTACTAAATTCCCCAAAGAAAACACAAGAAAACCGTAAAACAAATTGATTTTCCCAATCGAGTGCCACTATCTGTCAACAGTATTATCTCAACCCTACGGTCACGGGATCCCAATACCTGATGCGTTGTCACGTCCCGCTTTGAATGGCAAATCACGAAGGTAGACCTTCAGGGCCTCCGAGACCCGTATGAAAATAAAATGATTGCGAAGGGTATAGTATTAAAATATTCCCAGAGGTTCGTGCGTGTGGCACCTGATGTTGGTAGTTCATTTTGATTTTGTGATTTATGTTGGCTTTGGTGTTAGAAGCGGATGGGCGTTTAGTATAGAATAGAACATAATTTATTTGACACACACAAAAAAACACGGATAATACCAATGCCACAAGAAAAACCATACAAATCCATAGGTAGTAAGTATATACAATACTACTTAATATTATAAATGCGAAAGTTTGTGAGGATGTTTGGATATTAGAAGTTCCTTTCATGCACAACTTAGAATTTTAGGCTCTAGGTCGTGCCGGTTTCCGATACGAGCACACATAAATTTTCCTAATGGAAAATTTGAACCCGGATCGACCGTGATTCGAACCCACGACCTGTGGATTGGAAAGCGGGCCAGTACCACCACTCAGATGTTAAAATAATATATAGTAGTATTTAAATTCACTAGATGGCGCAGGTGTACTCACTGAAGGGGTGTAGAGGGGTATAATGAATTGAACTGGCATTATTTAGCATCGCATTAGACTATCTGCTAGATTAATGAAGATAATATCAGTGTAGACGCGCTGTCTGACACGTACAGGATGATGTTTTATTGTCGGGGAACAAATAAACTCACAAATCATGATAAATATCCCGTTTTTAGTGAATATTACTAAAATCACGAGGTACCAATAAAATGTTACGGATCATTTTGAGACTTCTTAAAAACTAAATAAAGTGAAGCTACGTCTGTTCCTTGCGTCTAAGCCTAGAAGACAAAAACACTCAGTAACTCTAAAAGTAAAATAACGATGCCTTTAGTTTCTCTCAAAGCATGATTTTCATCTATATTTTCTTCAAATAATTTTCCTCTACAGTCTTGCTGGTATTGGCATAAACTGCTTAGTGCGATCTGTTACCACAGAATTCACATTATGACTAAGCATTATTAGATCAATTTAGTGGCCCGTGTAGGAGCATATTTAGTTCCAAATTATTATTATTATTTTTTTTATAATTAGTTTACACATAATAATGTGCTCTAATAATATTACAATCTAGCCATGCTGTAGGCTAATAAGTAATTCAACATTGACATAATTTTTTACAATAACTACAACTAAGAATGTGTCCACTAACACTTTTCTTACTGTCTCTATTTAAGGGGAAGACACTTTGTTCTTGTGTTCTTGATAGGTAGCACTCGTTCGCACTTTCACTACATTACACTATTATTTAACACTATACTAGTTCGAACGGTTTTGTTCTTTTGAGTCTTCTCACTATGTCCGTATTGTCGAGGAGCTGGATGGCCTCGACATTCACATGATGATGAAGCCTGTGTTCGTGGGCTTCTGCGTATTTTTTTATGACCTCGTCGACGTACTCTATATTTAGGTCCCGATGGAGGTCGTCATTTCTTATGTACCAGGGTGCATTTACGATTTCTCTGAGCACTTTGTTCTGGAACCCTTGTATAATAAGGATATTACTCTTTTTGGTACAACCCCATAGCTGTATACCATAGGTCCATACTGGCATTAAGACCTGTTTGTAAAGAAGTATTTTATTGTGAACTGACAGGGCAGAATGCCTTCCAAGGAGCCAGTGCATCTTTTTGAAGCGTATTTCTAGTTCATCTCTTTTCTTTTTGACGTGGGCTTTCCAGCGAAGTTTTGCATCAAGCATCATGCCTAGATATTTCGCTGTATTCTCGTAGGGTATGCTCTTATTGTTTATATAGACCGGATAGTAATGGTCTTTCTTATTTGAAAAATTTATATGAACTGACTTTGTTTCGTTTAATTTGATTCGCCATTTCTTTGTCCAGTCGTGGACTTTGTTTACGGCTAATTGAACCTTTTCAGCTGCTTCTGCGTGTGTACTACCTATAGCCATTATAGCAGTATCATCAGAAAAGGTCGCACTAGTGTTATTTTCTAATTGGGGAATATCACAGGTGTATAATAGGTACAGGACCGGACCCAATACACTCCCTTGTGGTACTCCGGCTCTCCAGCTCCAAATTGAATATGACTCTAAATAATCTGTAGTAGACAAATAAATTGGTGAAATGTCAACTCCCCCTGTACCTCCTACCTCGAAGGTACGCTCCCGAGGGTAGTTGAATAAATTACTTCGAATAATTCCTGAATTAACATTTTTAATCTCGGACGAGATGTTACACGAATAAATTAAAACGTTAGATCTTGGATAAGCGATCCGTTAACTGGTCTCTTTATCTTGCTCGGGTTAATCTGACAGGTGAAAAAGTATTTTCTATCTTAGCATAATGTGAAGCCTTATTGCCATTAAAGTGCGAGCTTGTTAGCACTATTATACGATTTGGCTCAAAGGCTTGTTCCTTTTTTAATAAGATCCTAAGCGATGTTCTTAAGTTATCATTAAGCAAATTTATAAACTTAACTTCTGCTCGACATGATAAACGAGATGAATTTAGACTGTGTACTTGTAGGTGATTTTAATGTGAACTGTGTAGGTGAAATGAATACAGAATCTAAAAAACTGTGTGACATTTTGTCTGCCCATAATATGAGGAATAAGGTGGACTTCCCGACGAGAATATCAAAAACGACAGCTACATGCCTCGACCACTTGTATACAAACTTACCTGTAGGCACAGTCAGAACCCAACCTATTGTAACTAACCTGAGTGATCACTTAGCCATCCGCGCTGAGCTGTTATGTACAAGACAAGCTCCTCAGCCTCCGACTAGTCTCATAAGAAGTAGGTCGCAATCTGATCTTTACAACTTCATCGCCGCATTGGAAAGCATCGACTGGCCTTCCATTCTTGAAAGAAATAACACCGCACGCACACTTGCCATTGCAATAATTAATATAATAAAAAATAAACACGATATTTGCTTCCCCTTAAAACTAGTAAACAACAAACAACGTGGCTCATCGTGGATGACTCCCGATGTAAAAAACTTGAATTCGTTAATTATTGACATGATACATTTAAATCACTCCATTCCTGACGATAACTCAATCCCATTATTTATTTCCAAACTGAATAAGCAAATTGACATGTTAATTAATTCAACAAAATCTAATTTTTACTCTGATATGATTATTACAAGTAAAAATGCAAGCAAAGTTATGTGGAAAATAATAAATAAAGAGAGGGGAAAAAACAACTCACCAAATCCTAGCTACACTGACGTAGTGGTTGATAGCGACGGATCTAAGTTTCGATCGGCCAAAGATGCCGTAAACGCAATGAACGAGCGGTTCCTAAATGCGGCATCAGCATGCGCTGCCCCCAGGGCCGGTGCACGCCGTGCATTGGCTGCATCACGGCCGCCCGCCTTCTGCCAGCTCGAACTGCGCCCATTTTCAGCAGACGAGGTATTTAAAATAGTCACAACGCGAATACCTCCAAAACGGTCCAAAGTTATATATGGCCTTTCCATGGAGCTCCTAAGAACCGCGATAGGCACCCTCGCTCCTATTCTAGCTCACTTATTTAACACCTGTCTTGACGAAGGAGCATATCCCAATTCACTCAAATTGAGCAAAGTATCCCCGATCTATAAAGGCAAAGGCAAGCGTGCTGATATTGACGGGTACAGGCCGGTGTCCATCATACCCGCGATCGCTAAAGTGCTTGAGAATGGTATCAGCTCCCGTCTGGTTGAGTACTTGGCGGTGACGGACGCTCTGTCGCCGCGACAGTACGCCTACCGCGCGGGACGCTCGACGACATCGCTGGCCCGCGAGGTGATGCGGTGCATCCTAGCCGCTCGTGAGCGCAAAAGCAAGCAGCAGGTGGCCGTGATGTGCTGCGATCTCTCCAAGGCCTTCGATGTCGCCGACCACGCCGTGCTCGCCGCCAAACTCAAGCACTACGGAATCGATGGTTCATCATATGCCATTTTGACGGATATGATGCGTGGTCGCTCTCAAGTGGTAGTGGGCGGGGAAGAAACATCTGATCCTCTATCTCCGACGATGGGTGTAGCACAGGGTTGCCATAAAAACCGCGGAAATACTCATGTACGCAGACGACGTAGCCGCTATTGTCACCGCAAGTACGCAAGACCAACTGGAGGTTAAGCTAAATGAGACGGCAGACCATCTTGCAGAATGGTTCCGTGTCAATGGGTTAAGGCTTAACTTAAAAAAGACGCACTTCATGCACTTTTGTCTCTCGGGGCATATAACAAGACCAATGACAGTACGAGTTGACAATACGGAAATTGGTCAAACAGCCAGCACTTCATTCTTGGGTTTCGAGCTTGACAGGGGGTTGACGTGGGAAAGCCACATCGGCAAACTCTGCAGCAGATTGGGAGGCGCGTGTTTCGCACTCCGACGAGTAGCCCGGGTAGTGCCGGCTGACGTAGCACGAACATGCTACTTCGCAACCGTGCACTCGCAGTTACAATACGGTGCTGAGCTGTGGGGGCGAGCCGCCGACTGGGAGCGCGCATTCCGGATGCAGAAACGCGCAGTCCGGGCACTAGTACGAATCCGACGCGATGTAACAGCTAGGCCCCACTTTAGGAAACTAGGTATTTTAACACTACCGTGCATTGTAATAATGCAAGTAGCAATATATGTATGGACTAACCTAGAGCACTATGTAAGACTGGGCGATACGCATGTTATTAGCACGCGAAATAGAGACCGACTTGCAGCTGTACCCCATTCCTTGACAAAGTCCTCAAAGCTGACTCATATTATGGGCCCCACGGTGTACAACAAACTGCCAGAAACCATTCGCTCTGCCAGCAGTCTATCGAGCTTTAAAACGAGGCTCAAGCGTTGGCTAGTCGAGCAGACTTTCTACAGTTATGATGAATTCGTCAATACGTAACTAGGTATCCATGTAGGTACCTGGTATTCATGAAATATAATTCAATTTAATGTTGTTACTATGATTATTATAAAAAAATATTTATTGTACCTACTTAACTAGAGACTTATTATTAATTTATTATTATTATTTTTGTTAGACTACTATTATGTAGTATCGAGTGACTTGTAAACAATTTTTACCAATAAATTACTATTGACTATTGACTATTGACTATTGACTTAATTAAGCGAATTGTATGACATTAAAATATGCCAAAATGTTCAAACCAGCGGCATTTGAACCCGCACCTTGACCTAGAATCGGCAATGCGATGCCAACTACTAACTGGAATGAATAACGATGGCGCTGGAACTCTTGGTCATATGAAATATTTTTATCGGTTCAGTTCAATGTCTCAGTTTATCATTGACAAGAAGCTACTCATGTAGAGCACTTGTTGCTTTTCTAGTACCATAGACTAATAATTATACAATATTATTAGTCTATGCTAGTATTTAATCTATTTATTTATTTATTTATTTCGACGCACAAACACATTACAACCAAAAGTAAAAATAATAATTATAAAACACAGATTAGAACTAGTAGTAACATAAATAATTATGTGCGTACAACAAAAGTATTAACAGTAAACAAAAGTGAGTGACATGTTTCCTAATGAACATCTAGTGTTTTAGGATACAAGGTATCCTTAACATTTTTGATGTAATGTCACAATTTAGAACTAAATATATCTAACTGTAAATTATTTTTAGCCATTTCATTATATTGACGAGCCATTCTGGTCAAAGGATTGTAAAAGGAAATATTATTTTTATAAATTTGTAAGGCAAACAGATTTCTTTCATTCGAGTTACGTGCCCTAAACTTAATATTGAATGATACCAAGGACAACAGCTCTGGAGAATCTATTAGAGAATGTACTATTTTACAAAGATAAACCAGGTCAAAATATATACGTAGAGTCTCAAGCGATTGAACATTATATTTAGAGAGCCTCTCTTCGTAATTCAGATCTGAGCGACCTGGATGCGTTCGATAAGTCAACATTCTTAAACATTTCTTCTGAATTCTTTCAATTTCATTCTTATGAACCTCGTAGTTCGGAGACCATATAGGGCTACCGTATTCTAATACACTTCTCACAAGAGCAAAGAACAGGTACAAGAGACTTAGAGGCTTTTTGATTAATTTTTGATAATCAAGATATATATAGTCAAGTTTCAACCATTTATCGCAAATCAGAATAATTCTTTAAAAATCAAAAACAGATCAAGAAGAGATCACCTAAGCCAGTATTCGATCAATGCCCAGTTGAACAAAAACACACGCACATTTCCCCTATTCAATATGGCCCCTTTCAAAAACTTCATATCAAAGAACTACACCTCAGAATCTGGCGGCCAGACGTGACCGGACTAAGCAGGGGCACTCAGAGTAATGATTTAGTAACTATAGACGCGTCTGGAAGTATGAACCGAAGCTGAGTCTTGAGTTTGACTTGGACGCTGTTTGAATGCCGCTTGACTGAGCTTCTAGGAAACAGACACAATTAGTCACTTTGAAAGATTGCTCAGAAAATTATAAAAAAAATTAAAATAAGTCCCTCTATATATACCTACCCGTGGATGTCCTAGAGGCGACTATAGGAAAAAAGCTAGGGGATGGGCAGCAGCGTCCCCTATTATCACAACTGTAGTGTATGCCTTACACCACGCTGGTTCCTAGCAGGACAACTCCCTCGCTGTTATCATATCACATATAATATCTCCCAGTGACCTCCCGCGTGCCTGCTCGTGCCGGCTTGACCACAGACTGACTGACTCCCAGAGAGTATGTATCCATCTCTCCATCTCAGGTGTCATCTGTTATCTGTCACTGTCAGTTGTCCCCCGGAGACAGAATAAGTTAAGGAATGCAGGTATCCTTAAATACTAGTCACTACAACAACGATAGCTCTAACTGCGCTCGCCAACCCGCATGCCCAGCGTGGTGAGTATGGGCAAATCTCCCCACGCCTCTTACTTACGACATCCGCGAATAGGTAGATATGGAGAGGTCTATTCTTCAGCCGGGGTCACCACGGCCATTTTCTCTATAGTTTGTTGCTATTACTCAAACTGCAAACCCTTTAATAAATAGCACTATTTTTATAAGGAGCACCTTGTGACCGCAATGTTTATGAGGGGAGTGTGGTCTGAATTCCAAAATTATACTGGTCCAGTTAAAGGCTAGCTAGATTTTTGGCGCCAGCATCAATCGTGCCATGGCGTAGTTGGTATAGCATTGCCGATTCTAGAAAAGGATGCGGGTTCGAATCCCGCTGGTTTGTCAGTTTTAAGAAGTAGGTTGTATTTTAATAAGTAAGTAGTTGTAAGTAATTAGGGAATCGCCGACAAAACAATTTAAGAAAAAAATGTATATGTGGCTCAATGACAAATGTTTTTACAATATAAATGAAATGTTTATTTAATAATGTATGATTACTTTGATTATTTCTGACTTATCGCTATTTATTGTCATATTCTTTTCACTGTTATTTTATTATTATTGTTTTGTTAATTGTAATGACGTTAATTTATTTCTAATTCTGATTTTATTGTATGATTTTCTATTGACTAATTTGAGACTATTTTGATTTGATTTGATTTTTGTATTTTGTATTGTGACTAATATTTTTGCATGTCGGTCTCCGACGAAGTATATGACACTATCTCCATAAATTTAAAAGACCATGTACCTATATGTACTATACTTCATGCAAATAAAAGCCATTCATTCATTCATTCATTCATTCATTAATTCATTCATTCAATACATTTTATAGTATTTTATTACACGAGAGACATTTATTACGCAAACGCTATCTGTTCGCTCTTTCTCCTTCTAGAACGAATGCAGGTGACCGCGCTCCACTACACAGAATGATGGAATCATTTAACAAGTATTTCTCAGAAATTGAATTCGTTGCAACCTCACATGCTTCGTTCACGAAACCCATAAATAATATTATATTATGTTATCTAATAGGTCATGTTTTTTAGTCTATACCTATGTACCTAAGTAAGTCTTTGTAAGATAACTCGTCTAGAATGTTAGTTTTAGGTAATACGTTTTCTATCTAGCACCACCCTTTTATATCAAACCTAATTCGTGGACAACGGGGTTGCACTTTAAGAACCTGTTAGTTTCTACCTAGAATACCTACCTAAAGTAATATACAATTGTAACTGTTTGTTGTTCCTTGAAATAAAAATAAAATAAAATACATGTAAGTAAAAGTACAGAAAATATAAATAATAAATAAATAAATAAATATTCCGGACATATTACACATTGTCAACTGATCCCAAACTAGGCATATCCTGTACTATGGGTACCAGAGACTGATATACATAATAGATATATATTGTAATGGTCTAGTGCGGCGCGGGGATTGTAACTAAGGATGTGCTTAAAACCAATAACTATTTAATAAATTAGGTACCACATGAGATTCGGTCATCCTCCACGTTGAAAAACAATGCTCTAGGCTTTAAATCTCAAAATGTATGGCAAAGTTTGATAGCCACTGTTTTGTATTATGGTGCGTGTACCAGCAGTGCTATAAAGCTTGCTTAGACAAGTGATTTATGTTTCTACCTGGTGAGGGGGCTAAAATAATGTACTTTACGGAGTGAAAAAATATATAGTAGATGGAGCTACGGTATTTTTGTGGCTATTCGAATACAAAATACAAGTAATTTTCAAACAAGTACCTAACTAAAGTACCCGTTGGGGAGTAAAGGTTCTCGAATGGAATAAAAAACACCTGATTACAAAATGATGATTACAAAACTCTTTTTCTGCGCTAGAGGTCGCGGGTTCGATTCCTGCACTGGATAAACATTTGTGACTAGCACAGATGTTTGTTCTGTGTCTGGGTGTTTAATATATATTTATTATGTATATCAGTCTCTGGTACCCATAGTACAGGCTATGCCTAGTTTGGGATCAGTTGATCGTGTGTGATATGTTTAAAAAATATATTGTAATCGACCAGTATCGATTTTAATAAAAAAAATAACAACAGGCAACCTATCTAAGATTGAACTCTAACAATGATTTTAACTCGAACATTTAACCAACAGAGTTTAACCTAAGTATGACATCACTACTAGAACTAAGTTCCTAGCACAAGAAAATACACGTCCGACCAGTCCAAAAGCCAAGCGCAAAGTCTCTTCGCCCAGCGCTCGCTGTGACTTTTGTACCGCGCCGCTCGGCACAGGCAGTGGGGTAAGAAATTAGCTAATAATATATATATATGCGACTTAGGTACGTAAATATACGATGAACCAAATTTTAAGATTATTTACATTTTGTATGCTAGCTTTTTTAAATGAGCTGTATTCGGTCTTCTTATCATATTTATTGAACGCACAAGAAGTTTGACATCAATATTGTTACAATACTAAACAGCTGAGTAATTGAGTTTGACATCAAAACATTTGATTTTCAATTTTTCATTTTTTTTATTTTTTTTTATACTTCTGAGGTGGCAAACAGGAATACGGCCCACCTGTTGGTAAGCGGTTACCGAAGCCTATGAGCGCTTGCAATACCAGAGGCATCACGCACGCGTTGCCGACCCCGAACCCCCCTCCCCCTAAAGAGCTCTGGCAACCTTACTCATCGCAGGAACACAACACTATTTGAAAACAAATAATGTTATTTGGCTGCGATCTTCTGTAAGGCGGAGGTACCTCCCCAGGCGGGCTGCTCCAATTCAGAACGAGAAAATCTCGCTGTGCCCTTCCTCCTCTAAAAATGTTCAATGATCAATTTCCAATTTTCAAATGTCGTAGAATAAACCTGTAATATCAATTAGATGTAGGTAGAATAAGCCCCTTTCGGGATAGCATACATAATTATGAGTCAGCATGTATAAAATATAAAATATTTTGTGAAAGTCGTAGCGTAGTACATGACCCTAATGCCAAGTTCATCAGCTGCACTTAGCGCAATAACTTGTGTCCACAAATCTTTTGTACAATACACCCTTCGGACATTACTAGACGATAGGTACTGCAGGGTTGCGGAGGGTGCCGGAATTAAAATAGTGGACGTGAGCATCTGTGCAAATCTAAGATTAATATTTTGGTATGCGCACGTCAAATACAGCGCGTTCCGGTCATCATTCCAGCTGTTTGAAGTCCACTGCTATCGGCCTCCCCCACAGATTTCCGTAATGACGAGGCAAACTAGAGTTTAGCGCAATAGGCTGGGATCCGCGAAAGGCTAAGTACACGGTGTTGATCGAAAGACTCCAAAGTAAGTTTGCCAGATACCTATAAGAGAATGTACGGATACTAAATGTACCTTTTCCCTTCTCTATTTGTAACGGGTATGATCGGCCTGGATACGCTGGAACTAAGGAGAAAATAACAGCTAGCTATACACTATTGTCTTATTCTGCGAAACAAAGTGAATAATCCGACCGCTTTGAGCATGATGCCACTATGTGTGCCTGACAATAATATGCGCTGTGGCCGCCGTCGACATCAACTGTTCGCTTGCCACACACCGCGAACTTGTCACGCTCATAATGCGCCAACGCTAAGAGCTCTCACTGTTTTAAATTCCTATGTACACGAGGTCCAACATGTCGACATCTTTAATGATAACATTTGTAAAATATTTGATTCGCTAAGAGTATATTTAAGTTTTAATTTTAGACAGTAGGCACTTTGGTATATACTGTAAGCTTGCTGTTTTAACTGAAATAAATAATTAGTAGAAGTAGTAGAAATCATTTATTCACACAAACTGTACACAACAACAAGAACAAAAGTATGACACACACAAATACAAAAACCATAGAGGTGGACAGAAAGAGAGAAAACAAGTGTAGGTATGTGCGTGGAAAGCGCTGCCAAGTACAGTAAGTATGAAAAGCCCTGAGCTCAGCATGTGCTGCTAACGAGTTAACAGCGCTGATTTTCAGTTCAGGGCTGCAGTGACGTAACGATCTGGTAACTAAAATAAACATGCGACTATATAATAAGACAACACAATATACACAGAGGTCTACAAAAAAAAAACAATAAACAGAGGGAGAATAAATACAAATAATTCTAATTCGAATTTTAATGTGGGTGAATTTGCCCATACTCACCACGCTGCTGGGCACGCGGGCAGCGTAGTTAGAGCTAGCTATCTTTGTGAAAATAGGGCGCGCTGCTGCCCATGCCCTAGCTTTTTTCCCTTAGTCGCCTCTTACGACATCTACGGGTAGGAGATATGGAGGGGCCTATTCCTCGACCGGGGCCACCACGGCCGCGTTTAGTTGCTAGTACCCTGTTTACTAGCCTAGTTCAATATTCCGAAAGGGCTTTATTCTATCAAACTTCAAATATATGAGATCAGGTCGAGGTAATACTTTACACGCCATCAAAAAATTTGATTGATCAACATTGCTGCGTGAGCTATTCAATCTTCATCAAAATATGCTAAGATTTAGCTAAAATTAACATAATAAACTTTTTTTATACCACAATTATTTTTATTATTTAAAAATGACCACCAATATCTTCAATGTAAGCTTTAAAAAATTGTGTAAACTTTATTGGATTGTGTGTAACTTTATATTATAAATGTAATATAGTTCTATATGTTTTTCAAAAATAAAATAAATTGAAACAAATCAAGCATTCGTACCCAAATAGTACTCCACAGTAGGTAAAGCAAAGTGGTATAAATTGGCGAGTGTCGCGCGGCGCCCGACAGGTCGCTTTGGCAACGCTCCGACTCCTGAGATAGGTGGAATGAAAATGTTGGCGTTAGAATACCTAGAGAAAGCCTTGGTTTTTAATAAAGCGGTAATCGGCATTTGACGGCCGTTAACCAACGATGACAATACAAGAGGTGGTAGACGAGTTTTTACGGCCATTTCATTGAACTTTGCAGTTACCGCCGTGGCCGTGACAGTCTCCACAGAACAAACACCTACCAGGAGTTTAAAGTAAACCACGTTCAACTTAACCATGGTTACCTGGGCCATGGTAGACACCCTCACAGATCTCCAGGCGATCATCATACTTGAAGCTGTCTAAATGGGGTAGTCAGAGGCATGGCCGAAAATTTGGGATTCGCCGCTTTAAGAATACATACTAGTTTTCTTACGATGTTTTCCTTAACCATTTTAAGCACGTGATATGTTAACGAATAGCTATATTCAATTGTTTTTGGCGTACAAGGGCGACATTTTTTATTTTACCGTTTTATATCGGCCATAGTATGACGGACATCACTTTTTAGGAGAGCAAAGCCTTATTGTGCTCGCTGATAAAAAGCTCAAGTGTAGGAAAGGGGAAGCAAAATACTTAACTTTTAAATAACCTTGTAGGAAGATGTATTCACGCTTATTTGAGTAATGTAGGTAAAAACAGCTAGAGCCTAAATAGTATGATGTCTTAAAAATCTACAAGGTGATTCATAATATGTTTTCCATCCCGATAGGGGCTTATTCTACAAGCAATTAGCAAGCAATAATGTTTGTTCTACGACTTTTGAAAATTCGACATTTTTCATTGAATAAACTCTATGCGAAAATCAGCTGTTTTGGGGTCAAATCAGGTCAAACTCTATAAATCAGCTGTTTTAGGTAGCAATCTTGATTCCAAACTTCTTGTACGTTTAGTAATTAGTTTTAAAGATGATAAAAATACCAAAAACCGATAATTTGAGATTTGATTTGATGAAAAAAATATCAAAAAAATTTAATGAAATTATTGATGTTTTTTTTTCGCTAAAATTATTTCTTTTTGTTGATAGAATAATCCTCTTTCGGGATGGTATACATGTTATGGATCACCTTGTAGATGTGGGTGGCAAATATTCCTACGTTTATATTTCTATAATAACCTCAGAAAACAAATCTTAAGTATAATTATTAGATTATAAGTTCATATAGGAGTTTCACTACGTGATAAGATCCGAAATGAGGAAATTCGTAGAAGAACCAAGGTTACCGACATAGCTCTCAGAATTAGCAAGTTGAAGTGGCAGTGGGCAGGCCATATAGCTCGCAGAACCGATAACCGTTGGGGAGTAAAGGTTCTCGAATGGCGACCACGAACCGGGCGACGCAGTGTTGGAAGGCCCCCCACCCGATGGACCGACGACATTGTGAAGGTTGCGGGAAGTCGGTGGATGGAGAAGGCTCAAGACCGTTCGTCGTGGAACTCTTTAGGGGAGGCCTATGTCCAGCAGTGGACTTCTACAGGCTGATGATGATGATGATGATGAAGTTCATATAACATTTTTCCAGTGAAATACTGTTCCTCTAAAACCCGCAGGGGATTTCTCATAATAGCTGAGCTATTCAGTAACAATAATAAAACAATATTCACCCAATCAATATAATCCACTATACAACTATTTAATCCAATATAAGCCCTCTGACCATCCCACCCCCATCCCGTCGTAAAATAGAAAAACAAAATAAAGGTAAACAAGAAAACCGTTACCGCTCAAACGTAATTTGGAAGAGAAAAAAAATTGCCTATTACCATCCTTATCTAGGGTAAGTCAATTCTCTACTCCACCTTACGTCCACAAACCCTAAAGCATCCCAGCCGGAGGAATGTGGGCTCTATGCTGTAGGAGATACAGGAGTAGTTGCTGTTGAATTGGAATTGGTAATAGTTACAATGTCCAACCTGGGTATGTGTAAGAACGTTGACAAGGTGGAAGCTGATCGTATAATCCTCATAAAATAAGGTAGGAAGAATTGGGAGCACACTGAGAGACAACATTCTTACAGGCCTCATAGCTCAGTCGGTAGTAACTCTGCCTTCTGCGCTAGAGGTCGCGACCTCTAGCGCAGAAGGCAGAGTTCAATTCCCGCACTGGACAAACGTTTGTGTGATGAACACAGATGTTTGTTCTGTGTCTGGGTGTTAAATATATATCTATTATGTATATCAGTCTCTGGTACCCATAGTACAGGCTATGCCTAGTTTAGGATCAGTTGACCGTGTGTGATATGTCCTATTGACTACTATTGACTATTGACTATTGGTCACTGACATAGCTCTCAGAATTAGCAAGTTGAAGTGGAAAAAGAAGTAAAGGAAACAAAAAGAACGAAAAAAAAAAAAAGTGTGGTGCAAAAATGTGCGTTGGCCGGGAATCGAACCCGGATCAACTGCTTGGAAGGCAACTATGCTGACCATTACACCACCAACGCTCACAGCAATTGTATAAACTCTATCCTTTCAATCGTTCAGTATTTGAATAATTTTCTATTATGAAATAATAATGCAAAAAATGTGCGTTGGCCGGGAATCGAACCCGGATCAACTGCTTGGAAGGCAACTATGCTGACCATTACACCACCAACGCTCATAGTAACTGTGCTAACTTTATCCATTGGGAAAGAAAGGCGTTTCAGTTATGTAGTATTGTTGATACAAGTGTCACGGTTTTGACTAAATAGCCACAATCAGCATCTTTGTGAAAACTTTATTTACAGAAATAAACTTAAAACAAATACAAGTTAATATTTACAAAATACACAAGAAACAGTTGAGCCATCTAAAAACCGTTACAAACGATCTATAGATAGCTCAACTGATCCAGATCACTACCAGTCGGAAGCGTCCCCAAGACGCTGGCAGAATTGCCACGCTGGAAGGCAATGCTAATTCGCTGGGCCAAATAAGAGCCAGCTCCCGGGTCAATTTTATTTCAATTTCATTCAAGCATCTTTGTTGAAACCGAATATCGTAATCAATAATGTACGAAAAGTTGACAGTACTAAGCTATAAGCTGTAGCTGTATTATAAATTTGAAAGTGTGTTTGTTTGTTAATTTAGTTGGTAGTCCTCCTTTTACGAAGCAACGGAGCAACGAGTCGGCGTGGTTATACGTCCATAGCTTCCGCCAGTGGCTTCGCTCGCGTAGTACCTATGAAAATAAAAAGCTTATATGCTGTTACAGACTATAATCTATCTCTGTGCCGAATTTCATTCAAATCTGTTTGGCCGTTCAGGCGACACTGAACCACAAACATCCAAACATCCTCACAAACTTTCTCATTGATAATACTTCTAGTAGAAGTAGGATAAGTTAGGAAGTGGGATAGGTTCTATTGTTGCCTACTGAAGAATACACATTTACACTCACACACAGTATCACTTATTTACTTTACACTTCACTTGTATATAGGTGTTGCCTGCTCGGCGAACGAAACTCAACTGCCCTCGCTCCCCAGTGTCGGCCATATTTATAGAGTTGCAACCGCGCTAGAGTCAATTGACAATCCATGGACTGTCTATATTCTACACCTACTAATCAAACTCGTTCACTGTAAATATAAGTACCTACCTAAATCATGATTTATGTCATGAAATTGTTTTTTGTTTGTTTATGAAAAGCGCATTAGGAATCACACAGAAAAATACAATAAAGGAACATAACATAAAAGTGTCCAAATAAAAGTATTAAAACTAATAAAGGTCCTGAGTACATCTCCACCCCAACGGTACCGGTATAATCGGGTGGCCGGTATCTGCCGGTGCCGTTTACTGCCCGCCGTTAATAGCCAATCGTGTCCGTCCGCCCGCCCGACCGGCCGAGTCGATACCACCGGGCCTCTTCCATTAGACCTTTTCTTTGTTTCTTGGGGAATATTGAAAGATACTCTGTATAAGGCCTTGGCTATGCAGTGGAGATTAGGGGCAGAAAACCTTGCTAGAGTGGGTGCTAAAGCAGAAATCAATGATAGAAAATTTGACCGCCAATGCACATGGCAAGTGATTTAGGCTATTTAGGCCCAAGAGGCCCTATCGGTCTGAAGGCTCTAAATACAAGTACGTAGAGTACTATTATTATTATTATTAAGCCATTTATTTCCAAATTTGAACATATATTATTTGTAAAAAATGATAAAGTAAGTTTTAAACATTTCAAAGTTTGGGCACCCATCTTTGGGTAAAGGCCTCCTCCATCCATCGCCACAGATCTCTGTCTGCGGCATGTCTCGTCCATGTAGAGCCGGCGACGTCTTCGATGTCGTCTCGCCAGCGACGCAGCGGACGACCGCGCGTGCGGCGAGCCGACCGTGGGTACCAGTGTAGCACGTTCTGTCCATCGCCCATCTGATGTCCTTGCCACATGGCCAGCCCATCTCCACTTCAACTGACAAGCCACACGTAGAGTACTATCTAGTATTAATAACAAGTAGGTACTCTAGGTACCTATTGCCTAAGATTTTACATACTCTGCTACTTCTCGAATGAGCGCTTTGAATTGAAAATTTAAATTCAATTTATATTATATAAGTAACTAAACACTACAGATTACAATTACATACATAAGATTTAGTATGTATACAGATTATCTCTTGTGTTATTTGAACAGGTGAAAAATCTAGCCACCATGAAAACCAGCTGGTTATTGTTACAACATAAGTACATTGAGAGCACTGGTGGAGTGTTGCTAGTGACCCCGCCTTCCGATCCACAGGTCGTGGGTTCGAATCCCGGTCGTGCACAAACCCAACCAGCACGTCGTAGAACCTAAAAATTCGAAGACATGATGACATTAATCCTTTCACTACTTGTCTTAATCTGATCCTTTCACTGACGGCCATAGGCACTTTTCAGGGCCACCATATCTCAACCTGTCAGAGACCTAATAAAGGATGACCTAGAAAGAATCAGTGTCACGACGAGCAAGTAACATACCCTTGATACAATTGGTTTTTATTGAAATAAATGCCAAATTGATCTCCACCACAGACGGTTACCTAAAAATTATTAGTATCTTACAAACCAAACAGAACGAAAATGTTCACTTAAACAATATTTTATTATCAAACCTCCCGCAGACTTGGCAAGCTCTATCCCGCGGCCCGACACATCATACCTGTTGTAGGGGACATTGAATGTAACGTCGATGGCCTAACCCTGCCAAATGGCCTGCCGCTGCCAAATTAGATCGTAAAGGTTAAATGAAGGACTAGGTATTGTGTTTTAATGGATTTTTGGATGGCACAATGGTTTTATGATGGTTTTAAAAGCATTGTCATATTTGCTTGGGGTTTGTAGAAAATCCTAAGTATTTTACAGGCGGAGTGTCCGCGAATTCTTTCGTCTAGAGTTGGAACATTTGCCGCTCACCATTACAATGACATTTCTTTCTTCAGATTTCATAGTAATCTAAGTTGCGTGCTGATCTGCTGAAAGTTATTTATTCTGGTGCTATAAAAGTAATTTTAAAGGTCAACATTAAAGTCGCCGCATGTGCTAATTTTTTTATTACACTTTGAAACTTACTTTGTATGATTCGTAATATTCGTAAACCCTTAGGAGCTTATTCTACACTCAACTGGCAAAAAAGTTTGTTCTACGACTTCTGGAAATTTATAAACTAGCAAACTGTTAATAGGGCTGTTATGCACATATATAATTTTAATTTTATTATATAATTTTTATCATTATCAAACTATGCAGTTTCACATTATTATTCTTTTCCACCTTTATTAATTTTTATATTTATAAACCTATTCCCTGACGATTCTAACATAATCTTAATAAGACTGTTCTCACAGGGTTGAATGACTGTGTAGGTAATTGTTTCGGCAGAATACCAGCGTCTGCTGCAAAACAGTAGGCATAATGCTGAGCCGAAGCCATTTTGCTGCTGCAGCACACATCACAACATTTTTACTTTCATTACTTTTCTCTTGTTTCTTGTATTATAAGTACCTAATGTTTATTGTAAAATGTTGTGCAAATGTGTGTGTTTTGGTGGCAATTAAATAAATGTCTATGTCTATGTCAAACCAGTGAAATCGACATTACACTGAGCTCTACATTCCATTTTGTGGAAAAGGATCATCGAAAAATATTATAGGCACGCGCGCCGTGTTTGTTGCCTGATTCTTCTAGACTTGGTCGCGAGGAACAGGCGTAGCTTCACCTAGTTTCAAATTTTTTAGATTGTGTTTGCATATACGCAAGCTGGAGTAGACAATTCAAGCAAAATACACCCTACGGCGGAACATGTGGTGATTGTTCATATATTTTGTTGAATATCCTAATCCTAAAGTTGAAATGCTTATTTACTCGAATTCATTGAATTGCGCAGAATTTCACCGTAAAAATGTTTCGTTATTCGCCCTTATTTACTCGAATTCATTGAACTTCGCAGAATTTCACAGTAAAAATGTTTAGTTTATTCGCCCACTCGAAGATACCATCTTTGATAGAGCGTCGTGACTAAGTGCCCCGCTTTAATGTGACTCCACACTTACGCTAGGTGTAACTTTATCTGCAGATTTTGGCGCTCTGCCTGTGGAAACGAACATGTCAGGAGTGCTGGATTTATCGGTGTAGAGTTGAATTATGCGGAATACAGAGCAAATGTTTGTAAGAAACTTGTTTTACCTATAACTGTACTGTTTCTTTAGCTCTGTAATAACCAAACCGCTTGCGATTTGTTGGAGGATTAGGAGTTAAAGTGAAAAAAATAGGGATATAAAATAGGCATGTATTTATTTTTAATTTTTATTTATTCAGGACAACAAACAATTACACTTAAAAATTACATAACAAATCTTATAGAATAAGTGGTTCTCAAAGTATAATCAGACCCGTTGTCCACAATGGTATACTTAAAAAGGGCGTTGTGTAAGAGTGTGTCATATTTGTAGGTAGGTATTTAAAAAACTACAATGTTTGAAGACAGGCTAACAAAAATATAGTGAGTGATGTGAACACATCATTCACATTATTTTAAGTTTAGGCTTAAGTTAAATGTAAATCTAAGATAACCGGTATCTAAAAAGGTAAACAGTATTTAAAGTTTTAAGGTTCAAATTCGTGTAAAATAGTGCTTACACGAATTTTAATGGCAATTAAACGTCATCAAGTACCTGTTTTTCAAATTAAGCAGTTTGGCATCAGCGAATATCAGTCTGGGATTTCCCAACCTCAGTAAGCGCAAGTAAGCCTAATGGGCCGAATAAATCTTTGTTTGTTTATAAGTTTACTGCTGATCTGTTCAAAGATTTACTTATCTCGTATAAGGTAGGTATTATAGGTGCTATTATCCCTTTTACGTGATTGGTGATAAATCTCCAATAGTTGTTTTGCTCGTCATTTTGTTGAGCTAGCTGTTCGATAAGCCGACTGTTATTTAGTGTAGCAAAAAAGGAATTCATGAAAATCTTTACAAGATCTTGGGTATGTTTGCTTCGTCGTAGCACTGCGTAGCACTACTGCTACGCGGCGCTTGCCGAGGGCCAGACGGGTATCGTAATTTCCTACTTCCTACTAATAAAATAAATGCGAAATTTTTTGAGGATGTTTGGATGTTGTTTTTTTTTATTGTTGTTTAATCACGGCTCAAACGATTTCGTTGAAACTTGGAAAAGATACAATTCTTTACCTAGAATAATAATATATCCACCATCTCCAAGCCTCCTAGCTTTTTCCCTTAGTCGCCTCTTGCGACATCAACGGGACGGAGATATGGAGGGGCCTTTTGTTGAATTTCCTAATCCTAAAGTTGAAATGCTTAGTTCATTTGAATTCATTGAATTTCGCAGAGTTTCATAATAAAAATGTTTAGTTTATTCGCCCACTTGGCCTTATCCACAGGAAAGACTGGTTCAAAACGTGTGGAGCTTAACAAGCCGCCGGTTACCTCACGATGCTTTCTTTCACCGTTAAGTACACACATGTTCAGAAAAAAAGAGTTATGATGCATGCATTATGCTAAAGACTTTATACCAAAAACCACCTCATAACAAGAATTCTAGTGACATTACCGCAACATATTCGTATGTTGCACCGCCGCGCACAACCCCGTAAGTGAGAGATAAGCGTTTTATCTGTAATTGCCTAAATTAAGCGCGCGACGTGCCGCCCATCGTGCGCCGGAATTTAATTTAAATGGTGTGTAAAAATTGGCGGCAACGTTACCTGTCGCACGTCGCATGTGACGCGACGTCACGCACGTGACGTGACGTTTAAAAGAAAATGTTGCATGGAATAGTTTTGCGCTTGTTTTGTTTTGGAGAAAGGGTTGTTTGGAATGATAATTTTGTTTTCGGAATGCATTTTTGTGGAGGCTGGCAGTATTATTCATATGCGCGAAGAAGAAGTAGTGTATGTTTTTTTTTCTTTTCTTCTTACTTTATTACTTACACTTTCCAGATACTGCAAGAATTTCATCATTTCAGCAGTAGGACGTCCACTGCTGAACATAGGCCTTCCGCATAAATTTCCAGCGCGACCTTGTATGGCCTGCACTCAAACAATGATTTGGGTTGGCAAGTACAGATAAAATATTCCGGACATAATATCACACACGGTCAACTGATTACAAACTAGGCATAGCCTGTACTATGGGTACTAGAGACTGATATACATAATAGATATATATTTAACACCCAGACACAGAACAAACATCTGTGTTAGTCACAAATGTTTATCCAGTGCGGGAATCGAACCCGCGACCTCTAGCGCAGAAGGCAGAGCTACTACTAACTGAGCTATGAGGCCTGTTTGATAAAGATAAAGCTATTGTTACTAGGGAAAGCTAGGGGATGCCCAGCGTTCGTCCCTTAGTTGCTTTTTACGACATACACGTGTGTATAGAGGGCTATTCTTTCATAGTCCTATTCTTCAGCCTTCATCAGAATTTAATAAATTTAAAAAGAATATCAGTATAACTCAAACGATTGTACAATTATATCCAATAATACAAAATCCTTAACTCTCAAGAAATAACTAAAAAGTACCTACCGACTAAGGTAAGAAACAAGATTAAATATTCTGAAAGAGCGTCGAGTCGATTAAAAATTAAACATGTTTCCACCCTTCGTTTTTTATCCATTTACGTCGTAATTTTTATTTTGTACAATTCATCACGTCTGTTCTTGGGGTGTCCCCGTCGCGGCGCGTCACGGCGCCTGACAGGTGACGCCGTCCCGCGCGTTTTTTGCAAATTAATAAATTGTGTTTTAGCGCTTAGGCCGTTTTGTTCGTGAAGCGTGAATAATGTTGCACGTCTGCTTGAGTAAATGTTTAAATTGTAAATGGGAAAGTGATTGCTGGCAGTTATGAGGCAACCTTTGCTCCAAGTTGCTTTGTATCTTTGAATTCTGCAGTTTTGAAAATAACTTTTGTTTACCTTTGTTTATTATATTGTTTACCTATTCGTTCAGCATTTGCTTTGCGTTCATAATAATCGTTTTGTTTACTTTGGAATAATCACAGCGTCTTTAAGTGTGTGTTATTCTTCTATCATTTGATATAGTGGTACCGTAGAATCGTGGGTTCGTGATTAATAAAATTTCAATAAGTGACAATGGGCCTGTCATGTGTAGTGTGCGGCAACGTCAGTTGAATGTTGGATGAGAGAAGAGGTACGGGTTCGATCACCGCAGCGGGACACTGTGTCGTGGGTATCAGAAACTACGAGTACCATGGTACCACAACACCCAGACCCGTAACAAATATTGGCAAATCATGCAAACATTTGTCGCGCATAGGGAATTGAACCCTTGCTAAGACGGGCACGCGCCTGCTGTGCCACCGAGGTCGTCAAATAGAGTTGGATCATATTCTGTCCCAAGCATTTTTATCATTCAAATTGTCGGATATTTTGTAATTAGATTTGTCACACAGTTTACGCTCAAATAAGTTTTTTTATAACTTTAGAACATCGCTTGGAATCGTGTTATTAGAAGTGTATACATTGCCCTTTAAAAGCTTAAGTAAGAAGCTAGCTAATAATTATGTAAATCCTACCAACGAATACTAACAAGTACCTACGATATAAATGTATAACCAAATCACATAACAGACGAACCTACTTATTTCTATTCTGTAACCAAACGTAAAACGAAGTTTCATTTCTCCAATATTGTCATTACCACTGGCGGTAATGCCTCGACAAGTGCCTGCATAATACAGGTGTTAGCAAGTATCTCACGTTTCGGCGGCGCGGTAATTAGATGAAGCTCATTACGGGCCCTCCTTGTCTAACGCGGTTATTGGCCCCCTTTGCATTGCAGTGTCGTCTGCTGTTTTTGTTTTGTATTGATTAGGTCTGGAAGAACGGTGTGCTAGGAATTTGCAGGTAGTTTGAAGACAGTGGAATCAGGTAGAGGTTTCTGAAAACTGTTTTCTTTCTATGCTTGTCGTGTCACTCATTCTTACTTGGTCATTATGTCATACCTCAACCTGGTCACTGATCTAATATCAGTGACCAGGTGGAGGTATGGCCCTGAAAAGGGCCTATGACCGTCGCCGTCGGTGAAAGAATCAATGTAGTGAGGTGTTTTTTTTTTTTTTTTTTTCGAACGGATTTTTATGCTGTGGGTCTCTTACGACCACTGCCAGCTACACCGGGCTAGGCGAGCGCAGAGGGCGCTACTGCCGAAAAAAAGGTCAGGTTTTGGCAACGAGCGCAAGGGCACCACTTAGGTACGGACCTCGGCTTGGGCTGTTGCCAGAGGGAGGTTTTTTGAGGAGGACATCACCCTGACGGGGTGGAAACGCAGGGATGGGACGTCGTCGTCGACCCCGCCGGCGGGGTCGGTGTGATGTTTTGAGTGTTTTTATGTGTTGGAGTTCGATGAAGGGCGCTGCATCACCTCCGCGTTAGCGGAGGTGATCCAGCGGATGTAGTGAGGTGATTAAAGTGCGCCTCTTAAGAGGCTCCTTTCGTGCACATGTCATATGTCTTCGAATTTTTAGGTGCTAGGACTTACCGGCTTGCTCGCGATGTTTTCCTTCACCGTGAGATCACTACTCATATTAATTTCCCAAAAGGAAAATCTATTGGTGCACGACCGGGATTCGAAACCACGACCTGTGGATTGAGCGGGGCCACTACCACTACTCCACCATTGCTCTCCCTGTTTTCTTTTTATGAAATACACAGGGTGTTAAGTTACTTTGCGTGCTGTCAAGATCTCAGTACTAAATAAAGTAGTGAGTTTGCCAAAAAAAGTTCGTGCAATTTCCACTAAGCACCTCTGATTCCAACGTTCTAAATTAACCAGCTGATCTATCCCTGAAGCACAGGCTATATAGAAAATCTGGGACACTCCATACACCGATAATGCTCCCAAAGGAGTGCCATCTAACTATCATGATCGCAAATCGGCATAAGCCTTACTCCCTCAAAGATTTTTTTCTTTTTGATTCCTGGTATTTTTTGTCGTTAGTATGTATGTTTTCACTGCCTTCACTAACCTTCACAGCTAACTGAAATTATTTTCATAGAAAAAGCTGTAGAATACGATTATTTTTAAAAATTCCCCTCATTATTCTACTGACGATGATCAGAGAAACCTTCACAACACAGATTTGTACAAGTAAACTGTTCTTCTACCGTACCTAAATCCTATTGGCTGCGCCACTTTTACTTTTATTGGCGCAGCATGTTAGTTTTGAGTAGCCCTACTATACTTAAAGCACTGTTCCCTAAATCCCGCTATCATTAACAACCGGCCAGCTAGCCCGCGAGTCAATAGTTCAATATTTATGAGAGCAAGGGTCGCTATCACCCGACCACTAAGATTTATGCGTAAGGACAAGTGCCCTCGGTCAGGTGCGCTGATTTATGGCCTTATCTGATGCTGCAGGGGTCAAAAGTACCCAGAAGATACGTGTACAAAGTCGCATTGACTTTTGCTGAGTTATTTATTGGTCTCTGTTTTCGTGCCGAAGGTATTTCTTGAAAGTTCTTCAATTTCTGTTTCAAATAAAAGTTGGATAGTCAGACTACGAGTAGGTACTTTATATTTTGCTCCGGACTTCATACACATCTTTGATTGTACTTATTGCTTGTACGTCTTCTGTGCCACCACAATTTTTGAGTCTCATTTTTGTGCCCGTAGGTTGAAACGGCAAAAAACTCTGCACTTAAAAGTTGAGCAAATTTCTGTAAAATGTCCCCGTATTTGTAAACATCAGCGCAGGTGCATTAATATTCAGACGACGAATGGCGTGCATTACGGCCGCTAAGTCTGGACTACTAAGTACAGCCTTTAATTTGCAATTTTTGTACTTTCCCACCTTTTACAGGAAAGCTAGTTCCGCACTTACAGTTTATTCGAACATATTCTTAACTGTGCTGTGCAAGTCTATCGGTTGAGCTGGTCTTTGATGTCAAGAAATCTGATTCTAATATTTTGTATGTTGTTTTATGAAATTTTAAGTCCTTGTTATCATCATTTTCAGTCTGTATCCACCTACTGTTGGGTTTAAGCCTCCTCTATTTCATTCCAAAATTCTAACGCAGCATTACTATAAAGCATTATGTCATCATCTGCCTAAGGAAGTGTACTGCTGGTCATAAGCATCCCCAAAAGAAAGCCACGACGAATGGTCTTGAGTCTTCTTCACCCACCGATTTCCCGCAACCTTCACAATGTCGTCGGTCCATCGAGACATCAATCACTGCATCATCCAGTTCGTTTCGCTACTCGAGAACCTTTATTCCCCAACAGTTATCGGTTTTGCGAGCTATGTGGCTACCCATTATCACATCAAATTGCTTATTCTAAGAGCTATGTCGGTGACCTTGGTTCGTCTACGGATTTTTTCGTATGAGATTTTATCGCGTAGCAAAACTCCGAGCATAGCTCTCTCCATAGCCCGTTGCGCGACTTTGAGCTTGTGTATGAGGCCAATAGTTAGCGGCCAAGTCTCAGTGCCACAATTATGTCATCACTGGCAACACACACTAACATAACAGTATGTTTTTTTTTTTTTTTTTTTATACCACAGAGGTGGCAAACAAGCTTACGGCCCACTTGATGGTAAGCGGTTACCGTAGCCTATGAGCGCTTGCAATACCAGAGGCATCACGCACGCGTTGCCGACCCCGAGCCCCCTTCCCCCCTAAAGAGCTCTGGCAACCCTACCCACCACAGGAACACAACACTATTTGAAACAAATAATGTTATTTGGCTGCGATCTTCTGTAAGGCGGAGGTACCTCTCCAAGCGGGCTGCTCCAATTCAGAACGAGAAAATCTCGCTGTGCCCTACCTCCTCTTTAAATGTACTAATGTACTGCTACTGCTATCAGGTAAAAAGATAGTCCTCTGCCAACGTAAATAGAATAGTCTATTAGAAAAGTTCGAGAGTCAATAACCACGTGCGGAACTTTTTCGATTAGCACCTGCCAATAATGGGGTGGTTTACCCTTTGCAACTATTCCAACCCTTACGTGGTAATTGTTTTACCCAACTATTTATGTGAGTATTATTTACTAGTTAAAATATACTTATCTGCTGGTTGATATCATTGCTCAGATATTTTGTACAGTCCTTTCAGTCACTTCAGGTTTATTCTTCTTTGAGACAATAGTTAGAGCTATATTGACATCTATTCAGTTAAAATATATAATAAAAAATAAAAAAATAAAAAATATTCTATTCTATTCTATTCTATTCTATTCTAATTAAATATAAGATAAGATTACTAATTATTTATATTTTTCAATAACAGATTTTCCATGATTAAATTAAGTTCCTATGAGATAGTGAGCGACTCTGGTGATGGAGTTTTTGGCCATCCGCAGTCCTCCGTCATGGCTTTCCAACTTTTTTACCTCCTAAACCTATTACAAAAGAAATGAATAATTTCACGTAAGTGGAATCCGGCGGATTATATTTTTAATCCTAGCGGTAACCCATCCGCGCTTCAGCGTTATTATACTAACGTATTTTGAAAAAATACTCATAATACAAAATTAATAAATCTTTAGACGATCTTAAAAATGCCTTAGCTTTTTCATCTCAAGTTTCCTTTATCAGATTCATCCCAAACTGTCTCCATTGTAACTTCCTAGTTTTAATTTAGCGTCCAAGTCTGCCTAGGCCACCCTAGTTGTCTTAAATCATACCTGTTTGACGCGGAACGACGCCGCGGCTCACTCAGCCGTGAAACTGATAGTAATAAATTGGCTGCGCTATAGAGGTATACGTAAAAGCCATGAAAATCTATGGCCTTCAATGGGGTATGAGGTTGGACGGTCGTAAAGATACAGGTAGATTGGGGAAGGAGTCTGATAGTTTTTGCAGGCGCCGACGCGCCCCATCATTGGAGTAAGATTAATAGAGATAAAACTAAAAGTGCTTTTCAGTATCTCTGCCTGAAATAACTTTTGTGAAATAAATTCAGCGTATCAAAAAGGTAAAATCTACGTAACATCAAAATAGCGAAAGGACAAGCGCTTTGCAAGACTTGACAACCCTATAACTCACACGCCACTGCTTTAGGGTCATCACTTTATATTCCAGAATCCCACGTGAGACCAACGTAGCCTGAAACAAATCCAACCATACTCCTAAAACAAGCAAAACTAACCTTTACTACCTCAAAAATAAAACTTATGCCTTTTCCATCGCTTCATTGGGTTTAGTCAAAGGAGGACAAACTTGTTCAACTCTATCAAAAAGGGAAATTGAACCTTCTGGGTATGGGTTACGGGTTGTTTATAGAGAAAATACAGTGACATGTTGTCAAATGTCCTCATTTGCATTGGACAGGAGAGAAAATTGTCTGTTTGTCACCTTTACGTCTGGTTATTAACATAGGTTGCATGAGGTTTTGGTTATTTGTGGCTTGGACAGCATAATTTTACAACTGGGATTTACAGTATACCTACTTCAACTTTTTTAGGTACCGAAGTTTTTTTAACCTTGCGGCCCACCTGTTAGTACGTGGTTAATCAATAACTCAAAATAATAAACTACAAAAGAGTTTATCTACTTAGCTAGATAATTTACATTGGTACCACAAAACCCAGATCCGGAGCAAATATTTGCAGAACATGCAAACATTTGTCCTTTAGCGGGAATCGAACCCACGCCCCTTGCGTCTCTGACGGGCATTCACCCGCTACCCCCTTGAAGATCCGCAGAACAACATCTGTGTGTGTACCTACACACATCTGATTGTATACCTACCTAATAAAACGTTTCTTCATCTGACGCTCCAATAAGGTGTGATCCACATTAGTAAGCAGATAGATCGTAACTCACAGACGTCCCTTTTATGCCCACCTTCCCCTCGTCACCTCGCATCTGCAATGCAAAAGCAACCGCTCGGGTAATCCAAGCTGATACATATCCAGATTTAAGACTTATGAATTTAGTAGAGCATGTATATAGATTTTTAGAAGATTTTCACTGATGCACTTGAATCGAAACGAGACTAAAGATTTTTTTTTTAAATAGCACGCGTTTTGTTAATACGTTCTCTATGTTAACTTTGAGCTAAAAGCCGTCTTAGTTATTTAGCTTAGTGGGAGGGAGGACCTCCCTTTCGATCTGAAGGTCGTGGGTTGGAATCGTGCCAATAGATTTTCTGTTCGAAAACATCATTAACACATGCACATTGTGAGGAAACCAGTGGCTTAGCTCACCACGAATTGACCATGTCCTTCCTGTGGATAAGGCCGACTAGGCTGTGAGGATGGTATAGATGTTGGGCAAGCCTACTCCATCTTAACATGGTCCAGGCACTACAGCGAGGGTGTCTGTGTGCTCTATAGGCTTTACAATGGTGAGTGTTCTGAGGAACTATTTGACCTCATATCCGCATCGAGGTTCTACCATCGGACCTCGCGTCACCGGAATAAGGCTCATCCACATCTCATCGATAAGTGGGTATCTCGAACCACTCGCTTTACGAGATCCTTTCTCCCCCATACGTGCAAGTTGTGGAATGAGCTTCCTTCAGAGTTTTTCCCGCTAACCTTCAACATGAAGAGCTTTAAGAAAAATACAAAAATATTTCTCCAGGGCAGGCAACGCATTAGCAATGCTCCAGGTGTTGCAGATGTCAATAGGCGACGGTAACCGCTTACCATCAGGTGGGCCGTAGGCCTATTTGCCTCTAACATAAAAAAAAACAATACAAACACAATGCAATTCAACATCATGGTGACAAAAATGGCCACCACTCAGCATGTGCTAGGCCAGAGCAGTTCATACCAAAGCGCTGGTCTTCCGTGGTCGCACTTGGATATGAGCAGTACTATTGCGATAGTGTCCCAAAATTATTAATCTACTATATACATTCCTATTATCTGGGCTTGCAAATCTGTATTTCAACAATAATTAACTATAAATGGTTCCTTTGTTTATAAATGGTTTGAAAACAAGGTATATTCAATTATAGATGTAAGTTAACTTTAGAAACGCCTTAATAGTTGTGCCCTTTCGAGACGGTTTTAAAAGAAATGATAAACATGTGACTCCTTTCCAAAAATATATTCTTAAAACTGTTTGGCTGATAAAGAAACCAAGTCATACAACAAACAAACTTAACTGAAAATACAAAGTGAAAGCAAACTGAGAGATGAAATTAAAAATAATATCCTCGATGAAGTCGAAGATCAAACAATACCATTGTTATTCCAGCACCTTCAAACCAATCCTCTAAAACCGACCAGATCGCGCGAACTTCAATAATTGCTCCGGGTAACCTCATCTAGCTGAAAGCCGGGACGGAAGGCTAAGCGTGAATTATGATGTTTTCTGAGGTGTGGACGTAATGAAGACCTTTGAAAGGGCAAATAGCTATACAGCCATGATACTATTGGTTCCCCGAACTGAGATCTCGCGATGTCTGGTAAAAGTTGGCGCTGCTATGATCGTTGAGGAACAACAAAGGTAAACTTTGAAAATCGTATCTTCAGCATGTTCTAACGAATATCCAACCTTACCTGAACAATGAAGTCATTGAAACAAGATTTGAATATAAATAAATATTCCGGACATAGCACACACTGCTATGTCCGGAATATTGTTCAACTGATCCCAAACTAGGCATAGCCTGTACTATGGGTCCCAGAGACTGATTTACATAATAGATAAATATTTAACACCCAGACACAGAACAAACACCTGTGTTTATCACACAAATGTTTGTCCAGTGCGGTTTGTCCAATCGAACCCGCGACCTCTAGCGCAGAAAGCAGAGGTACTGAGCTATGAGGCCAGTCTTGTTTTATATATTTATGTGAGGTAACTTGAGATGTAGGTAAAATAAGGTACCATTTACTTTAAAAGATCAGTGCCCCATTACCTATACCTAGCTACGTCCCTTATCCTGAGGTGGTTGTAGGTGCGGTCTAGACATATTCATCTGTGAGATATGGCAAGATAGTGCAGGAATGATGCCACCTTGCGCTTTGAGCGACGCAGGCGATTTAGATGTCGGAAGAGATGCGATGTAAGCAGTTCGGAGGAAGGAGACAAATCAGAATACAAGGTGATTGATAATATGTATGCTATTCGGAAAGGGGCTTATTCTACACCTAATTGGCGATAAAATTTGTTCTACAACTTTTGGAAATTAGATAGATAGATAGATAAAAAAAATATTTGGCACTACAGACACACACAATTAACATAGATAAACAATTTTAAACTAAAGTTCATACAATAGGTGGGTATAAATAATCAAAAGAGCAATTTTTGAAAAGTAGGTACCTTAGAGTAGGCAAGTTTGCGTGTGCTGCAGTACGATAAATAGGCTATGGCTCAGTGAAATTCGGCATTTTGCATTAAAAAAAACTCTATGAAGCAGCTGTAGGTAGCTCTGATGCCCAACTAGCTGAGCTATCTTGATGCCGAACTTTTCAAAGCTTAAGATGATACAGTACGAAAATCAGAAAATTTGGAAAATAATTGTTTTAAAAGATTTTTTTTCGCAAATATTCTTTCTTTAATTCTGGGAAGTTAGTAGGCCGAACAATGGCCTTGGCCGATGCCTTAGCCCGCAGATGTTAATAAGTACCACTTTCAGTCACCCATCCATATGGTGACCATGTCGAACGAAAAGAGTCAATAGTTAGCAAAACTTACTCAATCCCATTTTTAACCCAACCCTCGATTTAAACTTTGGAAAGATTAAATTCATTACGAGCGCACTCACCTCAGGTCAAGCATAGCCGGATAACTTTAGAAGGCAGTGGCCATAAAGTGGCGTGTGTTGCTTGTCATGTCACTGATTCTTTCTTGGTCATCCTGTAGTAGGTCCGTGACCAGGTTGAGGTATAATGGTCCTTATCGATACACAAACGAGTGGTTAGGTACCTTTAGCACAGTTTGAAAGGCAGACACTGGTTCATAACATGATTTATGACACCAAAATCCTTTTCAAACACGTGATCTTTGCAACCAAATTACCCCAATAGGCGCAAACACGCGAAACAAATTAAACTGCGCTCATTTTTCAACGGGAACATTATCGCGATGTCAGGGGTAGGTGGGGGTGTTTAAACACGCCAAGGGCTATAAAAACTGTGTAAACACGTCACCTGTCACGCTGACGTGTGACGTCACCATGACGGGGCTCACGTGGGACAGTGTGGAAGAAGTATTTTTGGATATGGCTTTTAGTTAACGGTTTAAAGTGTCAGTCCATAGGCATTTGAAATGGGAAAATTTGCATATTTGTTCCAGGTCTGGGTGTTCTGGTACCATGGCACTCGTAGTTAAATATACACAGGGAATCCTAGTCAAAGTCAAAGTCAAAAGGCATTTATTTCAATAAAATCACTAGGATCACTTTGAAACGTCTTAGAAACTAGGTGTAGCTTCACCTAGCTTGCCTGTTCCTCGCGACCAAGCCTAGAAGAATAGGCAACAAACACGGCTTGGTGCCTGATTCTTCGCCTGAGTGTGGGGTCAGGACTATGTATGTGATTGTTGGGTCGATTGATCCTAAATTAACAACAAATGTGCTTCATCTGTGTTAAAAGAACAATCCAATTTTAGTCTTGAGGTGCTGACTAACGTTTAAAAAAATATCCTTTAATACCGCATCCAAAACCAGCACTCCCTTCGTAGCAGAGAAACCCGTATGAAAAATTACAGACAGTTACGGCATTGACACATTCCACCGGAAGTGTATTGAGTATATGTTTACGTGATGCCTTAAATGCACAGGTGGTGAACCTGTTTATGAGTACACAATAGCAATTTTCATTTAAACTAGGATGTATAATCTTGTTTTTGGAATTTGTCCAGCAGCGGGAATCGAACCTGCACCTCTTGCTCAGACGGGCACTTGTCCGCGGCGCCACCGAGGTCGTGTGTGTAGCATTGGCCTCTTCCCCATACGCTTACAAAAGGCTTTGCCCAAAATCAAAAGCCAATTTCTGCCCCCTTGATCCCACTAATAGGTATAATACAAAACGAATTTGTAGGCAATAATCGACCCACCTCCGGCTGTATATCATGTGAGCTTACACATGATAGGAGATTTATTGGAGAGAGTACGTGCGTGACGGAATTTTTCCTGCATTGCGATTATTTGCGATCTTGGATGCGAAAACTCTGGCAGTTTCTTTAATATACACTATATATACACGATTGGTAGAATGCATTCTACCAATCTTAATGTATGGAAGCCAAACTTGGGCCTTAACGAAAAATACCACTAATAAAATTGCCATTTGTCAACGATCAATGGAAAGAAGCATGCTAGGAGTAAATAGGGGGGATAGAATAAGAAACAACAACATTAGGAAAAAGACTAAGGTACAGGACAGTACCCTAAAAATAAAAAGGCTAAAATGGAAGTGGTCAGGACACATGATCAGAGGAAAAGGCAAGTGGAGCAAAATAGTTACACAATGGTACCCAAGAGAAAATAAGAGGAAAAAAGGTAGACAACAAAAAAGATGGGACGATGATATCAGGCAAGTTGCAGGCGTAACATGGAGTAGAGTAGCTAGAGAGAGGTCAGAATGGAGTAGGTTTGCCAATTGGCAAAGGCCTCCTGCCTTTGCCAATTGGCAAACGGACTTACAGAAACTAAGGAAGCACCAAATATGCGAAGATTTTAATTAAGTAATTTCAATATATATGTACCTATATATACCAATAGCGTAAGAAACACAATTATTGTAAACTAACGTCCGAATAAAGGCTTTATTATTATTATTATATATATACACGATACTATAAACCATCATCTAATTTCATCAACATATGTAGGTATTGCAAATCAAAAAGTCTCGTGCACAAAATAAACTGAATCAAACACATAATCTGATAAACATAGTTAATATATAAACATAAATACATACATATACTTAAGTATCTACAACACAGTACCTAACCTAACCTAACCTAACCTAACCTAACCTAACCTAACCTAACTTAAGACATAACCCTACCAATGATTATATATACCTACCAACCGTCGGACGGAGGGCGCTATGAACCGGGCCACAGATATTCTAGTCCGGCTCATAGCGCATCTTTTATTTGTAAGGTGCACCAGTACCTACTGTTATTATAATTATCTAAACCTCTGTTATTTCTATACTACATAGTGCTTAAAGAAATAGTTATATAGCTCCCGGTATTGAACCTACTAGTTGTGTCAAATAAAATATATTTCATTTCATTTCATTTCACTAGCTTTAGCGTGCGCGGCCGATGAATTGTAAAGGTTGCGGGAAGTCGGTGGTTCGTCGAGGAACTCTTGGGGGGAGGCCAGTGGATGTCTACAGGCTGATGATGATAATAATGTCTACTACAAGCAATTTGGTGCACCGAAATAGATCTGTTTCAGTTGCTCATGGACTTTAATACTTTTTTTTTATACTTCTGAGGTGGCAATCAAGCATACGGCCCACCTGTTGGTAAGCGGTTACCGTAGCCTATGAGCGCTTGCAATACCAGAAATCACGCACGCGTTGCCGACTCCTAACCCCTTCCCCCCTAAAGAGCTCTGGCAACCTAACTCATCGCAGGAAATCAACACTATTTGAAACAAATAATGTTATTTGGCTGCGATCTTCTGTAAGGCGGAGGTACATCCCCAGGCGGGCTGCTCCGATTCAGAACGAGAAAATTTTGCTGTGCCCTACCTCCTCCGGTTTGAGTTGAAGCTGCTAAAAACTAGGTTTTTTTTGCTGCCCTAATAGGCTAATACTGTACGGGACGGTGACGGGAAGAAAACGATTTTTAGGGTTATGGTCGCTTTTGTACATAGGTACTTACTTTCTAATTGCTCTTATCTGTTTTTCTTGTGTACAATAAAGAATAAAGAATAGAAATATGAAAATTGCTAGGGCAGAAGGTATAACTTTAATCTGACCTACAATCGTCTGAAAGTCAAACGTAAGCTAAGTACCCAACAATAACAACTTGAAAACCCCAACTGAGTTTCTCACTAAACCCAACTGGCACTAAAAACACTAAAGACAACTAACTTAATCAGCATTACCTCTTCAGGTTAACAAGTCGGCACGATAAAGGCGTGCAATCGTGGTTCCGTAGCTTTTAGAGTTCCCCAGAGATAGAGGTGGAGTTAACTGTACAGATAAAACTAAGGGTTTGTTTTTCTCACGAGGCGACTTTTGAAACTGTATTCTTAAGAGTATTTTATGTTATTTTTTTTGTTAAAAAAAAACAACAGTTTTATTTTACGTTAGCCATTTAATCAATATAATAACAACAAGCAATAATGCAGCAATGGCGACTTCGGTGGCGCACCGGGCGAATTCTTTATTTAATTCTTTATTGTACACAGAAAACATACAGAAATAAAACATTATAATACAGGCATGCACAAAGGCGAGCTTAACCCTACAAAGAGTTTTCTTCCAGCAAACCTTTGAGGCTAGAGAGAGCTGATAAAAGTAGTGGGTACATGTGCATAACAAGGAAAAGGGAAATATACAAATAAAAGATACTGTTTACAAAAAATAAATAAATAAAAGTAACCAAAACATGCAATACCTACTATAAAATACCTAAAATATTTTAAATATGTATGTATTAATAATAATCAATAATCATTTATTTCGTTCATTTCATGAATAACACGTCACAATATTTTGATAAATTAATTTCAAGTCACATACAATAATATAACTAACAACAATATTAATACCAATTATAATAAATTCAATCAAATTATAAATCAATAATTAAATGATACCCAAAATAATAAATTACAAACATTATGAGTATAAAAAATACAAAAAATTTAGGTATCTATTTAGCTAGATACATTTAGCCACTTTTACAGGCTATGAATTCCTCATAGCTGTAAAAGCTGTTGTCAGTGAGCCAGTGCTTCAATTTGCTCTTAAAGGATGCTAGGCTAGTTGCGTTCGTAACAATTTCAGGAAGACTGTCGTACACTGTCCGTCCCATTATGCGCGTTAACTTCCCCGACTTCGCGATACTTAATAAGTAAATAAATACACACATAACATTTATATAACAAACTTATAAGGACAGATAGTGTTCTAATGATGGCTTACGAATTAATGCTCATGTGAGATTAAAAGGACGGACGCGGTTCGATTACCACTGTGTGTTCATCGAAGCACAAACCATCGCGATATCTCAGTTTGGAATGAACCAATAGTAATTAGTACATATATATTTTTTAACAATAATTTAAAAAATGAACCATGAAACCGATGGAATCCATTGACGCCATCACTCAAACAAAGACTCGCGGTGAAAATGACAAATTCAACAAACTGCGCATTGCCCGCGGGACGCAGCTTCGTAAAGAAAAGCTGGTGTTTTAATATATCTTTTTTGCAGACACTAGCTAAATCCATTTTACTCAGATAAAAAACAATATAATCAGAATAAAGTGTAAATTATTATTATTATTCATTTATTTCAGATCATTAATTATAATCCATATCCTATACACAGCACAATAAAAAGATTTAAACAAGATGTCAAAAAAGATTCATCATCATAATCATTTCAGCCGTATATACGTCCACTGCTGAACATGGCCTCCCCCACAGACAGAGCGAATTCATTATCAAATGGGGGGATTTGCCCATACTCGCCACGCTGGGCATGCGGGTTGGCGAGCGCAGTTAGAGCTATCGTTGTTAAAATGAGGGACGCTGCTGCCCTAGCTAGCTTTTTTCCCTTAGTCGCCTCTTACGACATCCGCGGATAGGTAGATATGGAGGGGCCTATTCTTCAGCCGGGGCCACCACGGCCAAAAAATATTAAAATTGAATAAATTAATAAAATAAAATAACTGATTGGCTCAGATAGAGCCCATCGCTATCTGCATCCACCAGTTTTGAATGGGGCAGTCTGCCCGTGCTACTATCATCTTCAGGATGCCGTTGCTGCTGCCTCGCGCGCGCTGAAGTAGGGAAGCGACTTTCTTGCGAATAATCGCGTGAAAGCCGTCCGTGCGCGCCTCCGCGAACATCCCTGATGCACTGCAAAAGCGATAAAGTAAAATACAATTAGTGTAATTTTGCTACGCAGCACGATAAATAGATAACCGTTCGATAAGGTAAGGTAGAGTCGCAACAGAAAAGATGCATGGTACTTGGTACTTGGTGTGTGGACTGGTCTCCGCAACTAGGCCGCAGGTGGGCCCCTTTTGCGTGTCGGGTGGAGGTTGCTAATCTAGCCACCCGATGTCCTCCAGGAAGGCTAGCAGCTCGCTGATGCCGGCGCAGGCCTCCTTGGGCGTCCCCAGTGTCCCAAGGTATTGTAAGCGTTGAGACGCCACGCTGCTGCACTCCAGGAGCACGTGTGCGGCTGTCAAAAGATGCATGGTAGTTATTATATGTAAGAGAAAGGTGCATTTAGAATTAGTTAATTGTTTTATTCTGGGCGAAAGAATTTGAGCAGCCCGGTTTCAGTCTGCTGTACGTAACGCTGCTGAGTATAATTTTGATAAGTGCCTATTTCACCATCTCTGACTGATTAGCGCTACTTGGCGAAATAGTTCGCTCCATTTATGTTTACACTAGCTTCTGCCACTTATCTTCCTCATACTGAACATTTTCAATATGAATAAGATCAGTGGCAGAAGCTAGTTAAAAAAAAGTTTAGAAAAAGGGAAAAAAAGCTCTCCACAATGGCGCAGAGTTTTTTTTACGGGCCTATTGTGGGTGGAATTAGTGAGCAGTCTTATATTAGCTGTGTCGGAGGTGAAAACAAGTGGAAAATGACCGTTTTCGTCCGCGGCCGGTTTTATTGCGCCCTTTATGCGGCGTGATTGATTCCGCGTGTGAATGGCGCTGATGCTTTATAGCCTCGAATTTATAGCGCTGAAGATTTTAAGGGGGCTTAGTGGGTAACTTTGAATCGCTAGCGAATCGATGTCAATTGTATTAAAATAACCTCTCGTTATACATATCTCGGCTTACATATTTTAGCCTTTTGGGGCTGAGACCTTGGTTGCTTGGGGAAGCGGAGCCCTTGAGGTTTTCATAACAAAATCATGGCTTCTGATTGAAGCGACCCGAGAGCTGGCTCCTATTTGGACCAACGGATAAGCATTGCCATCCAGCGTGGCAATTCCGACAGCGCTTTGGGGATGCTTCCAACTGGTCGTGATCTGGATTAATTGAGCTATCTAAATCTCGATGTGCTATACCTCCTCCTATAATAATAATTAGTCATCGTGATTTCATTGCGTCAATAGCTTCGTCCTACCAACATGCAATAATATCGTTTATCCTTTCACAAAGCCTTACAAACGGCCAACAAAAACCTATTAAACGTCCTACCGTGAAAAACTAAAAAGACGCGAGTGACAACAGCCAGTGTATTGATGGGCGCAATAAACGTGACTTGGAGCTTTCAATTAGAGGATGAGCTGGCTGATTAATGGTAGGACTGTTGACGCCGGTGCCCTATCTCCTGCTAATCCATGCTGTCCTGGTACTTTGATTGCGAAGTTTCACAACAAAATCTTCAAATTGACGACCCCGGTGGCGTAGCGGGCAAGTGCCCGCCTGAGACGCATTCGATTCCCGCTTCGGGACTAATGTTTGCATGATCTGCAAAAAACATGTGTGTGTGGGGGGTCAGGACTATGTAAGTTGGGTGCTATTTTTTTAATAAAGACGAAAGAAAATCAAAATCAAAATGACATCTGTCAAAAATAATCTGTTAAAAGTAAACTGGTCTAAACAATTTATTTTTAACCGATTATTTTTGACAAAAGAAGTGAATGTGTGATTCTGACTAGATTATCAATATAATTTTTCGTTAAAAATAAGAATATTAATAAAAAAATATGCGTTGGCCGGGAATCGAACCCGGATCAACTGCTTGGAAGGCAACTATGCTGACCATTACACCACCAACGCTCATGTCTACTGTGTTTTGATTTTGAATCCATAGTTAGTTGTTTACACAAGTGAATTGGGCATTCTTTACTTTAGAAAGAATGTCTAATTCACTTATGCAATTCAGCTGTTCAAATCAACGTTTAGGGTTATCAAGAAAGAATCAGTTGCCTTACGAAAAAACGATGTATTTAGGTTAAAATATGTTTTTTGATGTCTGTCAATAATCATCGGTTTAATTACTAAAGTTACGTATTTGACTGAAAAAGCATTATTGCAAGGGGTTGTGAGTGATTGGCGCAGCGCGCGCTGAGACATCTATTCACCTGTCCAGTCGGCTTAGCACCACCACTGTCTCTATACAGAGCTGATGATACCTCTTCGAAGGGGGTGAGGCTTTGGTTTCTTATGCTCCATCCAGACTCTCCACGAGGCTACACGAGGGAACGCGAGTGCGAGAGTGAGGACGGCGCGCTCGTGTCCTCTCGCCTCGCCTTGCTGTCGCGCCGCTTTGTGTCAATTTTCGGGCGCGAGTCAAAGGACGCGAGATAAAAGACATAGCCATCTCCACTCGCCAAGACTCGTGCCGAGAGCCTTTACGAGGTGCCTCGCGAGAGTCTGGATGGGGCATTAAAGAAGGCAGCTTTCATACCACACAGGACAAAATTATGGAGAAGACGAGTTTAATTGTTTTGTTCTGGCTAAAAACTGCATCCAGAGTTGAAGCTGCAACTGTATTTTCTTTATTACTTTTTTATAACCAATAATTAACCAGCAATTTGATAACCTCAGCTCTATAAACTTCCGCTCGCCCGCCCAAACAGAAGCATTTATCGCGATAACTCCGGGCGAGCGATTGAAAAACGAACAGGAAGTGTCTAAAGGTTTTTAAAAAGAGAAATGGTTGTGAATAGCTTTTAAAGGTGCTCGAAGACAAATGGTTTGGACGCGCATCCGGCTTGAGCGATCGTTCGCCGACTGCTGACGTAATGCGGGCTTAGCCATTCAAATTGTAGCATGAAACTTGAATATTGCACGAAAACAGCTTCTACCCTTGCTTTTTATCCTACGAGCCTCCACATATACTTTTTTTTTAGTAACAAGGAGGCGAGAACCTTTAACCAACATGGTTAATTGTTCAGCGTAGCTCTAAATTGCATTATACGAAAGGATTCTGTGTGAGAATCAGACATTTGACCATTTTTGGAGGAGGTAGGGCACAGCGAGATTTTCTCGCTCTAAATTGGAGCAGCCCGCCTGGGGATCTCCGCCTTACAGAAGATCGCAGCCAAATAACATTATTTGTTTCAAATAGTGTTGTGTTCCTGCGGCGAGTAAGGTTGCCAGAGCTCTTTAGGGGGGGAGGGGTTCGGCAGGCAACGCATTAGCAATGCACAAGGTGTTGCTGATGTCGATAGGCGACGGTAACCACTTACCATCAGGAGGGCCGTAAGTTGCCTCCGTATAACATTAAAAACAAAATATTAAATAAAAAAACATTATTCCACCAATCTACCGCTGCATTAACTGATATAGAATAACATGAAAGTGACAAAGAAAACTATTCGCTTGTAGTTCTTATAAATTTAAGACATTACTCAATAATGAACTTCGCAATGAAGATCATCATGAATTAAATACGTTCTGATTGGTTGCAAACTCAATTATTATATTTATTTTCTCTTAACTCTTCATAAGTTATCCTGATAACTTCTTTTTCTTTTATCATTATAAGCTTTCTCAGCATAGGATTCCCGTCATCTATTTCTTTTGTCACAGCAGATAATCAAAATGTTTTTTTTATGACGGGCCCTCTAGCTGGCCATTTTGGTTACTCTTATATACTAAGTTGTAGATAACGTTGTGGACTACATTATTAATAATTTGTTGCATATGAAATTATGTAGCTACTACTCACTGTATCTTACATATATAATGTAGTTGTTTGTGGCTCCTAAATAAATAAATTAAATAAAATAAAGATAGAAACATTAAAAGTCTCAACATTTCAACTTAATACAAGCTACGCAAAAGTTTTAAAGCCTTTCCTGGCACATACTTTATTAGGTACTGTATTAGTGGCTGGAGTACACCACCCACTAAAACTAGCCATGGTAAGCAAGTCCCACTATCTCTCGCACTGCGTTCCACCTGAAGTTTGTGATTTACGGCGTCTGGAGCCGCGGGTTCACTGGGCCGGGTTACCTGTTGTCGCGAACTTTAGCCGATAATAGTTACAAATAGTTTGTTTGTGAGAAATGTAGCGATTTATCGCTTTGAAAGTGAGAGGGTTCCGTCCCGACGTGGCTTAACTAACTGTGTAAACTTTTGCTTTCTGTTCAGCAGTCAATACGTAGGAAACTAAATAAAAATTATTCATTTTATTGCAATCGCGTTGACCTTTTTATGAAATGAAATGAAATGAAATGAAATGAAATGAAATGAAATGAAATGAAATCAGTTTATTTGCTAAAACATGGTAGTCGAATATAATGCTGTTCTTATGCAGTAAGCGGGCGCACATGTTTTTGCTACACAAGCATGCAAATGTTTTATTTAGTATAGTAGGATTACAATAATTTAACAAAAAAAAACAAAATTTTAAAATTAAAAAACAATGTCGTTATTATTACAAATAGCTAGCAATTATTATTATAGCAATTATTATTATAGCTTTATGATCATCAGTCACATCACGGCACCAAGCCGTGTTTGTTGCCTGATTCTTCTAGGCTTGGTCGCGAGGAACATAGCTTCACCTAGTTTCTAAGACGTTTCAAAGTGATCCTAGTGATTTTATTGAAATAAATGCCTTTTGACTTTGACTTGGCCGTGGTGGCTCCGGCTAAAGAATAGGCCCCTCCATATCTCTATCCGCGGATGTCGTAAGAGGCGACTAAGGGAAAAAAGCTAGGGGATGGGCAGCAGCGTCCCTCATTTTACAAACGATAGCTCTAACTGCGCTCGCCAACCCGCATGCCCAGCGTGGTGAGTATGGGCAAAACCCCCCACATGATAAGGAATTTGCTCTGTCTGAGGGGGAGGCCATGTTCAGCAGTGAACGTCGTACGGCTGAAATGATGATGATGATGACTTTGACATTGTTCATCTCTTCCATATCCTACACAACACTACACCATCGGTGTATTCAAAAAGTGTAAAGTCAAAAAGGTATAGTCAAAAAGATGCATGGCATGATGCTGTTTTGAAAATGCAGCATTAAAAACTCCTAATTGGGTTTATCCCGTCAAAGATTCAATAAGAAACAGCCGTATTATTCACGGAACCCTTCGGTAAACTCGTTAAGGGCTTACATTTTTTACACGACTGTTTGAGGTTCGTTAATTAAAAACCTGTCCACCGTTCAGCGGGTTTCCAATTCTTACCAACTAATTTGCTTTTAAAGAAACTTGCGGACCATTCCAGCTATTTGACTAACTACCGCAAACTCCATAGGTTTTGATTACTAATGATAATCATTGAACTTTAGGAAGAGAGAACGAAAGAAGCCTCTGAGAGAACGAATTCCTTCACGGATACTACCCGTACCTTTTACTATTTGTAACGGGTATGATCGGCCTGGATACGCTGGAACTAAGGAGAAAATAACAGCTAGCTATACACTATTGTCTTATTCTGCGAAACTAAGTGAATAATCCGACCGCTTTGAGCGTGATGCCACTATGTGTTCCTGACAATTATATGCGCTGTGGCCGCCGTCGACATCAACTGTTCGCCTGCCACACACCGCGAACTTGTCACGCTCATAATGCGCCAACGCTAAGAGCTCTCACTCTTTTAAATGCCTATGTACACGAGGTCCAACATGTCAACATCTTTAATAATAAAATATGTATAATATTTTATTCGCTAAGAGTATTATTAAGTTTTAATTTTAGACAGTAGGCACTTTGGTATATACTGTAAGCTTGCTGTTTTAACTGAAATAAATAATTCTAATTCACAATAGGTACCTACACACTGTAAGATGAACCTATAGCTTTATACAAACCCTCTGGTTATTGACCCTACGTTGAGTGACCTAGAGCAAGGTTCAGGTTATAGGATCCTGTCAAGGTCAACAAACCCTAGTTATTGAACTCATGTTAGGTGACCTAGACCAAGGTAAGCGTTGATGTCACCGATGTCATTCATCCAGTTGTTGGTCTGCCTTGTTTTATTTTGTAGGTATTTTAACCTCATAGGCTATGTTCTTCTCTTGTTATTTGTTTGTGATGGTATGCCGTGGTGTTCTTGGCTGAAGAATCATCATCATCACCATTTCAGCCGTAGCACAACCACTGCTGAACATAGGATTTCTGGAACTTCCTATCATGTGGGCGGAATTTGCCCATACGCTGGGCACGTAGGTTGGCGAATGCAGTTAGAGCTATAGTTGCATTCCCTAGCTTTTTTCACTTAATCGCCTCTTACAACAAACACGGCTAGGTAGATTTGGAGGGGCCTATTTCAACCGGCCGATAACCGTTAGGGAACAAAGGTTCTCGAGTGGCGACCACGAACCGGACGACGCAGTGTTGGAAGGCCCCCCACCCGATGGACCGACGACATTGTGAGGGTTGCGGGAAGTCGGTGGATGGAGAAGGCTCAAGACCGTTCGTCGTGGCACTCTTTGGGGGAGGCCTATGTTCAGCAGTGGACTTCATCAGGCTGATGATGATGATGATTTCAACCGGGTCCACCGCAGCCAAAAAGGCATATGGTACCTCTTTGGTTCTGTCCTCCTCTAGGATTATCTGTTTGTGACCAGAAGGTTGATTGAATACCACGTAGTATTTTCGTATCGTAAATACTAAATACCGTTTAAAATTCACTTAAGCTCTGAATAATAAACAAATGCCAAGAAAGCTCCCGCGAGTGTAATTCGTTGTACTTATACACTGCAGTGCAAATAAACTAGTGCACACGCAGTCTGGGCACGAACACCTGAGTTAGTGCGACGTTGTTAATTATTGTGATACGAGTGCTAAAGTTCTACTACTATGTAAGTAAACTACACATTTAGGTAAAGTGAATTAACAATTTATTTATTAAAAATAAGGGCTGGTGCTTACCTCGGACAAAGGATCAGTATAGCGATCCAACGAGGTAACGTCGCCAGCCTTTTGGGCACGCTGCCGGTGGTTGGTGATCTGAGCTCTGTTTTCTACTTGAAGTCGTAGTCGCAGAAAACAGAGTTCATTTCTAGTATAATATTATTTTAGCTTAATTTTCAACTGTTATTATTATTATTTTTCTGTTAATAAAGCTTTGATATACAAACATTAAAAATATATGCAACTAGTTTCTGAACGTGGCTTCACTCACGTGACACCCGAATAATAGTACCTATGTATGTGGTCTTTTAACTCCGTTACTGCGTGAAACCAACCACAAACAAATACACTTTCGCATTTTAATATTAGTTACGATTAGGATTCGTATCAACCTTCTTGCATCATAGACTAGCCTCATAGCTCAGTTGATAGTAACTCTGCCTTCTGCGCTAGAGGTCGCGGGTTCGATTCCCACACTGGACAAACATTTGTGACTAACACAGATGTTTGTTCTGTGCCTGGGTGTTAAATATATATCTATTATGTATATCAGTCTCTAGTACCCATAGTACAGGCTATGCCTAGTTTGGGATCAGTTGACCGTGTGAATATGTCCGGAAAAAAAACATACGTATCCCGGTATCCCTGATAAGGAATCTTTGTGTTGCAGGTATTAGAGACAAATACCATGGTGCCATAAAACTTAGAACTAAAAGAAAAGTTCACAGATCACGCAAACATTTATCCCATTCCGGGATTTGAACGTGCACATAGAGTCCATTATTCAATTCATGAATTGAATAATGTAAAAATAAATTTAATGTACCTACAGAAAATGAAAACAAGCAAATAAGAAGCTTTTTACATTAAAAAAAGCTTATTAAAGTGATCAAGCCATCAAAACCCAATAATTTGAATTTATGAATGAAATAACAGAATCGGAACAAAATAAAACCATAAACACACTCGACATTTCGACAATTCCTTTTATTCGCGTACGTCGGGCGTTTAGCTCACCTGCCCTCGCATTGTTTGCCAGAGATAAACGAAAAAATAAAGATGGATACTGGATAGACGCGAGAAGAACTGGTGTCCTAAGGGTTCCTGTATTTCAAAACGAATTGCAATTTTTGGCCGTGGTGGCCCGGCTAAAGAACCCGTAGATGTCGTAAGAGGCATCTAAGGAAAAATGCAAGGGGATGGGCAGTAGCGTCCTCTATGTTGATAAACATAGCTCTAACTGCGCTCGCCAACCCGCATGCCCAGCGTGGTGACTATGGGCAAATCTATGGGGAGAGATTTGTTTTGTTTATTTTTGTGTATTTATTTACTTTCATAGAAATATACACCGATTTTTCCTATAGTTTCCTATGTGCTTAAGATTTGAGGGTGGCATTTCACATTGAATGGGCACATGATATATTGACTGGCCTCATAGCTCAGTTGGTAGTAACTCTGCCTTCTGCACTAGAGGTCGCGGGTTCGATTCCCGCGCTGGACAAACATTTGTGTGATGAATACAGATGTTTGTTCTGTGTCTGGGTGTTAAATATGTATCTATTATGTATATCAGTCTCTGGTACCCATAGTACAGGCTATGCCTAGTTTGGGATCAGTTGACCGAGTGTGATATGACCGGAATATTAATTATATTTCTTTTGTGCAGTTTCTCAGAAAGCCAACTTTTTTATATGAGAAAAAGAGTCATGATGGGATAATGTGCAGAAATAAATTCAAAGCGAATTTATTATTCCCATTTCAACATACGGAACCCTAAAGAGAAAAAAATGGCAGCGGCCAGTCCAATCAATCGGGAAATAAGAAAAAATGATTGGATTCACCTCACGTGCCGCCAAAATATGTGGTGGTATTTATGTTGCCACTGTGTGTACGATTGTAGGTATGTGACAGTTAGCTGGCTTTATTGTATTATCAAGGTATTTTTATTGGGCTTTGTTTAATAGTTTTTCTATATTAATATGAAATCGCTGTATTGTCATTTAATAAGAAGACAGTTCCTCTGAAAAAAATGTATCCTACTAGTATCATGGTAGGTAGTCATGTGATTAAGTTTTATGTAGTTTGTTCCTAACATTTTGTTTTATATAAACTCAAAAGTAGAAACCTATTATTAGCCTTTCTATCTAGCTATAGCGTTTAATCTCACGTTTGTTACGCTGTTGGTTTCTCTAATAAATAAAATAAAAAATAAAATAAAAAAATATTAAACTAGGGTGCGTGGAAGAGTCGGAGCCATACTTTGTTTGTAATGAATGATCGGAAGTGAAGATCGTGCTCTCTGTCAACTAGAAAGCCACAAATGGTTGTTTTTTGACTTTTAAAAGAAAGTGATACAGTCAAAAGTTATCGATCGTTGTATCTAACAACCATTTTATATTGATTCATAAGTCCAGAGATTTAAGAACTTTGTATATCAGCATTTTTTTTTCTCAAAATCAACTCTTTGGGCTTAAGAGGATACAAAAATCATAATAAATTGTCGAGTGGGCGGAGTGAATAAAGTGACAGCGCTATGTACTGTAATTGAATGCGGAAAGAGATAGCAAGCGTTAGAAGGCGCTTGAAAGTAATCGACGTAAGCTAAATATAAGAAAATATCGATTATCTCAAAAACTATCTATTTTTTAAAAAAAGTGTATTGGATTTAGGTACCCAATGCTATTGTCTATCAAAATATATAAAAAAAGTTATTTTTGTTAGAAAGTCTCAGAGTATTTTCGAAAAAACTGTTGCGAGGACCCGACTTTAAAATATAAATCTATCGAGAAAAGTTTTACCAATCGCGTTTCTGTCTTGCATTTACGTAAATAAAACGCTCAAGTTATCTTTGACATAAAAATCGAAACTGTGCGATTTGCGGTTATTTTGAAAAAACAATTCAAAAATCATAAAATAATTAAACCCTCACCTTAACGGCTTTCTAGTTAACAGAGGGCAGCGTGTTTGTTGCCTTGTTCTAGTATGTGCACGAAAGGAGCCTCTAAGAGGCGCACTTTAATCCTTTCGCTACACTGATTCTTTCATCGACGGTCATAGGCCCTTTTCAGGGCCACCATACCTATAACCTGGTCACAGACCAAATACAGGCTGACCAAGAAAGAATCAGTGACACAACAATAAAGCAAGTAGGTCGCGAAGAACAGGCTTAAATTCAGCCTAGATTTAAGACATTTCAAAATGTTCCTTACGATTTCAATGAATAAATGAATATTGAAGTTTGAAGTTTGCTGAAGGAGGCTTATATTCATTTCCATGAATATTGGCAGCATCATTACTACCAAATAAGTAAATTATCAAACCGAAGCCAACTTTCTTGGCGAACGCGATCAAAACAAAGTTTCTACCTAATGAAAACGCAGAAGTTTTTCATCTTTGCTTGAACGGATCCAATTTGGACGCAACCAGTCGTAGGTGTTCTAAAATGTTCCATGTTCTAACATGTTCCAATTGTTCTGAACATTCCGAGTAAGATTGGGAATGCATCTCGAGACGTCTGAGTTATGGAGGGTTTCCAAAAGGTGGAATGGAAAGTTCTGCAATTTTATTTAAAAAGTTTCAGGGTGAGCGGAAAATGTAATGTGAGTTTTTAGAGCAAAGAAGATAAATCTATTTAGTATAAATTGAGTGTATCTCACGAGACAGGCTCATATTTTTGAGACAGATTTTTTTGAGGGACGTTTAAAAAAAAAAAGGATTACCTATATTGGACCGTATTTGCGTTTAAATATAGGTCTGATGTTATTATGAGATGAGTGAAAAAATATAAAAGATTCTAGAAAACGCGTTCAGACATTCTGGTTTAATTTTTGGTGCAATCAAGTCTACTTCTTGTATTTTTAATAATGCTTTCTCTATCAGTGAAACCCAGATTGACTAAATAAACTAAATAGAAAAAAAATTAAACACCCCGCTCTTGCGTAAACGTGTTCCGTAATAAGTGTTACCATCAATCAGTATAGTTATCCCGAATCCCAACATAACATAAAGAATAAATAAGCGAAAAACATAATAACATAAATGTATGTAATTTGATGTGTTTGTTTTTGATTTTATTTTTAATTTTGTGTAATATGTTGTGATTTAATGTAATTAATTAAGTAATTATTATTTTCAATTTTAATATGCACATCGTCAATAAATTAATCATCATCATAATTTCAGCCGTACGACGTCCACTGCTGAACATGGCCTCCCCCACAGACAGCAAATTCCTTATCATGTGGGGGGATTTGCCCATACTCACCACGCTGGGCATGCGTGTTGGCGAGCGCAGTTAGAGCTATCGTTGTTAAAATGAGGGACGCTGCTGCCCATCCCCTAGCTTTTTTCCCTTAGTCGCCTCTTTGATAGATATGGAGAGGCCTATTCTTCAGCCGGGGCCACCACGGCTAATAAATGAATAATAATAATAAAACATACCTAATATACATTTTTCATATTTTTTCCCGGGCCTTTTTAAATTAGCTGTTTTAAGTCATCATCTTTGAAACTAATTAAACGTACGAGAAGTTGGACACCAAGATTGCTGCCTAAAACCGCTGAATAATTGTTTTTGAACTGATTTGACCCCAAAACATTTTGCATTAGTATTCTTTCATTTAAAAATACCGAATTTCCAAAAGTCGTAGAACAAACATTATTGCCAATTGGTGGGCTTACATGTCGTGATAGTATACAATAGATATTATGTTACCTTGTACAAAGTTCCACAAAATCCAAAAACTACCCATTTACCTTTCCCAGAATTATGATTTCCATTCCAAGTTCTGATAAAAACTAGCACTTCACCCGTAGATAGTATCCACATCCAGCTCAAAGGATAGAATTTTAATTAAAACCCGTTGGAATTACACCGCCTCAGAGTTTGCTACATAAGTACCTACCTATGATTATGTGAATGTGGCTTGTGATTTAAATGGAGGGTGTATTGATTATGGTAAATTTTGACGACCACTGTGTCGTGGCGGGCCAATTAAAAAAAAAATGCTGTTTGCGTGAAATCAGTTCACCCTCAATGAATCAGCTGTTTTAATCGTTAATCTTGAGTTTGAACCTCTCATAGTTTAATAATAAGTGATAATAATAATAACAAAAACGTACATGATACTTTATAACATAAAAAAACAGTAATTTCGCAACGAAGCCATTAAACTATGTAGTTAGACAACTGCCAAATAAAATGGCCATAGTCTGTTTACCTGTTTGGGAAGCCGCGGGCACAGGGCAGGGTGGAAATCGGAAACGAATCACACAGTTCACATCGGTTAACGTAGGCTGACGCACACTTGGAGAAAAACACGCTTATTTTACGCATCATCATTGCTGGACATAGGCCTCTCGCAAAGAGTTCCATGACGTTTTGAGCCTTTTCTAGTCGACTTCCAGCAATTTTCGCTTTTATTCCGGCAGTGCTGAAGACTGACCAAGGAAGAACCAATGTGACATGACAAGCAAGGAGTATATTTTGCTAGATGCACTTATGCTAGATATTCTAACTATAGTTATTAGCAGATACCTACTATGGGATCTTTGGCTATAAGCAAATAGATCTAAGGAAAATATTAAAGTACCTAGTTATGGTGTAGTTCACCTGTCTAAATTAAAAAGCTAATTTATTTAACAGATAGGCATAACAATAAACTTTAAAACTAATTCAATCTTTTCGAGCATTGAAACTATTATTCTTATAAGCGAAATAACTTAAGTTCTGAAATATGAGAATATATATTTTTTTTTTTATACAACTAAGTTGGCAAGCAAGCATACGGCCCACCTGTTGGTAAGCGGTTACCGTAGCCTATAAGCGTTTGCAATACCAGAGGTATCACTCACGCGTTGCCGACCCCGAATCCCCTCCCCCCACTAAAGAGCTCTGGCAACCTTACTCACCGCAGGAACACAACACTATTTAAAATAAATAATGTTATTTGGCTGCGATCTTCTGTAAGGCGGAGGTACCTCCCCAGGCCGGCTGCTCCAATTTAGAACGAGAAAGTCTCACTGTGCCCTACCTCCTACTATGCGCCCGTTGCCTTGCTCGCGTGGTACCTAGATAAAAAATTGCATATTATATGCTATTCCCGGTAAAGAAATCTACTCATTCCAAGTTTCATCGAAATCGGTTGAGACGTTACATTGTGATTGAACCACAAACATCCAAACATCCTCACAAACTTTCACGTTTATAATATTAGTAGGATAGTAGGAAGTAGGATAACGCTAGCCGCGTTTCAGTGCGCGACGTCCCCTAAATCGTAAACGCCAGTCACGTCCCACTGGGCTGAAGGTGGAAGCAGCCAATAAAAATGTATAGAGGGATTTGTATCGGGAATAAACTCGCCGCGGACACGTCGACAATTAGTGAAATATTGGCGGCTATGCGGTGCAGTGGGCGCCGAGCTCTATTAACCACTATGTTCTTTGAAAGAAAGAAAGAAAGAAAATACATTTATTTTGGACACACAAGCACAGCACAAACTAATAAAATAAAAAATAAAGACACAAGGTACAGGTTACAATACAAAAGGTAGGGGGGAAACAAAACAAAACAAAAGTAGGTAGGAAGTAACAAAACTAGGGTATTCATTAGTCCGTACCGATGCATGCGTGAGCCAAAAAAGGTTCCATCTCAGCATTGATGCCGCACACGAAGTGTAGCGGCGCTGGTTTTCAGATGGAACCCTTTACGGCGACCTCACGATCTTTAGAAGTTCCGCAAAAAACTATTCATAAATAAATAACACTCAACAGTCACATACTAAGATCCGAAATGAGGAAATTCGTAGAAGAACCAAGGTTACCGACATAGCTCTCAGAATTAGCAAGTTGAAGCGGCAGTGGGCAGGCCATATAGCTCGCAGAACCGATAACCGTTGGGTTCTCGAATGGCGACCACGAACCGGGCGACGCAGTGTTGGAAGGCCCCCCACCCGATGGACCGACGACATTGTGAAGGTTGCGGGAAGTCGGTGGATGGAGAAGGCTCAAGACCGTTCGTCGTGGAACTCTTTAGGGGAGGCCTATGTCCAGCAGTGGACTTCTACAGGCTGATGATGATGATGATGATGAGTCACATACTAGGATTCCCTGTGTCGTGGGGATCAGAAACTATGAGTAGTCGAGTGCCATGGTACCATAACACCCAAATCCGGAACGAATATTTGCAGATCATGCAAACATTTGTGCCGTATCGGGAATCGAACTTCCTGATCATTCTGTATTTGGTCAGTAAGCAGGTTTTTTTTTTTTTTTTTTTTTTTTTTTCCCGGACATATTCACACGGTCAACTGATCCCAAACTAGGCATAGCCTGTACCTTGGGTACCAGAGACTGATATATATAATAGATATATATTTAACACCCAGACACAGAACAAACATCTGTGTTAGTCACAAATTGTTTGTCCAGTGCGGGAATCGAACCCGCGACCTCTAGCGCAGGAGGCAGCGTTACTACCAACTGAGCTATGAGGCCAGTCAAGGTTGAGGTATAGTGGCTCTGAAAAGGGCCTACGACCCTCGGTGAAAGAACCAGAGTAGTGAAAGGATTAAAGTGCTCCTCCTTTTTCATTATAAGACTGTTCTCACAGGGTTTAATGACTGGGAAATGGTTTCGGCAGAATACCAGCGTCTGCTGCTAACACAGTAGGCATAATGCTGAGCCGAGGCCATTTTGCTGCTGCAGCACACATCACACCATTTTTTTAACCTGCTCGTGTTTTCTGTAGTGTAAGTGTTTGGTTTTAAAATGTTGTGCAAATGTGTGTGTTTTAGTTGCAAATAAATGAATGTCTATGTCTATGTCTAAGAGGCTCCTTTTGTGCACAGCACTGGTGTTCATGAAAACAGTAATTTATTTATTTACTCTAACAAAAACTAATATTAATTCAATTATTTTGTGTTTTACTGGTCATCAACGAATACTAAATTACCTCCATGTGTTCCGTACCTCATATAATCTCAGGGGGATCCGTCAGATTAACTTTTGCCGTTTTTGCGTTCATTACCACCAAATCCGCCCACGGCTAGGGCGGGCGGCCGGACAGGTGAAATTGTGTCCAATTTGGAGGCTTACACGCTAATCTCTGCATCATTACTAAGTGATTGGGTAAATTGATTTTGACTTTAAAAGTAAACTTAAGTAGGAACCACCTTATTTTTAGTCTTTCTTTAAGGGGATTACGCTCACATACGAAATATTACACAATACTGCACGTTGACGATATTGTAGATAAAAATGAAATACAGAGTTAAATTTTCCGTACAAAGAACGGTATAAAAAAATTATCCAAGCATTTATTTCAACATTTATGACTGGCCTCATAGCTCAGTTGGTAGTAACTCTGCCTTCTGCGCTAGAGGTAGCGGGTTCGATTCCCGCACTGGACAAACATTTGTGACTAACACAGATGTTTGTTCTGTGTCTGGGTGTTAAATATATATCTATTATGTATATCAGTCTCTGGTACCTATAGTACAGGCTATGCCTAGTTTGGGATCAGTTGACCGTGTGTGATATGTCCGGATAATTATTTATTTCAATTTATTTTCAAGCAAGGTAGACAACGTTTTAGATCTCCAGTAACTCTGATCTTTAAAGTTGTCTAAGGGTAGTCAGAGGCACGTTCAAATAATTTGGTAAATATGAGCATATTAGCAAGCCCATCGCCGCTTATAAGAATACTTGCTGGTTTCCTCACGATGTTTTCCTTCACCGTTTTAAGCATGTATTTACGCACACTTAAATTTTTTTTCGAATAGAATAACTCATTGGTCCGGGTTCGAACCTACGACCATGGGATCGAAAGTTGGGGTACCTCCCACTAGGTCAACACGGCGTACATACAAGGTGATTCATAAAATCTCAAAAACATCCAGAAACGGGGTTATTCAATCGATCAAAAGAAAGAATTAGCCTGCCTTTACGGGCAATAAACATTATTGAATTTAATTCGTAATTAGTTCTCAATAAGATTAATTTAATCACAAAATTGCTGCTAATTTAATTCATAATTATCATAAATTTCTGAAAGTCTTAGAACATTATTGCCATCATTTCAGCCGTTCGACGTCCACTGCTGAACATGGCCTCCCCCACAGACAGCAAATTCCTCATCATGTGGGGGGATTTGCTCATACTCACCACGCTGGGCATGCGGGTTGGCGAGCGCAGTTAGAGCTATCTTTGTTAAAATGAGGGACGCTGCTGCCCATCCCCCTAGCTTTTTCCCCTTAGTCGCCTCGTACGACATCCGCGGATAGGTAGATATGGAGGGGCCTATTCTTCAGCCGGGGCCACCACAGCCTTATTATTGCCAACTGGATGTGAAATACGCCCCTTTCGGGATGGCATACATATTATGAATCACCTTGTATATATACAGCACAGAACGGTACAGCATAAGTAATTTTAAGATAAATCTAAATGTTTAATTGCAGTTCACCTGCTCAGATTTATCAATGAATTATTCAACCGGCGGCGTCGTGTTGACAAAACAACTCAAAACACTTGAATAAAACAACTGAAAACAACGTAAAGCTACGGTTTCCTGCGATACGGCCACCGACTTATGGCAGCCGTTATAAAACGAAGAAGCTTCATAAGCCTGTGAAGTCGACTGTTGGACATAGGCCTCCCCCGAAGATTGCCACGACAAACGGTCTTGTGCCTTGTCCATCCACCTACTTCCCGCTTACGATTACTTTACGATGTCGTCGGTCCATCGGGTAGGGCACCATCCAAGTCCGGTTCGAGTTCAAAAGATTAAACACTTCGTATAGCAATTTTCTTCTGCAAAATATCTACCTGAGTTTGTAAATCGTGTTTACCGTTATATTACGAAATATAACGTGATGAAAAGATGGCCACCGCTTCATTAAACACGAGGGCTTGATTTCATGAATTCTGCGGAGAACAATGAAGAATTAATGAAGTAACGCTTTTTGCTTCTGTTGAAACTTAAACCAGATGGAAATATTTTCAGATAATTGATCATTGATAATGATATTATAACATAGGTTACGTTTTTCTGTAAATAGTCCATTTTTGTAACCATAATTAAGTAAGGTAGGTAAGTAAGGTGAGAACGAGAGGTAGGGCACAGCGAGATATTCTCGCTCTAAATTGGAGCAGCCCGCCTGGGGAGGTACCTCCGCCTTACAGAAGATCGCAGCCAAATAACATTATTTGTTTCAAATAGTGTTGTGTTCCTGCGGTGAGTAAGGTTGCCAGAGCTCTTTAGGGGGGGAGGTGTTCGGCAGGCAACGCATTAGCAATGCTCCAGGTGTTGCTGATGTCAATAGGCGACGGTAACCACTTACCATCAGGTGGGCCGTAAGCCTGTTAGCCTCCGTATAACATAAAAAAAAAAAAAAAAAAAAAAAAAGGTGAGGTTTGGTGGTATAGTGGTACCTACTGTAAGCATTGTAAGTAATTGAATCGATCGAACTTGCCCCAAGAACTCGCGGCTCGGACGCGGCCAATATAAATGTAAATGGACTGAGGTACACTCGACAAAGATTAGGCTATAAGATTTGGGATTGGTATGGAAGTAAGTTTCAGAAGTGCCTACAGAAAGATGATGTATTTGATGCCCAAAATGGAGGAACTTCAATCTCGCGGGTAGTAATATTCGTTTTTTACGTAACAAAAGAAACAGTCGATAAAGCGTTATACCATCGAGTACCACACGGTAGATCATGCAAACATTTGTCCCGCAGCGGGAATCGAACCCTCACTTCTTGCGTCTACGACGAGCATATGGCCGCTATGTCACGGAGGTCGTTGAAATAAAATTTTGGCTTGTACAACTTAACTAAATCATTAATTATTTAGATTTCTGAGGTAAGTACCTAAATGTCTACATTGTGATGGCCCCGCTCTATAATCTTTACGATTTAGTTGAGGCGGTGACAAAAGTTGACAGTTTTATGGTCCAAACTCGTGTAAAATGAGCACAAACGCTCGCATTTGAATTGCAATAAGACGTCATGGTAGGGTCCTATTTCTGACTAATTTAATCGGGAAGGATAATGTTCACTTTTACGTTCGATTAAGAATTGTAACGACCTAGTGATCATTTTCAAACTAATTTCAAAGAATCTTCGCAAGGCCTACTTTTTAGTATTATTAAAACCTGAGAAGGTACAAAACAAATCAACGTCCTATCTCATCATCCCCAATCTCTACCCACATATCGGGACGTGCGTTCCGAATCACAAGAGGTTCATGCATAAAGAAATCCCCGCAATGGCGCATCACGCCACCTGCACGTCACCCGTGAATATTTCATCGTTATTCAAGGTTCCGAACGTGACCTGTTCCGGCCGGCGCCATTTGAATTGGAACGCCTTATAATATTAAGCTAGCAATATGATAATCTAGTGGTGAGGCGCCTGCTGGTATTGCGATAGCAATAGGTACTTAGACTTTATGTAGACAGGGATTTGTATCTTATGCAAACATAATAAGGTCTTTTATATGTATTAAAAATCGAGTTGTACCAACAACATTTAGAAGAAATAAACAAAAAACTGACTTGTAATTTTTGTTTGATTCTAATATCATACGTGTTCTGTAATTAGTATATTATCTTATTACCTATATCAACGTGAAAAAAAAGAGCGAAAAAACAAAGCGAAACTTATTACAATGAATTTTCAGTTTTTTTTCTTGAACTTTAAAACTCAGTTTTTTTAATCTTTTAGAAGACTAGGTAATTATTTAACGTATAAGTTTTCGACATCAGGATTGCTGCCTAAGAAGTTTTCAAAAAATGATGGGATTTATATTTAATTTTTGTATTGTAACACTTTGTATTGTAAATGTAACTCCTTTACATATTTAATTCTTTTGTGAAACCTTTCTTTTGTATTCCTCTAGTTAATAATGCTGTTTTATAACTAAGTGCATGCTTTACATTTATTATTAATCTAATTATTTCTTTATTAATTTTCTAATGTTTGTTTTAGTAGTCCGAATTTATCTTCCTGTTAATTCTTATCTTATTCCTCTGGTCTCCACGTCACAGGCTATGCCTAGTGTGAAGGCCGCAGGTAGATTGTAACTGAATTGTTTTTACAATTTTTTTTTTTCATATTTGTATGGAAGTTGGATAATAAGTTCCCAACCCAACTTCGATACAAATCCCATAGAATAAAGAATTCATTTGTCGTGTCGAGTTGTGCGCAGGTGGGTCACAATCTTTATAATTGTATATTCAAAGTTCCTTTCAAGTTTTTAATTTAGACTTCTTTTGAGTTTTTTGTTTTTTATTCGACAGGCCCCATAGCTCAGTTGGTAGTAACTCTGCCTTCTGCGCTAGAGGTCGCGGGTTCGATTCCCGCCCTGGACAAACATTTGTGTGATGAACACAGATGTTTGATCTGTGTCTGGGTGTTAAATATGTATCTATTATGTATTTCAGTCTCTGGTACCCATAGTACAGGCAATGCCTAGTTTGGGATCTGTTGACCGTGTGTGAAACGGAATATTTATTTATTTATATTTATTGATGAGGAATAGAAAGATGGAGAGTTTTATTTTCACCATTTATTATAAACAAGGATTTGAAAAATTTAGGTTTATAGATTTCTACGTACCTTGATAAAAAGGTTTTTTTTTAGTAGTGAAAGAATTAGAAATTATAAAAATAGATTACAATAAAATTTTGACACAGTTCTGATTGAGTTGAAACTATGGCAATGCGATTTTCTTATGACAACGAAATTATAACGGAATGTAGACAGCGTGACTTCTCATTCGGTAAAAGTTCATTTAAAAGGTGAATTTGAAGTTGGCCAAGTATTCTTATTCAAAAAACAAATAAGTCTGTATGGGTCAAATAAACATATTGTCTTTCTTTCAAAAACATTAAGGTAAGTGTATTTTTTTTATTTTTATTATTTCAATAAAATCACTAGGATCACTTTGAAACGTCTTAGAAACTAGGTGAAGCTATGCCTGTTCCTCGCGACCAAGCCTAGAACAATCAGGCAACACACGGCTTGGTGCCTATAATTTTTTTCGATGATCCTTTTTCACAAAATGGAATTTAAAGCTTCAGTGTAGCGCCGATCGAACTAGGTGAGGCTCAAAAGAAAATTAATCTAATTATAATCCCTAATAAATAAGAGCTTATAAAAATGTGAAAAAAAAGAAGACAAATGTGAACTTCAACAAATGATCTAAGGGCAGCACACGCTACACTTGATGAAATATGTACCTAATGCTTATATTAAATTAAATAATACTTAAAATATGATGCAAGCAAAAACTGTAAAGACACTGTAAAATGGCATTTTAGCTGTCGAGGGGCAGAGCGACTTCAGGCCATGCGGTCTCCGCAAAACGCTTGCCGTTAAATGTATCTGACACCTGGTATTAGAGGTATTACTCTTTGGAAATGCCACCGGATAGATAATCAATAGCTGTCGCAGTATCAAAGCGGTGACTCTTTATTTATACCTCTCTGATCATCTGCTAATCCAGAAACTATTTAGACCATAGGTTCTCAAACTTGTTTCGCCCACCACCCACTTTAAGAATGTGATTGATGCATTCAATGCACTATAATGAGCGAATTTACTTAATAACAGCCGTAAGTCGCCGCGTAATAGGTACCCATACTAATGCCTATTTAAGTTTTTTTTAATCTGTTAAATGATTTCTTCCGATTTTGCCTTATTTTAAAATAAATTATCGCCAAGGAGGCGCCTCTAAGCTCATTTTTTTCTAGATTTTCTACCTCCTGAAGGCGTTCAGCGCCCACGAGGAGGCGTTATCGCCCATTTTGAGAAAGACTGATCTAGACTAATGTAGCAGGCATAGAATAGACTACAGGGAAGTCATAATAATAATAATTTAGTTTATTTTTCACGTGGGAAAAACCTACATAATAGTCTTTTATACTATACATTTCTCAGATTCCTTCCCAGATCCTACTTTTTTCTTCCACCCACTGTTCTCTCGTCACCGGTTCTTTCTTGGTTTTCCTAAGTTATAGTAAGAAAGGATAACTACTAAACTTTGAATTTTGGGTTCCTTTATTCCCATCACGGAACCTATTTTGTTATTGTGGGCCGCTTTTTATTCCCTAGTGTATATTTTTCGCGAAACAAATGTCTTGCTCATAGAAACGTCAACTTGCTAGGTAATTCTGACAGCTCCAAAGGTGACTATCTTCTAATTTCAGTTAGTCCCTACTCTTTGGTGATATCTACCTACTTGTTATTCTGCAGATACTCGTACCTTAATTAATTGAAGTTTTCACATGACGAATGCACACCTTTGATGCTATTTATTTTATTGCCAGGATATTAATCGCTGTTTGAAGTCCTCTTAATGAACTGTAATTTATAATGTGGTAGGTATTATCATCACTAAACGGAAGAGAGCACTAGTGGAGTGGTGGTTGTTGCCCCGCCTTCCGATCCATTCGGAATATTTATGAGCATTAAACTAGTGCTCTCAAACAGTGAAGGAAAACATCGTGCGGAAACCGGCATGCTCTCATCATTCAAGCCGTTTAACGCCCACTGCTGAACATCGGCCGCCCCCACAGATTTCCAGAACCACTTTCTATCATGTGGGAGGAAAATGCCCATACTCACCACGCTGGGCATGCGGGTTGGCGAGCGCAGTTGGAGCTATCGTTATTATTAAAGGGGACGCTGCTGCCCATCCCGTAGCTTTTTTCCTTTAGTCGCCTCTTACGACATCCATGGATAGGATGTATGGATGGGCCTATCTATAGGTACTTCAGGGGCCACCACGGCCTGGCTACTCAAACAAACTTACTAATGTAGTCGATCTCTCGTACAAGTCTCACTTACCAAAGCTTCACTGATTCATTAGATTATCCCTGCTATCATGCCACTTTTAAGTCCTATTGAAATGAAACTAAAGCTAGTGGGTAGGTTGTAAAACAATCGCAACTAGCAATGAGGCTGCAGCACCTACCTTTGTTTCATATCCTGGCGTTCAAGCTTTTTTGCCTTTCTAAGTCGTAGCGAAAGTGTGGAGAGGGCTTTTTATGAAAAACTCATGAACTTTCGCTGTTTGATTTTGCCCAAGTTAATAAATTGCTAGTTTGTTAAACTATGTACCTACTAATTCCATGCAAGTTGGTTATGTCGTTACTGGCCAATCTTTCAGATAAAAAATAAAGGTATACCAAAATTATTCGCTTAAAATGATTCGGCAAGTCGTGATTTCCAGAGATGATATGAATTTTTTAAATTTAACTGGTCTAGTTACAATCTCTCAACTAAAAAATGTATATGTAAATGTAGGACCAATTTCTTTTTTTATAAAACAGCTATATCTTCAAAATCAGTAAACAATAATTGGCGCTGATATCGAGTAACACACACACATAGCACACATCATAAAAATATAAAATACAGACGAATTGAGGGCCTCCTCCTTATTATGAAATCGTTTAAAAAAAGGAGAACCAACAAAATTTTACTGACATGGTCAGGTCAGAGGTCAAGCTTGGCTTATTTCTTGACAGGAAAAGGCATAACAGGAAAGGAAGCACAATAATTATAATTGAAACTGCAATTTATAAAATTATCATACTAGTAGGTACTCCAGTTTCTCTCATGGCGTTTATTGAGTAGGTAATTTATATAAAAAAATGTTCATGTATTTATTTATAGGGATAAATCACTATAATTAATATGAACAAAGTAAACAACTTGCGCATAAAGAAACGTTTCGCAGTATTTGAGTCGTGTGCTTGTGTCGTACAAAATGGATATAGAAATTGTATTTAAAATTATTAATGCTCTTTGGTATACTGGAATGGCTATCTCAGCAACGTGTTTACTCATACAAATATTCCTGTACATCGTGCTGCCTTCAAGTCGAAAGATTGACCAGAAGATCCTCACACATTTGACAGTCGCGAGACTGATCAGCATAGTTTTTGAATACGGATCGATTTATGAAAGTGATAATATGGTGCAGACCAGTGTGGTGATAATGGTGTACTTCCACAGTGACGCAGCAGTCATCTGCTGGATGTCAGTCTTCACAAAGCGATTGTACGACAAGCTGGTGTTAGTTTTCACGGAGGAAATGAACCTTGTTTCTGTGTCGGTGACCGTTTGGCTGTTGGCTCTACCCGTCGGGATCATAAGCTCCACTCTTATGTGCTATAATTCCCACTATATATTTAAGTTTTGTTCAGTATATTGTATGGTAAAATGTACCATTCTATCCTTCAACTTGCTGATTTTCTGTAGAATCATTCGGGTTGTGATCACCGTTAAAGCAGATAGAAACTTTAAGAGTGCTTTGAAGGCATGTATAAACTCTTTTCTGTTGCTGAGTGTCACAAGTCTACAAGTTTTTATTAGATTCTTTTACACAAACAACACACCATTTTTCATCCCAACGCAAGACAATAACAGGAATTCATTTTTAATTTTGTTTGGCGTGATAAGTTGTTATCAAGTGATTGCCATAACTTTAATATTTGTTATGACTCTAAAAGCGGCCGATAAGTCTGAAAAGACTCTTCTGCAGAAAATAACTTTCAACCTTAACAATTGTAATTATTTTGTTTAGAGAACTTTATGTACAAGTTAGGTTACTGCCCCCAATCCCGCTATCAATGGAGTACTATGACTACAATGACTGTGTTTTGTGTGTGAAATTCTTTGACCGGTATGACTATTGTGTATATTGTGACTATTGTACATAGATCTGCGCTTTGTAGTTAAAATGTAGAATTAATAAAATCTATGAGACTGTTAACATCATTATTTATTTTAACTCTGTTATCTTCAAGGACTCATGATGCTGGGTGTATTTCTAAAACAAATTAAGTTTTTTTGTTTTTATTTTGAGCCTTCTCTAACTTATTAACACTAGTCTGCGGACCAATATAGCATGTTCGCACTAGCCAAAAAGGTAAAAAATATTACTGCAACAAACAGGCTAAGTGAGTGAGGGCAAAAATAGGTCCCATCTCAGCTGTATTGCCGCTACACAAAGCGGCGCCGGTTTTCAGATGGAACCGTTCGAGCGACCTCACGATCGCAGTACCTAGTTAGGTTAGGTATAGAAAGTGAATTTAATAAGAGGGCAGTAGGTAAGTACATAAAGAGGCTTCAGAATTTTAAAAAAAAGTTTCAAAGTTTATTTTCTCACAGGGTTGAATGACTGTGTAGGTAATGGTTTCGGCAGAATACCAGCGTCTGCTGCAAAACAGTAGGCATAATGCTGAGCCGAAGCTATTTTGCTGCTGCAGCACACATAACACCATTTTTACTTTCATTACTTTTCTCTTGTTTCTTTTATTATAAGTACCTAATATTTATAGTAAAATGTTAATAAAATAAATAAATAAATAAATATTCCGGACATATCACACACGGTCAACTGATCCCAAACTAGGCATAGCATGTACTATGGCTACCAGAGAATGATATACATAATAGATACATATTTAACACCCAGTCACAGAACAAACATCTGTGTTCATCACACAAATGTTTGTCCAGCGCGGGAATCGAACCCGCGACCTCTAGCGCAGAAGGCAGAGTTACTACCAACTGAGCTATGAGGCCAGTCAAATGTTGTGCAAATGTGTGTGTTTTGGTGGCAATTAAATAAATGTCTATGTCTATGTCTATTTACGAAAGCTTACAAAACTAAGAAGCTTTCTCCATACTTCTCGCCAGATCACGTTATTAGGCATGATCGTGCCTGAACTGCGGATTTCAATAACGAACGATTCTTTTGTTACGTGCTATGTTTGAGCACGGCTCAGCGGCCGCGTTATTAAAAGATTCATCTCCAAACGCCCGTCAATGGGTGGCTTTATATCATCTGGTTTACTTACCTGTTGTAAATAGATTCAATATTCGGTGGTTTTACAATAATATCTTCTGTCGTGGCTGAAGAATAGGCCTTTGCATTACCCGTGGATGTCGTAAGAGGTGACTAAGAGAAAAAGATAGGGGTTGTGTAGGAGCGTTCCCTCATCATCATCATCATCATCAGCCTGTAGAAGTCCACTGCTGGACATAGGCCTCCCCCAAAGAGTTCCATGACGAACGGTCTTGAGCCTTCTCCATCCACCGACTTCCCGCAACCTTCACAATGTCGTCGGTCCATCGGGTGGGGGGCCTTCCAACACTGCGTCCCGTATTATGCAACAATAGCTTTAATTATTGTAATAATTGTAATCTAAATCTATCCTTAAGTAATGTAATTGGGAAACAAACCATATTATTCAAGGTTAAATAAATAAATAAATGTAAATGGGTGTTATTTATTTATTTAACTACTTATAAACATGACAAAAACACCAAAAACAGCTATTTTGAAAAAGTTCGGTAATCTGAAAAAAATATATTCATATTTTGATGTAGTTTTTTCCGCTTATTCTCTTTCTTTTTCTTGATAGAATTAGCTCCTTTCGGGATGGTATACATATTATGAATCACCTTGTATGGCAAGAATGGCTGGACAGATTTCGATGAAACTTGGAATATGTAGAGCTATTTACCTAGAATAGCATAAAAAAATCTTTTGATGTAGATAACACACGAAGAGCGAAGCCGCGGGTGGAAGCTAGTAAAAAATGAAACTGCTGTTCAAGAACCCTAGGCTAATTCTTGCCTGTTTTCCTTTATTACGTAGATTTTGACAATCTAAACCCAATAACCCAGGAAACTGCCAATAAAAGCAATCCAAAAGTCCTCATCCATCTGCCATAATAACCAATCAAAAACTGTCACTCAATAAAACAAACGGCCAGACGAATCCATCCAGTCGAGTTAACAGGCCCGCGTGAAGGAGACCGCCATTACTCTTCCTGAGCGGTGTATTAATGACAGGCATCTTGCCTGACTTACCTTGCTCCGGAATGTGGGGGATAAGGGAAAAGGGACTACTCCACTTCATCACAAGAGTGAAGAAACAGGCGTAAAAATTGAGTATTATTTATTTCAGGCAAAACCGGAGTAAACGTGTAAACGTGCAATATTGCCCGTTAATAAGACTATATAGTCTAGAATATATAGTCTATAATATATAATATATAGACTATATAGTCTAGTCGGAGATACCGCAGAGCCCCAAGACGAAAGTCTACAATCAGTGCGTGTTGCCAGTGATGACATATGGCACTGAGACTTGGTCGCATACTATTGGCCTCATACACAAGCTCAAAGTTGTACAACGGGCTATGGAGAGAGCTATGCTAGGAGTTTTACTACGTGATAAGATCCGAAATGAGGAAATTCGTAGAAGAACCAAGGTCACCGACATAGCTCTCAGAATTAGCAAGTTGAAGTGGCAGTGGCCAGGCCATATAGCTCGCAGAACCGATAACCGTTGGGGAGTAAAGGTTCTCGAATGGCGACCACGAACCGGGCGACGCAGTGTTGGAAGGCCCCCCACCCGATGGACCGACGACATAGTGAAGGTTGCGGGAAGTCGGTGGATGGAGAAGGCTCAAGACCGTTCGTCGTGGAACTCTTTAGGGGAGGCCTATGTCCAGCAGTGGACTTTTACAGGCTGAAGATGATGATGATAGTCTAGAATTCTGAAAGCAATTATTTATGAAGCTGAATAAGCATCGGTTTACTTTAGACTTCCAAAAGCAAAAACAAAATCGCTATCAGTTCATACCTTGCAAAAAAGGTAGCCCACACAAGCACCACTGAATTTTCGTTCCCATTACCTTACAAATAGAGATCAAACTCCCGAACAATGGATTTAAAATGTTTCTACGCAGGTTGTTCTTGGGTTCCACTCTATTCGTTACAATTTTTCTTTGTCACAAAGGGATGGATTTGGGTGTAATTAATTTTCCTTGAGGATTATTGAATTCTTTACGTTTCTGGAAAAGGATGCAGTAAAATGGTACTCGTTTACGGAAAGAGCTTGACTAAATGCTTCCAATTATGTTGTATATACTTTTTTATATTTTATGATTTTTGGCACTACATTGTTAGGTTTTTGAATCATTATCAAAGACTGAGAAAATAGAGCCGGAAAAAAATAATCAACTTAAATTTATCCTTGTTGCAACCCTGTTTACCTTTCCAAAATGTTTAATAGTGATTCGGTAGATGTATTTGCTGGTGATATAAGAATAGAGAATAGGATAGAGAAATAGTCTACATCTCAGGGCAGGCATTATCTGCCACTGTCGTTACAGATTTCAATACGTTTGGTTACCTCTAAAAGTGTAGAAAAAATATCAAACGTGACTCCTCATTTTTGCAAACGCTGAAAATATCAAAGTCAAAGTCAAATGGTGTTTATTTCAATAAAATCACTAGGATCACTTTGAAACGTCTTAGAAACTAGGTGAAGCTACGCTTGTTCCTCGCGACCGAGCCTAGAAGAATCAGGCAACAAACACGGCGCGCGTGCCGATCATTTTTTTCAATGATCCTTTTAGTGTTTATATAATAGTGTGGTGCCGATAGAACTAGGTGAGGCTCAAAAGATCTATTTTATCTTCTTACCTATAACAGCGACATGTGTCGATAGAACTCAGCTCCGTAATACGTCATCAAGACGGATAGTGCCGGACGTGATCGCGTAATCCGGGATGCCGGCTCACCTGCGGGATTACGGGATCCCGTATTTGATTCGGTATTAGTGGTGGAGTTTAGTGGCAGTTAAGCTGGCTAGATTTTAAACGTGCCTATTTTTCGTATGAAAAATGAAATACTGATACAAACAAGCATTTATCCTCCATGTATATGATTTCAGTTCTCTGATGTAGTCTTGAAGAACAGGCATAGCTTTACCTTTAACGTTTCATATTGATCCTTGTAGTTTTATGAAATAAACAGCGGCTTGACGACCTTGGTGGCGTAGCAGGCGTGTGCCCATCTAAGACGTGCGGGTTCCGGGACAGGGAATCCTAGTGTGAGGTCAGGACTATGTATGTGACTCTTGGGTGTTATTTACTTTTGGCTTAGAATTTGTAGGAACGGAACATACTCGATGATTTTCTTTCAATTATTATTATTTATTTATTATGTTTCTTAACGTATCTCTTACTCTCCGCAGAGAGAGAGAGAGAGAATTATGATCTATTAACTATAGAGTAAAGTAAATCCTTAATTTGAGATTATGCATTACAAACATGTCAATATGAAGTATATTTTAAAATATAGAAGATCTTTTTTTGTATAAGTTGCCAGACAGGAAAGTTTGTAGGAATCATTCAACTAAAGTGCGTCGTGAATTGGGTGCTTACGAAAGTTCACCTGAGAACTTCAAAGTAGGGAATTATAATGAAAAAATAATTTCAATTTCTAAAGTCCCGCGTCCCGGGATCCTGGAAACTTGGATAACGTCATTACCTCAGCATATTTAAGGAGACGACAGTTTCAAAACATTCTTAATTTTATGGCGGAATATTATTTTTATTTAATGAAAATGTGGGAGAGGGACTACAAACAATCTTTATTGACTATTCTGAGATGCAAGGTGTTCGATTCTCACTGCAGGATAAATGTTAAATCGATCTGCAAATATTTTTTCCGGGTTTGGGTGTTATGTTACTATGTAACTGGTAGTTTCTGATACCCACGACGACGCAGGGAATCCTAGTTTAGGTTTAGGACTATTTGTGACTGTAGGTTGTTATTTTTATTTATTTGTTATCAGTAAACACTAATCGAGGTAGAAAGCTATCCCAAAGGGTACGATACTTTTTGAACAAAGCGAAGATAGTGGTTAGATAGGTATCTCTACGCCGTAGCACCAACGTAGCAAGTGCTACGATGTAGGTAGTGATTTATCCACAGCATACGGATAGGATAACACTGAAATAGCGGCGAACATTATAAGTAATATGACCCTTTTCGGAGACCAAGGGGAGCTCAAAGGTACAGGTGGTAATCCACAGAGTATCCGCAACAAGTCCCAAGTTATGACAGCCCGGAGCTGACAGATTACTGCGGCATGGACGAGTGGATGAGAAAACTTTCCACCTCACTTTACCTTTGTAATTTGGAAATAATTTGGCGAAATTCATAAACTTTTCATAAAGTGGTGGAATCATTATTTTATAATAGGTATAAATAACATCTTACAGAACATCGCAGACAATAACATTATTTGTTTCAAATAGTGTTGTGTTCCAGCGGTGAATAAGGTTGCCAGAGCTCTTAAAGAGCTCTGGCAACCTTATTCACCGGAGGGGTTCGGCAGGCAACGCATTAGCAATGCTCCAAGTGTTGCTGATGTCAATAGGCGACGGTAACCAATTACCATCAGGAGGGCCGTAAGCCTGTTGGCCTACCTATAACATAAAAATAAAAATAACATCCACATAGGTACATAGTTCTGATCCCACACTAGAATTTCCTGTGTCATGGGTATCAGGAACTGATAGTTCCATGGTACCACAACACCCAGACCCGGAAGAAATATTTGCAGATCAGGCAACGGGAATCGAACCCGGACAACTTGCCTCTCAGACGAGCACTCGCCTGGTGCGCCAACAAGGTCGTCAAATCATCAAGAATAGATGTTATAAGGCCTCACGAGTGGGCCCTAATAAAACACCTTAAAATAATCGCTATAACAGATCAATCACCGATTAAGAACCCTTTCAATTACATTTAACTAACACCTTCTGCACGTTACCGGTTAAGTCTAAAATCGTGTTTGATCCTGTTCCGGCCGCCGTGAACCGGAATAATCCGGTCCACCTGATCCGGTGCCATCCGACTTGCGGGTTTCTATCCACTCTGGGAGTTTGCGCTTAGGGGATTTTAAGTTTGGAAGGGCAAGTCAGGTTTAAGCTTAAACGTATCTAACATAACCCTCTTTTGAGTTAACCGCAGTCGAGTAAAAATGTAAATGGAAAGACATTTTAGATAATATTCTTTCAAAAATGTTTAAAATAATAAATTAGCATGATAAACTCTTTATTGTACACAGAGATAGAAAATAACAAAAGGGAGAAACAAAAAAAATATTACGTACAATGGGCGGCCTTATCGCTAAAAGCGATCTCTTCCAGACAACCTTTATGGCATGAATACCCAATAGTTACAGGGAATCCTAGTGTGGGGTCGGGACTGCTATCTAAGCTGAATATGTATAAATGCATTTCATTTATGTACAAATGTGACTTTTGTGAAAAAGGATCATCGAAAATAATGATAGGCACCAAGCCGTGTTTGTTGCCTGATTCTTCTAGGCTTGGTCGCTAGGAACAGGCATAGCTTCACCAGTTTCTAAGACGTTTCAAAGTGATACTAGTGATTTTATTGAAATAAACGCCTTTTGACTTTCACTTTGAATTGACTGTTATTTATTTATTTACTTCTTGTTTGTCACTCTGTATTTAGTTTTATGTTGGATGTGCGTATGTAGATTTCATAAATAAAATTGTTAGTGTAGGGCGACTTTTACAACATCAATCAGGTGAAAACTCTAAAAACTGCAGCACAGCAGTCTTCCATTCGTAATCTTCTCAAAAGCTGCTTCATGCCAGGGAAGGGAGGGGTGGGGGGTGGCAAAAAATCACAGAAAGGGGTGCGTTCGAATACCTGAGTAATTCATGCAAACGAATGCAAGCCAATTAATTAGGAGCAGTCTGACTGCGTCAGATTGCTGCCGCGAATGTTTGAGTTGTAGGGGCTATATACACTAGTTCACTAAAACAGTAATCGTTTAAAGTACCTCATCATCATCATTTCAGCCCTACAGCGTCCACTGCTGAACATGGCCTCCCCCACAGACAGAGCAAATTCCTTATCATGTGGGGGGATTTGCCCAGACTCACCACGCTGGGCATGCGGGTTGGCAAACGCGGTTAGAGCTATCGTTGTTAAAATGAGGGACGCGGCTGCCCATCCCCTAGCTTTTTTCCCTTAGTCGCCTCTTACGACATCCGCGGATAGAGATATGGAGGGGCCTATTCTTTAGCCGGGGCCACCACGGCCTAATAATAAAGTACCTAATAATAGTAATTTCAAGTATATAATAGTCAGTATAGTAATCATCAGCAGCCTGTAGAAGTCCACTGCTGGTCATAGGCCTCCCCCAAATAGTTCCACGATGAACGGTCTTGAGCCTTTTTCATCCACCGATTTCCCGCAACTTTCACAATGACGTCGGTGCATCGGGTGGGGGGCCCGTCGTAACACTGCGTCGCCCGGTTCTGGTCGCCATCCGAGAACTTTTACTCCCTAACGAAAGGATTTATGCACGAAAGGAGCCTCTAAGAGGCGCACCTTAATCCTTTTACTACACTGATTCTTTAATCGACGGTCATGGGCCCTTTACAGGGCCACTATGGTGACCACTATGGTAACTGACCTAATACAGGCTGAACAAGAAAGAATCAGTGACACGAAAAGAAGAAGAAGAACTCCCTAACGGTTGCCGGTAGTTAGCTATATGGCCTGCCCAACTTTTTCAAGAAAGGTGACAAAACTCATGTAAAATAATAAAATGTCATCTCTATGCCGCTGGCAGTAAATATGAGTCGTGCGACATTAGTTTCCGAAATAAGAGTGAAATCGCGTGTTTAGAACAAACTGAAGTCGCGGGCTTCACTGACTCCATAACATTTGTCAGCGTGTAGACTAGTGTTGTCTGCGCTGTTTGACAGAACTATCGATAGTGGAGGAAATTCCATCTTGAAATGAAACACGACCGGTGTGGTAAACAGTAAAAAGTGTTGAATTATTGAATACTAAACCGGAATAGAAAATGATACTATTTAAAAGAAGAACAAATTATACCTTTTACTAACAAACAACCCTACCACGGAGTTCCTAATTATTCACTAGTAATTGCTCATTAATTAATTATAATTATATTGCGACTGGCCTCATAGCTCAGTTGGTAGTAGCTCTGCCTTCTGCGCTAGAGGTCGCGGGTTCGATTCCCGCACTGTACAAACATTTGTGACTAACACAGATGTTTGTTCTGTGTATGGGTGTTAAATATATATATATTATGTATATCAGTCTCTGGTACCCATAGTACAGGCTATGCCTAGTTTGGGATCAGTTGACAATGTGTGATATGTCCGGAATATTTATTTATTTATTTATTTAATTGTATTCCTCATTCTACCAGATAGAGAGCAATATTCATAATTGGGTGTAAATTAAGCCCCTTTTGGGATAGCATACATATTATAAATCACATCGCTTAGGCAGTACTCATTCGTCTCATTGGTATGTAAGTTCGTATGAGCTTTTGGCCAACTCCGCTAAAGGAGTTTTATGCCATCAGAAGTTCTCCGTCATTGATTAACGATTATAATATCTGGGATTGGAAGCGAGGAAGCGTTTACTCGTTAATGTCAAAAGTGTTCACCCATCTATTTGGTGACCATGCTGAAGATTTCTTAACTAAGCTGATCTATTAAAAAAGAGCAGTTTTCATAAACTTTTGAGGGCATTATCGTTTTTTAATAAGCAAGGTCCAAGTTTTTGTCATCGTTATTGCAATTACTTCCATAGCATTATATATTTTTGTTTTGTAAAAATGTGTACCATTTCTATCGATATCGATAAGTTCACCTTTCAATCTTTAGTTGCACACGTTGAGTTATGCAGTCTGGAGTCTAGCGAATATCGATGAATTATTGAGCTATTTACAATACATCACTCGTTGGAACATGTGCTTTTTCACCTTTTATATCATCATCATTGTCATCATCATCCTGAAGGATTCCACAGATAGACATATGTTTCCAAAGATTTCCACGACGACTATTCCTACTGCGCAAATTAGATTCTAGCATCTACATCTCCGTACATATTGACCGCCATTGTCATTTAGGCTTATGTAATTCTTTTTTTTTATATATTTTTATTTTTATTTATTTACGAAAAGTTACACTATTTTTACAGGAGCACATAATGCAATAGTGTACCATTATCCTTTAAATTATTATTATTATACATATCAAACATTTTATAAGATTAATTTTAATTCATAGCATAATACCTACTAGTTATGAAACAACAAACATATATCTTCAATTAATAAATTCAAATTACATAATGTCAAGCCTTAATATAAATAAAATAAAAAGTAAATAGAAAAATTCGACCATCCATATATGTCAAATAACAAAAATAAAAATCTGCCACAATAAATACAAATTACATAATGTCCTACCTAATCAAAATTAAAAAAGAAAATAATAATTCGTCATTCGTAATAATGTCTAAAAATACAAAATCTTATTAAGTACCATACCATATACTTATAAGTACCTATGTACCTAACCTACCTCTTATTTTAAGTCTAAACAGAAACTGTAACAAATATTGTGTGACATTAAAAGGTTTTTTCTTTCTTTCTTTCTAATTTGAGATTAGTTTTTTTAAACAATTGTACGGTCACTATTTTGTGTATGCATGTAGGAAGTGTAACACACAAAAATAACAAAAGCTGCCAGCGCCGCACATTTAGAGCGGGGTTCTATTACATCCACCCCACCTTGAGATCGGATCTGATAATCATCGGCCATCCGTCTCCGTCACGGATGTTTTGCCCTCGAGTTTGCAGAATACGAGTTTGTTTTTACTGGGATTATTACCTGGTAAAATGCGTTTACATAACTCGCAAAATATCTTCATCTTTAAAGGTAACTTATTACAAAACCAAATTGTATTTGAATAACACTTTTCCTAAGCCATTTTGATACGATATATAATAATAAACATATATAATAAATAATTAGAACTACGTTAATTTTTTTTAATTTGTCGATTTAATTTCATTGAAATCTTATGGGTTTAAATAATAAACGTCTTAAATCTAGTCTTCTTATTTCACTTTGTAAAATCCTCAAGACTTCATCATCATCATTTCAGCCGTACGACGTCCACTTCTGAACATGGCCACAGACAGAGAGAATTCCTTATCATGTGGGGGGATTTGCCCATACTCACCACGCTGGGCATGCGGGTTGGCGAGCGCAGTTAGAGCTATCGTTGTTAAAATGAGGGACGCTGCTGCCCATCCCCTAGCTATTTTCCCTTAGTCGCCTCTTACGACATCCGCGGATAGGTAGATATGGAGGGGCCTATTCTTTAGCCGGGGCCACCACGGCGACCTCAAGACTTATTCGTTCGTAAAAAACTATGCAAAAATTTGCTGTTTCGGGGTCAAATCCAACTGTTTTAAATTTTGATTTCGCACTTCTCATCCGTTCAATAATTACATAAAGATGATAAAAATATCAAAAACAGCTATTTTGAAAAACACCGACTCCAAAAAGGAGGGGGTTCATCATTGCAAAATACTAAGGTATTTTTTTACAGTTAGGTGTATATCAGTTCTCTCAAAAAACCACCCTTACTATATTTCCAAGGTAATCGTCCCATTTAGCGGTCAACCCAGGCGAAAAAATAGGTCTGGCACTCACGTAAGCCATTACCTCCAAACTAAACGGTCAGTGGACCTCATTACCGGCGTCTTAGAACCCCCCTTTAGGGGGCAGGGGGAGGGAGCGGGGGGAGGTTAAGTGACTCCGAACGGAAATAAAGGTGCAGGCGACTGGAGGTAATGTTAATTGAATTTCTGCAGACGGTTATGGCAGGGATGAGACGTGTCGATGTTTTTATTATCGATGATCGCTTTTAAATATCATTTTATTATATTCAATTCAAAGTAGTTTATTTCATCTTTCATAGATACGCGCCTTACACCTACTAGAGCCATATAATTAGTAACTAAAAAGAATTGATATGGGTTAGTTCTGTAAATCTGTTATGATGCTTGCTTGAATTCTGCTTATATATTGACCTTTTAACTTTATCTGTTTACCTTTTGTAAACTCATTACAATTCATTTGTCAATCGGGGGTATTATTTTAATACTCTAGATACCTACTCTCGAGACTTCACAATTTCATCAGTCCATTGGGCCAGCTTTCCTATACAGCATCGTCCCGTTCATGCTTTCCATTTTTTTTTATACAATTGAGGTGGCAAACAATCATGCGGCCCACCTGTTGGTAAGCGGTTACCGTAGCCTATGAGCGCTTGCAATACCAGAGGCATCACGCACGCGTTGCCGACCCCGAACCCCAACCCCCCCCCTAAAGAGCTCTGGCAACTTTACTCACCACAGGAACACAACACTATTTGAAACAAATAATGTTATTTGGCTACGTTCTGTAAGGCGGAGGTACCTCCCCAGTCGGGCTGCTCCAATTTAGAACGAGAAAATCTCGCTGTGCCCTACCTCCTACTAACCTCCTATTAACCATTCGAGAACCTTTATTCCCCAACGGTTGTCGGTTCTATGGGTATAGCCTGACCACTGTCACTTCAACTTGTTAATTCTGAGAGCTGTAACGGTGACCTTAGCTATTCTACGTATGTCCTTGTTTCTGATTTTATCATGTATTGAAACTCTGATCTATATTAGCTTTCTATATAACTCGTTGCGCGATTTTGAGCTTGTGTATAATTCCAGTAGTTTTACCAACCTCTCAAATTAAGTTATCGATAAAACGATCACATCCCTAGCGGCCATTGGCGAGTGATACGCGCGCCGGCCGCGTCGCACGCAAGATTAAACGTCACAAACCGTCAAGATATTTCCACCAGGAAGCAAAGGAATCACCACCTACCTTCTAACATTAAACACTCCTAACTCAAAGTGCTAGAACTCATATTGCCTTGGCCGCAGTGGAGAAATTCGTGGGAGAAATATCACCTACCTGTATCGATAAGCAAAGCTTATGTTTAAAGTGGTTGAGTTCAAAATGGCTTGACTCGATTGTTGAGGGGTTTTGTAAGTGAAGTCACTTGCAGTGAACAACTGTGTTTTTATTATGTCGCAATTAATGAAATTATTTTGAATTGTTAAGTTTAAGTTGTGGAATTTCGTTTGTTTTCATTTTCTGAGTGAAAAGTTTTCCTAGTGTTTTCAGTTTTGATCTAATTTATTTGTATGCCACATGGAAAACTATAGATTTCAACTAGGTAGTGCACTAGTGGAGTGATGTTCGTGAGCTCGAATCCCGATCTTGCACCAATGGATTTTTCATTCGGAAAATTTATGTGCGCTGTACCAGTGCTCTCAAACGGTGAAGGAAAACATCTTGAAAACTGTAATTTTCTAGAACCTAAAAATTTATATGTGCACAAAAGGGGCCTCTAAGAGGCGCACTTTAACCCTTTCACTACACTGACGGCTTTCATAGGCTCTTTTCAGAGCCACCATACCTCAACCCGGTCACAGATCTAATACAGGATGAGTCAGTGACACTACAAGCAAGCATGTAACTAGCTATTTTTCATCATTGAATAAAATAATCCAAAGACAATTCTTTTTATCCTCAAAAAAAAGTCACGGAATGAACTCAACTCCGGAAATAAAAAGCCACTTTTCTACTTATATGAAGTGCCCCTGATCACCTGCTATAATCCGCCATTATATACCCGCACGTGCCGACTCCGCCACACCTTTACTTAGCGGAATGGCGGTGGCGGTGCAATTGAAAGAAATGGCGGAAAAATTGCTCTGAATGTTACGGTATTTGAACACGGGCGGTTATGTTTCCACAATTCTGGACAATTTTCACTTCACCGTTTCTTTATTGCAATGGAGGACTTTCTTTTACAGAAGGAAGAGAAACATCGTGAAGAAGCCATTAGGTATTCCTATTAGTGGCGATTGAGCACTGGTGCAGTGAGCCCCGCCTTCCGATCCACAGGTCGTGACCTGTTAAATTTATCTGCGCTACGCTAGTGCTCTCAAACGGTGAAGGAAAACAGCGTGAGGAAACTGGCATGTCCTAGAACCTTAAAATTCGAAGACATGTGCGCGAAAGGAGCCTCTAAGAGGCGCACTTTAATCCTTTCACTACACTCATTATTTCACCGACCGTAATAGGCCCTTTCAGGGCCACCATACCTCAACCTGGTCACTAACCTAATGCAGGATGACCAAGAGAGAATCAGTGACACGACAAGAAGAAGAGGGACATATTCTTCAGCCGGCCACCACGGTATGTGGATGCAACTACGCTAGACGCTACTCAGGGCTAAGTAACCATGCTAATATTTACTATCCCAATATTCAAAGACAAACTCAAATGGCTTTGTACACATATTTTCCTTCTCCACGGAAACTATACTTTGCATGGTAAAGTTTGATTGATGGGAACATAAAAATACGAGGCATTTTTGTATGAATTATAAACGGAAGGAGACCCATTCGTTTTGTATCTGTCTGGCCGTGCAGGTTTATTGGTCAGAACTGCGATGAAATATAGCTCAAAAGTTGTACAGATAGGTATAGTGTATTGACTGGCCTCATAGCTCAGTTAGTAGTAACTCTGCCTTCTGCGCTAGAGGTCGCGGGTTCGATCCCCGCACTGGACAAACATTTGTGTGATAAACACAGATGTTTGTTCTGTGTCTGGGTGTTAAATACTTATCTATTATATATATCAGTCTCTGGTACCCATAGCACAGGCTATGCCTAGTTTGGGATCAGTTGACCGTGTGAATATGTCCGGAATATTTATTATTTATTATTGTGGTACAGTCACCTCTAGCAAGATAAATAAACATAACAGCCAACAGTCATATACCCTGATCCTGACCCCACACTAGGATTTCCTGTGGGTGTCAGAAACTATGAGTACCATGGTACCATACTAAGGCCACTAAGCTCGTCAATGATGAGATGCCTTTGATAATTTTGAATGTTGTCACAGTAGTGAAAGTAAAGATTTATACGGCAAAAAGCAACCTTTTTCGTAGATTGGTGCTACGGTAGTTCGTAGCACCATACTCTTAGCTATCATAGAACTTAAACACGTATTTTAAGTAGCGTAATTAGAATTTTGAGGTGAAATATAAAGAAAACATACAAAGTAATGACAATCTGCGACCAGTGTGAGGCGAGTGATAAAAACATTCAACCTATGAATGCCAGGCCTAGTTACTCTGAAAAAACAGGCTCACGACTGGAATTGTAATCCCAATACATCTATGGTTGACATCTTCTAAGGTATCTACGGGGGGTAGTCAGCACATCCAAATACTGTTTTACTTATTAATATCTTAAATTATACTCTTATCATTTATCGTACCAAAATTACGAAACTACAAACTTTTTGCTGTTTTCACTCTTGCTTGCAAAAGTGTTTGTTTCATCCAACATTATTGTGGCCGGGGTACCAACAAAACGTTTTCAACCTACCATCAGTAATTGATTCCTGTATTTACCAATCGTGGTAAGCCGACCCGGCGGTAAGGCGACACCACCTTTTACCATCCGCAAACAGCTCAGGTGTTTGTTCCGAGGGGATCTGTTGGAGCTGTTAGCTTTTCATGTACCTACCTACCGCAGCTTTTGTTTCGAAAAATCGGCGAACTTCTTTTAGAACAGTCGTGAATTTCCAACTTAGCTTCATTAAAATGTGTTTTGGTTTTTAAATACTTAGATTTCTTTAAATTTCCAGCTCTGGTGGGCATCGAACTTTGACCCTTCTCTTGATACGAAGATGCGCTAACCACTGCGCCACCGAGTCAATTCTTGGTAGGTATAGTTGAATTAACAACAATGGTATATTGGAACGAAACTCAGGGGTTAAGCAAAACTTGCCCGTACTTTTGTTTGTACTTGTTGGTTCTACGACTTTAGTAAAAAAGCTTTTAATTTTTCATTGAAAAACGCAATGCAAAAATCAGCTGTTTTGGGGTCAAATCAGTTCATACTCAATGAAACAACTTCTTCAGGTAGAGCAATCTTGATACCGAACTTCGTACGTTTAGTAATTAGTTATTTAAAGATGATAAAAAAAACAAAAACAGCTAATTTGAAAAAGTTTTGGAGCAAACAATAAAAATCATGTTTTTTTTACGCTTATCTTATTTCGTTTAGTTGATAAAATAACACCCTTTCGAGATGGTATACATTTTATGAATTACTTTATACAAATATAGAAAACATTTATTTCAGTAACTTATAATTAACACGTTTTGGAAAAAGGCCAGGTCATGAGTACCCTAAACCGACGAGCATGTATGAGGAATGTGATGAGAGTGAATGAAGCAAAAGAGGTATGTCAGGATCGTAGCAAGTGGAAAACCGTGGTCTCTGCCTACCCCTCTGGGAAACAGGTGTGATTTTATGTATGTATAAATAACACATACAGGTTTTGGAGTTAAGCAAGGAACTAATTAATTGCTTGTAGCGTTTAAGCAAATAATCCTTTAAGCAATTAATTGCACATTTTGTGGCGTAGGTAGAGAATCTGAACTATTGTTTCATAATATACATACATACATAAAATCACGCCTGTTTCCCAGAGGGGTAGGCAGAGACCACGGTTTTCCACTTGCTACGATCCTGACATACCTCTTTTGCTTCATTCACTCTCATCACATTCCTCATACATGCTCGTCGGTTTAGGGTACTCATGACCTGGCCTTTTTCCAAAACCTTTTTTTGTTTCATAAACATTTTACCAAACCCAAATCCGCACACATGTAGGTGACACCACCGTAAACATTGGGCCTCCGGAGAGCCCACTAGATTAGTTGATCGAATTAGCTAATTAATTTCACTCATCAATCAGATACTGACGTTGATTGAAATGTTTGTTTTGCGTTTGTAATCATTCTTACGTAAAAATGACGCTAAATTCTGGCCTTTTAAAAAGAATTAGATTAAAAAGAGAACAAGTAATTATTTCAAGAACCTTCCATTTTCAAAAGAAAATGCCTAGAAATCGTTTTCGTTTTTTTTTAGAATAATATATAATTGCATGCGCAGACGATACAACTGTGTAAATATATTACTGCGTTTACGCCGTTTTCATACGACGACGTGCGGTATGTCATCTAAATGTATTTTAAAATGATCCTTACTTCGACTGGCCTCATAGCTCAGTTGGTAGTAACTCTGCCTTCTGCGCTAGAGGTCGCGGGCTCGATTCCCGCACTGGACAAACATTTGTGACAAGCACAGGTGTTTGTTCTGTGTCTGGGTGTTAAATATATATCTATTATGTATATCAGTCTCTGGTACCCATAGTACAGGCTATGCCTAGCTTGGGATCAGTTGACCGTGTGAATGTGTCCGGAATATTTATTATTTATTATTACTGGCTAAAGTCAATTTTTAGTTTGAGTTTTAAGGGGCTTGCACTATCGTACGTCCTCAAATGACAAATCATATTTATGCGCCTTTATGCACTTGCGAGAATAAGATGCCGTGAAAGACGAGATTTCCAAAAAACATAACTTTTATTTTAGTACTGGTTTAGGTATAAGAGTGTATCGATGTGTAATAAAGAGCAATTTCCTACAGAGGTAACAAAGTCTAAGGGAGTGACCGACCGCCATAAATTGCAAAGTCGATAATAGGCTAATGTGGATATGTTTAGTGTGATAGACGACATGAGTAATAAAGGAGTGAATACTGACATCACGGCTGATAGTGGAAGAGAAAAACATGTTGTGCCGACCCCACCTGAAATGTGATAAGGTCAGGAAGATGATGATGATGATGATGTCTTGTGCTTTTGCACAGGACATATAGGGATGTTGTATTCTGAAGGTCAATACATTTAAGGCTATAAAAGCTCCCAAACTCCACTATGTACCAACTTCTTAAATTTTAACATAGCGATTTAAACGTCTAAACTATAGCAGTTTGGAAGTTTGAATCGCTATCTAGCCAGCTTATGATTTGAGGTAAAAAAATTACGGCAGTAGCAAAATAAATAAATAAAAGCATCGAAACCGGGGATTCTCGGTTCTGCGCTAGTACCAGTCAAAATTTTACCGGTTCTGAGAATAGTATTGATACTGCATGCCCTACTTCTTATGCGTAGAACGGTGAAACAATGAAATTACAAAGTAAGATGGGTATGTCCACACTAAGTTTTCCAGGTCCAGCGGTAATTGGCGCTATCAGAGTGGGACCGCACTATAAAGAGGTGAGTCGACGTGGACTATCGACCGTGAACACCCTGCCATACCTTAAACACTAGTTTATGACGGTATGCAGTCGCTAGCGAGCTTGTCGCTTGCAAATAACGGCCTACTCATTAAGGTTATCTGAGTTGAAAGATATGATAATGATTCGAAAATGCAGAAACTAGTGCAAAGTTCTGAAGGAGGAGAAATAATTAACTTAAAAACACTCAATAATACTTAAAAAAAATACTTCTTTCAACATCATCCCTTAACAGGGCTACTTAGTGAGTACTAGCTTTTATATAAATGCGGACGAAGTCGCCAGTAACAGCTAGTTTAAAATAAAGTTTTACCCTATTCAGATTGCTTCTCTTTTTAGTTATATACAGCCTACGTGCCCGTGAATTCGTAACATTAACTCTGGACCGGTTGTCCCTAAATACCTTGCTAAAAGCCAAGCGGGCCTGAACGCACGATTTGTGGGCCAATCGACTTGCAATGAATAGGAACTACTTACCTTTAGTGGCTTTGACGGGAATAGAGTGCCGTGAAAAATAGGGTGCTTAGCCTCTGTTGACCTTGGAGAAGGTATCGGTGATTGAGATGACTCTTACTTTGTACAGGGTTGTACCCGGTCCATACAGATAGATCGGTAGATGATTCATGACCCAGGCACTACAGCGTCCTGTAAGTGAGTAAAACTTCCACCTGAAGCTGAATAAATCATCTAGAATAGGCCTACATCTATAAGGCCGTAATTCATTACTATTGGTATCAAATATTTTACAGGTAAATTAAATTATAGAGAAATTTGAAGAAAAGGAGACACACTTTAATCCTTTCACTACACTGATTATTTTACCGATTATCATAGACCCTTTTCAGGACCACAATACCTCAACCTGGTCACTAACCTAAAATGAATAGACAAGAAAGGATCAGTGACGACAAGCAAGAAAGAAAAACGCTCATTAAAATAATAATATTCCGGACATATCACACACGGTCAACTGATCCCAAACTAGGCATAGCCTGTACTATGGACACCAGAGACTGATATAGATAATAGATATATATTTAACACTCAGACACAGAACAAACATCTGTCTTCATCACACAAATGTTTGTCCAGTGCGGGAATCGAACCCGCGACCTCTAGCGCAGAAGGCAGAGTTACTAGCAACTGAGCTATGAGGCCAGTCGAATGTCTAAGAAGGAACCGTAAAATACCAACCTGTTTAAAACTTAACAACACAAAGCGCACACAATTATTATTAACCCAGGAGCTCCCACGGGCGCAATGGCCCACTCTCCTCAACTTAATAATATTTTTCACCTTGTTTCGTTTTCCAATTTTCCGCAAGTCACTCTCGTGGGTAACGGGCCGTGTTTTGATTTAGAAATGCTTGGGGAAGGGTGCATTTATATTAAACGATTCAATGCTATGCTTTTACAATTTAAATTACCCCGGTTTCCGAAAAATGTTGGGAGATGGGCAGCAGCGTCCCCTATTATAACAATGATAGCTCTAACCGCGCTCGCCAACCCGCGTGCCAAGCGTGGTGAGTATGGGAAATTTCCTCCCACATGATAGAAAGTCGCTCTGGATATCTGAACGGCTCGAATGATTATGGAATGATGATGATCCGAAGGTCTGGAAGATTCAAGAATGGAAACGCAGAGCGACGCACTGTTGAAAGGCCCTCGATGGACCGACGACATTGTGAAAGTTGTGGGAAGTCGTTGGATGGAGAAGTCTTAAGACCGTTCATCGTGGAACTCTTTGGGGGAGGCCTATGTCTATGGACTTCTACATGCTGATGATGATGTGGGCCAGTACCAAACATTTTGGACGTCCCCTGACTACCTCCTTTAGACATCTTCAAGGTTCTGTTCGCCTGGAAATCTGAGCGATTGTCTACCATGCTTAGGGATAAAAGTCTTGAACCTATTATTTTTTCTTTTCTCATAGTTTTAAAAGTTATTATGGATCCACACCACTATTGTTTCAGACTAAAACGTGTGGACTATGGGTAAAATGTCGTGAGCTCTAAATAGCACTGTTTTGTGACCTGTGAGGTGTTGTGACCGTCAGCTATTTTTATAGCTCCGAGAAAAATGATCAACGCTTCCAACCATCTAACGCAGATATTTATTATGGAAAGTGATTAATAGAGCATTACTAACATGAGCATCCGAACTGCATCAGCTGACTTGAAAACTTGGTGACCGAAAACTGTTCCTCAATAACTCAAAAGTCAAATGACGATGCTTGAAATCTTTTTATTTTGATTGGCTCAAAGTCAAAGTCAAAATCAAAAGGCGTTTATTTCAATAAACTCACTAGGTTCACTTTGAAACGTCTTACAAACTAGGTGAAGCTGTGCCTGTTCCTCGCGACCAAGCCTAGGAACTAACTACTAAATCACTAGGAACTGGGTAGGTATAAACCAAAGACTACTATTGTATACTGGTATGTACTTATATCTGAACTAACATAATGTAGGTACCAAGTTGTGGGAATAAGTGTTTTTTTTTTTTTAAAGGTTATCACTTTTATGTTTTCTTTTTTTTTTCTCTTACTTTTAGATACCTACGTGGGTACTTGTGCGTACGTAGGTATATATATATCACTATAACTATGTAAACTATTTAAGTAGGTAAGTTATTTCTAAGTTTAGTTTAATTGTCACGCCTCACCATCTTTTTTGCACGCCCAGGATGACTGGTAGAAAATGCTTTAGCATTAAGTCCTCCTTACACTAAGTTTAAGTGTGAAAGTATAAATAAATAAATAAGCCTAGAAGAATCAGACAACAGACACGACTGTGAATGTTAATCTTCAGTGTGGTGCCGATCGAACTAGATGAGGCTCGAAAGAAAAATAATCTAATAATAATCTTTGCTATCGTATCGTAAGCGTAACGTTATCGTGAATTATTCGTACTCGGCCCATTGCTTCCTTGCTTGTCGTTTCACTGATTCATTCTTAGTCATACTGTATTGATTTTCGGTCATACTTCTTTAAAGGGCATTTGCCCGTTGTCGATGAAAGAATCAGTGTAGTGAAAGGATTAAAGTGCGCCTCTAAGAGGCTCTTTTCGTGCAAATAGATAAGATAGATAAATTGTTTATTTGACACACACACAAATACAGCAAAGACAGATATAAAAGCAAACAGAAGAAACAACAGCAGATAACAATCACACAAAATAAAATAAAGCTTAGTAGGTAGTAGGTAGGCAGGTTAACAGAAAAAAAAGACTAATACAAGTAGCAATACAACATACACAAGAGAGACAGCTGAGCCATCTAAATACCGTTACAAGCGATCTATAGATAGCTCAACTGGTCCAGATCACTAACAATAGACACATTTACAAGAGAGAAAAACAGGCGCCTACCTCACCCATCAAGTGGGTGCCAACTGGTGGGTGATACCTACATTTCATGTGGTATCTTCTACGGTGCAGTGGCATGGGTCAAAAAGGTAATATCTCAGCTTGTTGCTGCTCCGCCGTGGCGTAGCAGCGCTGGTTTTCAGATTGGACCTGTGGAGTAAGACCTCACGATCGCTTGGACAAGAGAGAGTTAAACGAAGTATGTGTGTGTAACTTTGAAAGATAGAGTGTGCTATGAGAGGCGTGATTTTATGTATGTATTATGTATATTTAAGTAGCCACAATTATATAAATAACAATAACAAGTAAGAATTGATAAACTAAGAAAATCGGGAAATTAATCATTTAAATTGTGAGTAGGTACATACTAAAATAATTGGGCCATAGTTATTTACCTACACTTTTTCTGTTTTTACAAGCACGTAAAAAGTACATACGACTGATCGACTGGCCTCATAGCTCAGTTGGTAGTAACTCTGCCTTCTGCGCTATAGGTTGCGGGTTCGATCCCCGCACTGAACAAGGTTACCGACATAGCTTTCAGAATTAGCAGGTTGAAGTGGCAGTGGGCCGGCCATATAGCTCGCAGAACCGACAACCGTTGGGGAACAAAGGTTCTCAAGTGGCGACTACGAACCGGACGACGCAGTGTTGGAAGGCCCCCCGCCTGATGGACCGACGACATTGTTAAGGTTGCGGGAAGTCGGTGCATGGAAAAGGCTCAAGACCGTTCGTCATGGAACTCTTTGGGGGAGGCCTATGTTCAGCAGTGGACTTCATTAGGCTGATGATGATGATGACTGGACAAACATTTGTGTGATTAACACAGATGTTTGTTCTGTGTCTGGGTGTTAAATATTAATCTATTATGTATATCAGTCTCTGGTACCCATAGTACAGGCTATGCCTAGTTTGGGATCAGTTGACCGTGTGTGATATGTCCGGAATATTTATTTTATTTTATTTTACATACAGAGTCATATTACACAAAAAATACTTTTAATGTTTTAATTCTTTCAAAAACATGACAATAAAAAAATTTTAGTGTGTAAATAATTTTCACAATCATATTAACAGTTTTGATTCTTTACCTTCCTGTACGTTAGATACTTTAATAATACTTACTTTCTTAAAAGAGCACAATTCTGACCAAAAATACTTCGCCTGTGCCAAAATTTCCGCATTGTATTCTATTATATTCCCCGTGTATTTTTAGGTAAGTAAGTCCTGTTTTCTAAAAAACAGTGACCGTAGCCAGTATTTGCGATGAACACATTTACAAGCTCACGTGAAAGCTAGGTTAGATAAATTTTCATTTGAGGCCTTGTCTGAGGGGCAAGATGTGGGTTCGATTCCCGCTGGAAAAATGATTACATGATCTAAAAATATTTGTTCCTGGCCTGGGTATTGTGGTACCATGATAATGATACCCAGGGAATCCTAGTGTGGGGTCAGGATTTTCTATATTGGGTGTTATTTATTTGTTTAGTTTAGTTCATTTTAGTTCCGGTAGGCTTTGATAAAAAACTCTCAAATCGGGCTTTTAATTTAGTTTTGCTAAAATATAAAGATTTTATTTACAGAAAGAAACTTAAAACTAATACAAGTTAATATTTACAAAATACACAAGAAACAGTTGAGCCATCTAAAGATCGTTACAAACGATCTATAGATGGATTTTTAGATATAGATTTTTGCTTATCTCCACAAGGATTATGGCATTCGAAAGACGGTTGCCGTTTCTCAGGAGACCCGGTGTGGGACAGGGGGATATAATTTCATATCTCGTTCGTTGTCGTCCACTTTGCGATGTCTCGCTTGAGCCCACTTGTAGCAATCTAATCTACTGCCCAATGTTTGGCCAAATTTTTAAGCTACAAACTTTGACTGGGTCATTTTCTGTCATTCTTTGATAGGGTCAGTGATCACGCTCAGGTGTGATGACCTGATTACTGATAAAAGGGCTTTATAAATAAATTTCTAATAATGCTTGCTTGCTTTTCGTGTCACTGATTCTTTCTTGGTCATCTTGTATTCAGTGATCAGGTTGAGGTGTGGTGGCCCTGAAAAGGGCCTATGACCGTAGGTGAAATGAGCGTAGTGAATGGATTAAAGTGCGCCTCTTACAGGCTCCTTTCGTGCACAATGATGCAAAGGGAGGTAATGGAAATGTATTTTGTTCAGGGCCACCACGATGACAGCCACTCATAAATACAACAAAAAGCTTTAAGACAACAAATAAAACCCTCTGACCTGCTTAGCCGTCACTATCACTCACCATCTCCGACCATCTCATGATCCGAAGGGGCGACGACGCAGGTAACTCGACGGAAAATCTAATTTGCCAAATTGAATCACACTGTCCACCAACTGCGGATATTCCTTTGTGATATTGTATGGAATGTGAAGGATGTGACTGTTATTGTACGCGAAAGAGCTTTTTCTAATTGATTTTGGGTATCTTTTACCGGATTTTGTGCTGCGAGTTTCTGGCTTGCGGAAAAGAAAATAATACCTGATGGGAATGTCGACAGGTTATTAAATCATTATTTTATTTATCATCATCGACCTGAAGAAGTCCACTGTTGGGCTAAGCACTCCCTCAAAGAGTTCCACGACAGGTCTTGATCATTTTCCATATCGCAACGTTTACATCAGTTTTATAATCATCAAATTTGTGGAATGAAAAATTTATGATTTTCTAGTGAGCCCATGTTTTCACAAAGCTTCCAATGCATCTGCATGTCTTGAAATTGTTTTAGACTAGTCAAATATAAGCGTTTATATTTATTTTTAATGGATCAAATTCGTCCTATGGAACTCTGAACACTTAACTTCTGAGTAGTGCAGTTATTTCGGCATAAATTACTGTAAATTCCGTGAAGTGATTTTTTAAATATTGTGCACCCGATTTGGAAACAATTTGAATAGTAAAAACATTTTGAATTCTTTTTTTCGTTTTGTTCGAAAGAGGACAGACAGCGGGCCACAGGAGTGCGGTTACGGCAGTTAAAAGTAACAGACGCCACGTGAGTTAGCTACAATTTATATGTAAATCAGGTACGGGGGCTTGTAGTCCGAGAGCTGCCAGCAGAATACCTAGCAATAAGGTTGTTTCTAGGTACTCGTAAGAAGACACATGATTAAAATGACTGATGATTCAATGGTTTGCTTCGATACCACCATAAGTATGTACTTATGTATATATAATGTTGGAGTACGCGTAATTTTTTAAATAGATGAAAATGTCTGTTTCAGTTGGGATTTATAAAAATGAAAAAGCCTCTCTTTATTGCCTAAGTCTATGCCTAACTCTTATCGATCGATTTATCTATAAAAATCCCAATCAAAAGATATGTCAGAATAATGATTTGAATAGATTCTGTTATAAATATTTTTTTCATAAAACTTAATATAGTAAAGTTGCATCTTATCTTTATCGTATCTTTCTGGGCTGTGCTCTCCCGCTCTACACCACCGCTCGTCAGTCTCGGGAGACGCATCTAATTGCATTTCGCTGAGGTGAGCGCTGCACACTCCACTTACTTTTATTTCGCCCTCAGATAATCACATCATCTACATTTATACCTACAAAAAAGGCTGGTGTGTGAATTGTAAGTGCCATGTTACCGGTGCGTCAGATGTCTCAGAATTTTCGCCGTCTCTCTGATTCTTCGTTCATATTAACGTTGGGTCATTTGCTCAACAATAACCAATTTTTCATATTTTATAAACTGTTTATTTAATACCTGACTTTTATTTTTTTGAGCTTCAACTAGTTCACACGACACTGAAGCTCTAAATTATATTTTGTGACAAAATGATCATCGAAAAAAATGATAGGCACGCGCGCCGTGTTTGTTGCCTGATTCTTCTATCTCATCATCATCATCAACAACCTGTAGAAGTCCACTGCTAGACATAGGCCTCCCCAAAGAGTTCCACGACGAACGGTCTTGAGCCCTTTCCATCCACCGACTTCCCGCAACCTTTACAATGTCATCGGTCCATCGGGTGGGGGGCCTCCCAACACTGCGTCGCCCGGTTCGTGGTCGCCAATTGAGAACCTTTACTCCCCAACGGTTATCGGTTCTGCGAGCTATATGGCTTGCCCACTGCCACTTCAACTTGCTAATTTTGAGATTCTTCTATCTACGTCATTTTAATACTTGCTTGCTTTTCGTGTCACTGATTCTTTCTTAGTCATCCTGTATTAGGTCAGTAACCAGGATAAGGTATGGTGGCCCTGAAAAGACATCCTCACAAACTTTCGCATTTATAATATTAGTAGGATGTTCCGGTCAACGCTTTTTACGAAGCCAAGGAAACCTCGTCCCATAAGGGATTAATCAGATTACGTGTCTATGTAATAGTTTCGGACACGTATCATGTCACCTGGGATTAGCGCGTATTCACCCGTTTTGTGTCAAGTTCTCATGTTTTTCATCACAATTATTATCCTTTAACAGGGGGGTAAGTGGGAGTTGGCAGAATAGTTTTCACTCTCACTCGTGCGTGGAAACAAGCACTTTACACGTGTTTTTAATGGACCAAATGACAGTAATGGTCCGCTAAAGGCACTGCTATATAAGCATGTAGATCACGCTCACAAGGGAGTGTAAAAACCATGGTGCCAACTTCCACTCACCTCTCAGTTAAATGACGTCAGCAATTGTTCCAAATGATAGGTATCTATTAACCATAGTTGACTACAATACTCATGAGAAAGTAAAAATGGATCTGGTTCTTGTTTCAATAAAAAATGATCATCGAACAAAATGTACCAAGGACCGTGTTGCTTGTTTAGTCTACTTTGGCCGAGAGGAACAAGTTTAACTTCACCAAGTTTCTAGACGTATCAAAGTGATCAGAGTAATTTTATAAAAAAATACTTCTTTTTATTTTGTATGCAACAATCATCATCATCATCAGCCTGATGAAGTCCACTGCTGAACATAGGCCTCCCCCAAAGAGTGCCACGACGAACGGTCTTGAGCCTTCTCCATCCACCGACTTCCCGCAACCCTGTATGCAACAAAAAAGTCTGTAATTATTTTATTCTACTTTCGATTCTGAACAAACTACTTTCAGGGTTTGCTCATTTCAAAAATAACCCTGTATTTAATCGTAAATCTTTGCGACCCTAATCGGACAAATTAAACATTATTCTTGTCTCCTCGAATACCGGCAGGACGTTTATTGGAATTTTTCGCCAATCGCTCTCTACGTGCCAATAAATACGGCAAAGCGGTGGGGACACACCGAGCTATTCAATTTAAATTAAACACATGATTATTATATATAATTATTATAATAAACACATGAAGTGGAATAAGTTCTTACTGATACCGGTTTTGTACCTACCGTTGTCGCGAATAATGACAGATTTATTGAATCTCCTATGTGTGGAGTGAAGGTCATACTTAGGTAATTTAAATATCAAGTATTGTAATAAATATTCCGGACATTATCACACACGGTCAACTAATCCCAAACTAGGCATAGCCTGTACTATGGGTACCAGAGACTGATATACATAATAGATATATATTTAACACCCAGACACAGAACAAACATCTGTGTTAGTCACAAATGTTTGTCCAGTGCGGGAATCGTAATGTGTGATGTGTGTTACTAAAATATGACGAGTCATAGCTTGTTCACCTAATCTAAGTTTACCATGCAATTTTTATTATGTGTTCACCTATGGCAATAAAGATATTCTATTCTATTCAATTCTAAGGGCAGGGAGATGAAGATATGACTATACAATACACTACAGAACAGACGTAAAAAAATAATAGCAAATTCTCCTCTTAAGCAAAGTGTTATGTTAAAATAGCTCCAAACTCTCACTTTTTGCAACTTTGAAGTACCTTTATAGGAGCAGAACTAAGGCCATTTAAAGGTCTCTATTAATAGATACATGTGGGGCAACAGAACAGATAGAGAAAGAAACACAAAGATTATACTTTTTTAAATAAAGGAAATACCTATACATTGAGAGTTGAAATACTGCAGCTGACATCAATTGTTGTAATAAGTTGAACCTTCCACTTTAACAAAAAAACATTGCCATTTTTTACAAAATCCGAGAGCTACCTATTTCAGAATGCTCCTAAGCATTTTAGGCAAAGTCATTTTCACTGGTGTAACAAAATATCTTATCTTTAAAACTTAGGTATCATGGTGTGTCAAACTTTATCGCTTGTTCACACCCCACGGCATTTAGCTCCTTTATGTCAATCGGCACACACTCCCACATGCACACGCTCGCACACAGCAACGACATGCAAATCGCAAAGATAGAACACGGAATCCAACGTGTATTCTATTTACTGTTGCTTTTGTAGTGGGACGTAGCGATTTGGTACTTTAAGGTAAAACTCCTAGGTACTACAAGAGCATCAACAAAGTATCATCATCATGAATAGACGTAGTCCTAAGTCACTCATTATGTAGGTATCTATTAACCATAGTTGACTACAATACTCATGAGAAAGTAAACATGGATCTGGTTTTTGTTTCAATAAAAAATGATCATCGAACAAAATGTACCAAGCCGCTTTTTGCCTGTTTAGTCTACTTTGGCCGAGAGGAACAAGCTTAATTTCACCAAGTTTCTAGACGTATCAAAGTGATCCGAGTAATTTTATAAAAAAAAATACTTCTTTTTATTTTGTATGCAACAATCATCATCATCATCAGCCTGATGAAGTAGTTTGGTTCGATATACCACAGTGTTGAACCAAACGTTTCTGCTCCACCCCTATTATAAGCACTGGCAAAGAGTGGAACGATCTGCCAGCGTCTGTTTTCCCGGATGAGTACAATCTAGGAGTCTTCAAATCTAGAGTGAATAAGTTCCTTCTGGTAAAGCGTGCTCCATTTTAGGCCACATCTCACTTGCAAAAGTGAGCTGGTGGTAAAACGCCTAACCATCTCCAATAAAAAAAAAGGTAGATCTTATTATAATATTGATTTATTTATTTTATATTATTTTCTTAGGAAAACTTACAGCTAGTCGAAAGGATATAAAGAATTTGCTTTGGTACCTACCTAACAAGAAGAGCTGGAACCAACTAAATATTACTTTATTTAAGTTTTAAATAAACATTTTCATTGCATTTCAAAGTTAAAAAATATCGCGATAATAGAAGCTGGAAACTGCGATTCAGTTTTAAATTTAACAAATGCAGTTTTTCAACGTGTTCATATTGTTTTTAATTTCCAATATGACAATCACGCCTTAATGGCTGAACCGATTTCAATAAAAATTGGAACTTATGTAGTTTAGTTTAGTTACCTAGAATAGCATATAGGCTATCTAGGTACCACGTGAGTAAAGCCAGAGTGTAAGCTAGTAAATTACTGTGCTAAGTTTCTTGATGTTAAAAATGTAAGCGAAAAGAAACCAATCCCGTCTCAAAGTCAAAGTCAAAGTCAAAAGGCATTTATTTCAATAAAATCACTAGGATCACTTTGAAACGTCTTAGAAACTAGGTGAAGCTATGCCTGTTCCTCCAAGCCTAGAAAAATCAGGCAACAAACACGGCTTAGTGCCTATAATTTTTTTCGATGATCCTTTCTTCAACAAATGATCTAAGGGCAGCACACGCTACAATTGATGAAATATGTACCTAATGCTTATTTAAAATTACATCATACTTAAAATATGATGCAAGCAAAAACTGTAAAGACACTGCAAAATGGCATTTTAGCTGTCGAGGGGCAGAGCGACTTCAGGCCATGCGGTTTTCGGTCTATACGGAAAATGCGATAAGGCAAAGTATCAGAACCCATAAATCCCGCTAGAAACCAACTAGATCCCGGAATTGTCCCTTTAACACGAGCTAAAGGCGAATAACAAAATAAAATACAATACAAAAAGCGTAAAAGAGAATGTATTGATTTGCAGGAATTTTTATTAGGCGCTACCTCGCAGGAGCTATTTGCCTGCGCCCGTTTATTGTCGGCCTTATTGGCTTTGTTCCTAACCGAACTCGAACCTGAAAACACCATACAAATATATAATTAAAGGTGATGATTGTATGTATACTATCCCCAAAGGGGCTTATTCTACAGCTACTTATTGGCTAAGTTAGTTCTTCGACTATTGGAAATTCATCATTTTTAATTGAAAAAATACTGAAAAATCTGCTGTTCTGGGGTCAAATTTGTACAAAGTCAAATATTCAGCTGTATTAGGTAGCTACCTTGATGTTACACTTCTCGTATTTTCAATAATGAGTTATAAGAATAGGCTAAATATTCGTTTGTTTATTTAAAAGCTAAGGCTCGTATTCAGAGACACGACTCTAACTTAGATTTAATCACAGATCAGCTGAACTCTACTTAAGTATTGAATCTCTTCTCAAACATAGCTTTTATTCAAGAACGGTACTGAAACTACTCTCAGCTGAATCGAGTCTCAAATCTGTACTCAAATGTTCTCGTTTACATTTTGATTTATTTATAATTTTCGATCCGTTTTACGCAGAAATTCAAACAGCCAGGGTGGAAATAGAACAGAACTATAAAGTGAAGTATATTTATGCATCAAAGTACGTGTAACGGAACGAAAATGTCATTTGATTAATGTCTAATCAAATCTAAAACTCAAGCACCGATTTCGTCTGATTGACGTTTCAGAATAAGCATTTACTCAGGTGAACTGTGATCATTGAAGCTATACAAAAAACAAGATTTAGAATGTTCAAGAATTACAATCTCGCCTCAAATCGAGATTTAAGTACAGATCAATGCTCGAGTCTTGTCTCTGAATACGAGCCTAAGAGTAGACTTCCGGAGTTGTTACAATCAAGTCTCAGCCAACTTAAAGACTCGTCACAGTGAACACTATTCCAGTAAGACCTTGTAGTGTGATATCTAGATGTTCATCGCTTAAAATTGGCTTTATAGCCGAAAAACAAAATGTAGGTTGTCTCAAGCGCACATGAAAGGAGTATTGGGTTCACTTGGGATCATACCATTTACTATCGTCCGTATCGTCAGTGCGTGTGAAAGTGCCTTTATATTAGCGGGTGTGTGCCGTGTGTCGTTTCTTCAGCGTTTATTAGATTTTTAATGGGCTGTTTAGGAACAAATGGATGCAATAAGTGTTTACTTTTTAAATTGTTTACAGTAAATTTCATTCAACAGTTTTCTATAAACAGAGTCGGCATAAACATAAAATAACACAACCATGAGAGAGAGAGTGAGTTTAGTTTTTAGTTTTAGTTAATTTTTTGTATTTATTGGTTTTCTGTTAGTTGCCTGTTTTTTTTTTGTTTAAATTCAAAATTGTTTTTTTTTTTCTTAATTTTAATTTTTACTTACTTCCAATTTTTGCACTGAATATTATTTTTGCTTTAGACATAATAATTTTAATTATACATTAACTAGGAGAAGCCACTGGCTCTTGAAATACAGTTTAAAACTAGTTCAGGAGCCTATGGATACAAATAAGATTGTTAAATGTTTATTATGTCAATAAAAATATTTTTACTTTACTTTACTTTTACTTTACTTTAAACGTAATTTTTCTACAAAAGTGGTTAATGGGTTTTTTTTCTTTTTATACTCTCCCCTGAGGGACGTGACCACCTACTTGGATCACTTTATTCTTGACGATGCTGCGCCATCGGTGTCTGTTGCCGGCGAGATGTATGGCTAGGTGAAACTTAGAATCAAGCGTGGTGATCGAGAATCGAGAACCTAATTTCTAGTTAAACCTACTTTCTTTTGTACTCCGATTGTGTAACAAATAAACATAATCAATTTAAAAAGATGCCTTATCATAATCCGGCACGTTAACTTAGATCCATGTGTACTGAAAAATACCATTCCTCAACCTGGCCTTATACAGGATGACCAAGAAAGAATCAGTGACACATAACCAAGCATTATAAATACAGGTGTTAAGCGAATAAGTCGATTAAATAAAACGAACAAGTAACAAAAGATAAATAACGTATATTCAGATCGAGAGTACCTGACGGGGCCATCCGTCACGTCGCATCGCCAATGGAGCGGACAGCACCGAAATGTACGCTCATCACCTTGCTTCTGTAGAGATGGGGCGACGTTGTCGAATTATCGAGAAATTTTACAGGGGCGCCAAGGATAAAAATGTACACTTTTCATACAAAATTTTCATAAACAGGTATAAAAATTATTGCTCTTTTTAAATTAATTTTAAGCAGTTATGGTCCGGTATTAGAATAATTTAATTACATTATAATAAAGAATAGACACTGGCTAATAAAGATGTGGCTTAATTTAAATTCTTAGGCTCGTATTCTTAAGGTCATCATAATCGGTGTGAGTAGAATTAAAAGATAAAATAAATATATATAAATATAAATAAATATTCCGGACACATCACACACGGTCAACTGATCCCAAACTAGGCATAGCCTGTACTATGGGTACCAGAGACTGATATACATAATAGATATATATTTAACACCCAGACACAGAATAAACATCTATGTTAGTCACAAATGTTTGTCCAGTGCGGGAATCGAACCCGCGACCTCTAGCGCAGAAGGCAGAGTTACTACCAACTGAGCTATGAGGGCAGTCAAGAATTAAAAAATGGATCGAATTTGGCAGCATTTTCTATTAAATTAATTTATGGCTGCTGTCAGTTATCGATGTCGCCGCCCATCCCTAGTTGAAACATGCAAGCCCATCCATTGCGCCGTCCGATTTGTCTGTCTGTCGACATTTTGTTTTTGCACCTCCATCATTTGGCTGCCCCCATCATTCGCCTGGGCCGAACCAATAGAATACAATTTGTAATTGAAGTTAGAAAAAAGTTTAAAAAAAATGCAATTTGCAGCCTTCCAGTGCTCTCCATTGAGTTTATTTATAAGGATAATGTATCTACAAATGTATATACAAATAACATCCCAATCAATGGATTTTACTATTTGGAATATGTATGTACGCATGCATATGCTACATACATACACGTTCTCAGAACAGTGAAGGAAAATGTCGTGTGGAAACCCGCGGCTTAGTCAGCTGTGCACGTGTTGTTGAACATATCTTACCTGTGGATAAGGTTGACTAGGCTAAGAGAATGGTATAGGTGTTGTGCAAGCCTACTCCATCTTAACATGTCCAATAAGTGAGATCCCATTTTGTGAAAAAAGTATTTTTGCAAAAAATTATAGACAGCTGTGTTTGATGCCTGATTCTTCTAGGCTTGGTTGCGAGGAACAGGCGTAGCTTCACCTAGTTTCTAAGACGTTTCAAAGTCATCCTAGTGATTTTATTGAAATAAACGCCTTTTGACTTTGAGTAAAAAGTTCCATCTGATGTTGTAGGTCTAAGGTTAGAATGGATGTCATAATAAGGCCTTACACAATCCGCGTTGAATTTGGTGTTCTAGCAAAAGGTATTTCGTAGCTCTATAAATAGAGCCCAAAATACCTAAAAAAATATACCATAAAGATCACACACCTAATTTATAGACCAACCGACGTCACTTTTACACCATTAATTAATTTCATCAGCCTATAACCATGGTACATACGCAAATCAAACAAAGTTACATCAAAATTAACTCTGAAAATTCAAATAAAGCGATCGCAATTGTAAGGGTGTGTTTGCATTGAATCGTGGAGGTACTGTAAGGGCGTGTTTACACGAAAGCGGAGGTACGGATTTGTACGTAAATCAACTCAACTTGCGATATTTTATTAAACACTCTTGCTGGATATTCAAATTAAGTGGCGGTGCCGATGGTCGGTCCGATGTGGAGGTAGATTTTATTGAACACGGAATATTTATTTGGTTTTAAAACGAAGTTACGAAAAGGCGGAAAGCGAGTTCTTAAAATTCAACTCCTCATTAAGTGTAATGTGAAAAGGGATGAAAATGTTTTATTGAAAAACTGTACGCTTTAACTTACGAAATTCAAACTAAAAAAAATACTTCATAAAAGTCGCAGCAAAAACATGAGCAGCGTGTAATGGGTCGGCTCTTTCCATAAAGAAGTATTTCTAAGACAATCCTCTTCCATACTTAGCTACCCCTTCAAGATTTCCACCTCAGCGTTGCTCCTAATATTTACATTTTACTTCCTGTAAATACGAACATCTCCGAAGAAACTCAGCTTGTTTAATTACTTCGTGTGTACTTGCCCTTTTTCGGTTTTTGGTAGGTAAGTAATTAATTCATTGGCGTTCACTTTATCATGAGCTAGAAGATTTTGTTTTACTTCAGCCACCGCAACTGAGTATTTCACTTAAAAAAATATTTTCAAAAATATTTCCACATACTTTGGCTGTCTCATCATCATCATCAACCTATAGAAGTCCACTGCTGGACATAGGCCTCCCCCAAAGAGTTTCACGACGAACAGTCTCGAGCCCTTTCCATCAACCGACTTCCCGCAACCTTTACAATGTCATCGGTCCATCGGTCCATCGACGCGGTGGCCTTCCAACACTGCGTCGCTCGGTTCGTGGTCGCCATTCGAGAATCTTTACTCCCAACACAGTTATCGGTTTTGCGAGCTATATGGCCTATATTTGGCTCGACGTTTTTATTGAGATCTAGCATAAATAACTTTGAGTAGGTATTTTACCTAAAAATAAATAAATAAAAGGCTTGTTTTGATAAGTAGTTACCTCCAAACTTATTATTCCCGGTCATTAATAAGATACCAGGCGAGCAGAACTCGACCGGAGCTAACTTCGTATCTGCTTCCGCTAACTACTAAAAGATGGTAATGAAGCGTACTCACCTTTTTAAGTCCATCTCTTTCTAACTTATGCAAACCTTATATTTGTTATCTCTCTCTAAGCGGCTGTCACAACCACAGCGGCCGATCCAGACGGTGACAAGAAATTAATTAGGGGAAGCTGGGGAAAATAATGGTCTGCCGTGATTTTTAAATGAAATTTATTTTCTTCACTTCATTTATTTCGCGGCGACATGACACTTCGGAAATTATTATACTTTGTAGGGATTTCGTTTCCGTAGGTAAGGTTACTTGTTTAAAGTGAAACCATTTACTAGGAGCTACTCCACGGGAACCAAAACATGAGATATATAATTTAAAATGTTGAAACGCTGTACGAGCTTTCTGGGGTTTGCTTAAGATAGACAGTACTACTCGTATTATTATTTACAAAACGATCATAAGACCTGTCGTACTGTATGGATCTGAGTGTTGGGCAACCAAAGGGACGGATGAAAGAAGAGTGCATGCTGCGGAAATGAGAATGTTGAGATGGATGTGTGGAGTGACTAGAATGGACAAGATACGGAATGAGTACGTCAGAGGAAGTTTGAAAGTAGCGCCAGTGACTGAGAAGTTGAAGAGCAAAAGGTTAGCGTGGTATGGGCATGTCATGCGGAGGGAAGAATGCCATGTGACTAGAAGAGTGTTAAATATGAATGTGGAAGGATATAAGGGGAGAGGTAGACCAAAGAAAAGATGGATAGATTGTGTGAAAGACGACATGAGTAAGAAAGGAGTGAATACTGATTTGACGGCTGATAGACGGGAGTGGAAGAGAAAAACATGTTGTGCCGACCCCACATGAAGTGGGATAAGGGCAGGGAGATGATGATGAGACAGTACTACTCGTACCTTTGCGTCGATCCACTTCCCTAGAACTTATTTGTGAATATTTTTCAGGAACCAAAAATAAAGAAATATTTGTTCGCGCGATACCTAAATATGTATATAGCTTATGTCCCTCCTCCAAGCTTAAGCAAAGTTCATACCAAATCTCACCAAGATCAGTTCATCCGCTTATTCAGAAAAATGTTACAAACATGGTTATTGGTTACATCAAAGACTATACAGGACGTCCTACGGATATGCCACATGGAGTGAAAGTACCTTGAATATTGTAGATGGAACATTTTACTGAAAGAAGACATTATTTGAATTTAAAAAACTATCTAAACTGCATTCATAGATATTTAAATAATTACATGGTTGAACCGGAAATCGAACCCGGTACACGAGAAAACCAATCACCCTGTAGCTTTATCATACCGATCGAAAGGCTTCATCATAAGGATTATTTTTTGCTAAATAACATAGCGTCACAAATAAAAGGAAGACCATTATTTAAATATCTATGAATGCAGTTCAAATGGTTTTTTAAAATCAAAACAATGTCTTTTTTCAGTAAAATGTTCTATATTCAGGGTACTTTCCATCCATGTGGCATATCTGTGGGACGCCCTGTATACTACACGGTAGGTTACACATAGAAGTAACCAATGTGGTTAGCACTTTTTTTTTAAAAACAAAATAACACCTAAAATGTAAAGAATTCACAACACGGAACAGAACATCAAAGACATTTTTAAACTTATTAATGAAACAAACATCATTTATCTAAACTGTTGAAGTCGTGACTGTCTCTGGGCTATTAGAAGATTTCAGGTCGTTTTTCACTATGGAAAAGATGATAGGAAAATTAACACGCCGGCGCCGGCCGGACTGACGGCCGACTTGTGATTTCCAAAATTAGATAAGGTATCACGTCTGTCTCACTAATGATTTCAAAACTAAAAAATAAATAAATATTCCGGACATATTCACACGGTCAACTGATCCCAAACTAGGCATAGCCTGTACTATGGGTACCAGAGACTGATATATATAATAGATAAATATTTAACACCGAGACACAGAACAAACATCTGTGCTTATCACACAAATGTTTGTCCAGTGCGGGGATCAAACCCGCGACCTCTAGCGCAGAAGGCAGAGTTACTACTAACTGAGCTATCAGGCCAGTCGAAAACTCTTAGTTCAAAATAGAATAGTAGAAGTCAAAACTCTTCAGATTGGTCGATTTGGTGTTACATTTGTTGCAATTTAAAAAAAAAATGTAAACACAGTTTGGTTCTTCTTTTTGTCGTGTCACTGTTTTTGTCTTGGTCTTCCTGCAATAGGTCTGTAACCAGGTCCAATTATGGTGGCCAAAAGGATTAAAGTGCGCCTTTTAGAGGGTCCTTTCATGCACAGTAAAATCTTTAGGGTTTATTCCCCTTCAAAGTATCTATTAATTATTCTAATTTGGGGCAGCAGAAAAACCTTATCATCATCATTTCAGCCGTACGACATCCACTGCTGAACATGGCCTCCCCCACAGACAGAGCAAATTCCTTATCATGTGGGGGGATTTGCCCATACTCACCACGCTAGGCATGCGGGTTGGCGAGCGCAGTATTATTATAAGCACTGGCAAAGAGTGGAACGATCTGCCAGCGTCTGTTTTCCCGGACGAGTACAATCTAGGAGTCTTCAAATCTAGAGTGAATAAGTTCCTTCTGGTAAAGCGTGCTCCATCTTAGGCCACATCTCACTTGTAAAAGTGAGCTGGTGGTCAAAAGCCTAACCATCTCCAATAAAAAAAATAAAAAAAAGTTAGAGCTATCGTTGTTAAAATGAGGGTCGCTGCTGCCCATCCCCTAGCTTTTTTCCCTTAGTCGCCTCTTACGACATTCACGGATAGGTAGATATGGAGGGGCCTATTCTTCAGCCGGGGCCACCACGGCCAGAAAAACCTTAATTTTCTTCTATTGTTCTTGAAGTAATTTTATAATTGTTACAAATACAGCTAGTTGTTTTATATTGCCACATTCAGTCAACATTCTGCTTGCTCTGTTCTTATTTGGAATATACATTTTTTTTAGCTAAAATCAGGATTGTCGCAGCGCATTTCAATAATAATTGCTGGAGTGGACACATGAATATAGACCGTGCTACTCATTAAACGCACGAACACATTTGTTAGATATCATTACGTTATGACATCATAGGGCTGATACTCCATGACACTAGTGGTTCTGATGATGTCTGGTAAAAGTTGGAGCTTCGATGATCGTTGAAGCACAAATAAACTATGAAAATCGCATCTTCAGCATATTCTAACTAATCACCAATCTTGCTTGAAATACGAAGTTATTGAAAAATTACTAAATGGGAGCTCACGTTAAATGGTTTTTAAATGTTACTTTTTTTTTTATACAACAGAGGTGTCAAACAAGCTTACGGCCCACCTGATGGTAAGCGGTTACCGTAGCCTATGAGCGCTTGCAATACCAGAGGTATCACGCACGCGTTGCCGACCCCGAACCCCCTTCTCCCCTAAAGAGCTCTGGCAACCTTACTCACCGCAGGAACACAACACTATTTGAATCAAATAATGTTATTTGGCTGCGATCTTCTGTAAGGCGGAGGTACCTCCCCAGGCAGGCTGCTCCAATTCAGAACGAGAAAATCTCGCTGTGCCCTACCTCCTCCTAAAACTACTATTTTCGTTGTATTTCAAAAACCATATGACCTAGAATTAAAATAATAATATTTTTGGAATGTATGAATAAAGCTTTCTTACGACAGACACCCCACTTGTATCTACATAACTTTTTATTTAAAAACGGGGGGCTTAGACGGGGTGCTTCGATATAGAATAGAAAAACGTTTATTTTGTTACCAATACAATCAGACTTAACATAACACAATACAAAAAAATATATAGGGATCCAAAACCCTTTTTGGACCCCTATATTCTTTTTTGGAAACCCAATGGCCAAATTTAACTCATATTCTTACCTAGAACCTGTTGAACAATTTGACTTTCTTAAGTCAATGCTTGCTTTTCGTTTCACTGATTCTTTCATGGTCTTAAGTCATTGTAAATTATTGACTAGTCAACCTCGACAACCCTAGATGATAGTTACAGAAATGTTTTCATGTAGACCGACATGAGTGTCATTAGCTGATATAATCGATTCGATGGTATAATTTGTTTATTTTGTGTGATTTAATTTGCGGTAGCTAAGTTTTATCCTCGACTTTTCCTGCACTTGGTTCTTATTGCTGCTTGGAACAAAAATTAGAAATTATTTTCAAAATTAACAAATATTTTGTTAGTTTTGAACTGAACTTCCTATTGTGTTTTTATATATCTAAGGTGGCAAACAACCAACCGGCTCACCTGTTGTTGCCATAGCCTTTGACGCGTTGCCGACCTCGAACCTCCCTCCCCTAAAGAGCTCTGGCAAGCTTATTCATTGCAGGCACACAGCATTATTTGAAATAAATAATGTTATTCGACTGCGATCTTCTGTAAAGCCTCCCTAGGCGCGCTGCTCCAATTTAGAGCGAGAAAATATCGCTGTGCCCCCTCTGAAATTATATTTTTGTAGTGTCAAAAGTAATTTTGAACTTTCATCAAGTTTTTTTGCAATCTGCAATCTATTCAAACCAAGTCCTATAAACAACCGATCCCATTTCCCAAAAAAATACTCTACATACAGACAAGCCTAACTTTACAATATTAGATTTATGAAAGGCGAGCGTTGTTTCGCGTGCTAGATCTAATTTCTGATAAGGGTCACATGTTACATGGAAGTTACACTATAATACCAATCAGAGTTTGAAAAAATCTAACTGACCAATATATTTTCGTCATAAACCATTGAGCAACCAACCCCCAAAAAGAGATCGCTGCGGACATTCCAGATACCCAAATATTTACAACTATAATTAGTCATACAAGTTGACTAAGAATTAACCAGGACTGATTTTTTTTACTTCGATGACTCTATTCTTCGAGGGCCAGGAAACTTTTTTGTATTAAAACAATTTTTTCTAATTGTTGTTGTACATATAAATCATGTTCAATAGCTCGTACCAATCTCAAATCATCCACGAAGACTTACAACAGTCGACAAAACGCCCAAGCACGAAGTACAAACCACAAAACCTGATACCGTATAAAGGTCTACTCCAGACCCTGAAGATCCAATGCAAGAAGTACTTGACGTTGTTTCTGGAATCCTCGTCTATACATGGGCTCAATCACCTGGTGGCTTATGGAAGGCATCCATTCGAAATGTGAGTCGTTTTTCAAGGTATAGAAGCTTAGGTGTCAAGAAATGATAGGAAAATGTATGTAGATGGCCGCGATGGTCAATAAACATAACCTTAATTTCGATACACTACTGGCATTAATTTGCATCAAATGTTGAATGAACTATTGGGATTTATACCGAAATTCCCAACAAGTCTATCCAAACGGTGGGTAGGTATTGACGGGAAGAAATTCTTACAACGCTTTTCACACACTTTTAGAATGTTACATCATCACATGGCCTGTTGCATTGATTTTTAGTATTTCGTACCAATTATTTATTTTATTTATTTATTTATTCTTCAGTAATTCATTTATTGTTTTTTCAACAGTCTCCTCTGGCTCACCATAGTTGGGCTGTCAGTTTTTGGATCCGTCTACCTGTCGCAGATCACCTGGGTGCGGTACCAGTCCTCCCCGACCGTGGTCTCCATGGACCGGGACATGTATGCATGGAACACTACCTTTCCTTGCGTTACAGTGTGCCCGGATGGCAAGCTGGATGACAAGAAGTTAGAAGCCTATGTACAGTGAGTACTTTTTTGACTAAGGGTAAAGAATTAGTCATATAGTTGACAAAAAAATTGGTATCTTTAGAATTCTGGAAAAACTGGTTTCTGATACTCATGCATGAGACAGGGAATCCTAGCGTGGGGTCAGGACTATGTATGTGACTGTTGGGTGTTATTTATTTTACTTATCTTCTTTCAAGAAAATCCCCAGAACCAGACAAAGAAAAGCTGACAAACTTCATCGTAGCTCTCGCAAATGCCACCTACGAGAACTTCAACGAGATTCCAGATTACACTGGCATTGCTCCGGAAGACTACATGGACCTGATCCTCAACCTTTCTGCGGCTTTTAAACCCTCGCTGACTATTGGGGTGTCGGGCATCATGCTAAACATCGTGCCCACTGTTACGGAGATGGGACTCTGCTATGCTGTTAACTCACAAGTGGCTATTTATAACTCTCCTTGGTAAGTTTGCAAACTAGCCTAGCCTCAAAATACAAAAGGATCTGGTTTTAAAAGTCAGTTCAATCGCAAAGGTTGGTTACTCCTGTAGAACTTAGTTAATCTCAAAGTTATAAAACCTCGTGATATTTTCAGCGATGTAAATTCAATTTTTAGAACCGACAATCGTTGGGGAATAAAGTTCCTCGAATGGCAATCACCAAAACGAACGAACCGACGCAGTGTGGGAAGGTTGTTAAAGTAGCGGGAAGTCGATGGATGGAAAAGGCTCAGGACCGTTCGTCACGGAACTCTTTGGGGGAGGAATGTCCACCAGTGGACTTTTACAGGCTGATGATGATAATGATGATGGATTTTATTCAACAGGTATCGAAATGAAAACCGTTGGGATGCAATAAAAACCCACAACAGAACTTTGTACATCCATCCGTTGGACGGAGAGGTCTTCGCTCAAGTCATGAACCTGTCTACGGGATACGACGTAAGTTGTGGACGAGATCCTTTAGTTAGCTGCTAAATAAGGATAAATGTACCAAAGTCACTGCCCAGGTATTCAACCATCCACACCGGACCAACGAAACCCATTCCTTGGCATTCGTCGTCCAACGAATGCCAAGGAATGGGTTTCGTTGGTCCGGTGTGGATGGTTGAATACCTGGGCAGTGACTTTGGTACATTTATCCTACTAATCCTACTTCCTACTAGTCCTATTAATATGATAAATGCAAGTGTTTGGATGGATGGATGTTTGTTAAACAATCACGCAAGAACGAATGAACGGATCTGGAATAGCATTTGGCTTTTTATTCTCGTAGGTACCACACGAGGATAAAAAGGCTTCCGCGGAGCTAGTTGTTCATAAATACCGCATTTCTAGGCTTCGGTAGAATTTCATGTTATTTTCAAGTTCAAGGATTAATTATAATTTATTGTACAAATGTTTTAACTATAAAATATAGGGTTTTAAATATTATTTGTTACCAAGTTGGTCGTGGTGCATTAGGATAAAAATGTCGTGATCATGTTTAAGGGAAACTTGTTCATAATAGTGGTATTTGGACAATCATTTTTATGAGACATAAAGGGATCATAAAAATAGACTTCGTTGACACAGTAATAAAAAAATATGCAGAAGCTCACGAGCGTAGATTTCATCAGCATGTGAACGTCGAGGCAATCCAGCTCCTCGACAACACAGACATAGTGCGACGACTCAAAGGGAGTGATAGTGCCTACCTATAAAGAACACAAAAACAAAGTGTCTTCCCCTTAACTAGAATCTGTAAGAAAAGTGCTGTTGGACACATTCTTAGATATCATTTACCTTATAAAACTATGTTAAATTACTCATTAGCCTACTTGGCTAGATTGGGTACAACATTTTGTAAACTAGGAAAAAAAAATAAAAAAAAGTGATTGCAGTTGAAATATTTTGATATTCCTACTTTCCAGGTATACATTCACGGACCTTCGGAGTTTCCCGACATATCAACGAAGTTTCAGCATTCTGCGAAAGATTATTATATGAAACTGTATGTCACCGCCATCACTGTTTACACAGCACCAGAAGCTGCTAAGTAAGCTGTTATAATCTGCACATTTGTTATCGTTTTGTTAGTAATAATAAGTAATAAAGTTTATTTATTTTTTTGCTTTATCTAGGAGGCTGGTGGATGAGACCAATGACCGAAGGGCTGGTGCTTACCTCGGACAAAGGATCAGTATAGCGATCCAACGAGGTAACGTCGCCAGCCTTTTGGGCACGCTGCCTGTGGTTGGTGATCTGAACTCTGTTTTCTACTTGTAGTCGTAGTCGTAGAAAACAGAGTTCATTTCTAGTATATTATTTTAGTTTAATTTACAACTGTTATTATTATTATTTTTGGCACATTAAAGTTTACAATAAAAATTATACTATAGGTTTACAATTGTTATGAAATAGTCTCTACTTATCATGAGTAGGTAGTAGAGCTTGAATTTACATATATTTTAATGATTAATGCTATATTTTAATATATAAAGGTAATATACAGTTGGAATGCTGCTTTATGCAAGTTGACGATACTGGCCCCATACTAGACAAAAACCTGTGTTATGGTGCCAGTGAAAGTAAAATTGTTGCTAAACAAAAGTGCCATTGTAACTTGCAATCTTTGAAATGCCCTGGGTTCCTTTGAGCACTGGTAGAGTGATGCTACTGGCCCCGCCTTCCGATCCTCAGATCGTGGGTTCGAATCCCGGTCAGGTCACCAATGGATTTTCCATTAGGAAAATGTAGAGCTGGCGCAAAGCTCGTGTATGTTCATCATCATCATCATCATCAACAACCTGTAGAAGTCCACTGCTGGACATAGGCCTCGCCCAAAGAGTTCCACGACGAACGACCTTGAGCCTTTTCCATCCACCGACTTCCTGCAACCTTTACAATGTCATCGGGTGGGGGGCCTTCCAACACTGCGTCGCCCGGTTCGTGGTTGTTCGAGAACCTTTACTCCCCAACTCTCGTGTATGTTACAGGTTAAGTATTGGCCAACGGCGCTGCAGGTTTCTAAGTGAGAACAATCTGCCTCACAACTCTATTTACACGTACACTTTGTGTCGCATGGAGTGTCGGATCCGACTTTGCTTGAAGTACTGCAAATGTATACCACACTTCTATAGAAGGATTGGTAAGTGTATCTTGCTAGCTTGGATATTTCTTAGTCATTCTGTATTCTGCAAGTTCTGTGCTGCAAACGAAAAGCTGTCGCGTAATATATTTTTAGATAGGCCTACCATTTATCACAAGAAATCAATCAGGACACTGATCTCACGTATTTATCATCAACATAACATGCTTTAGCACGATATTTTGCAAACTCTCCATTACATTTATTCTTATATTCTTATTCTCCATTACAAACGTCGTTGCCTAGAGGATTTGATTCAGAATTCTTAAAAAACTTGCTCAGAGATTTCGAGCAGGAGACTTTGCCAATGACCCAGCTAAATTTTACTCTAATTTTGTTTTTAAACGATTTAAAAAAATGGAGGAGTTTCTCAGTTCGTTGGATTTTATATGACTGAGTTTTAGGTGCAACTTCAGAGGGAAAACGATTTTGAAAATTCTTATAAATAGAAATTTCATCAAAATCGGTAACTGGAAAAATATGTAATCCTAGTTAGCGAAACTGTTTATTTTTGTGCTTCACTGAAAATAAATTTTCAGTGGTCACAAGAATAGGCTTCTTTTAGTATCTCGAAATTAGTTTTTTTTTGTTTTAAAACGTAATTACCTATTTAAAACTTGTTTTTTAGGTGACGATAGAGTATGCGACGTCAAAGGCTTGAAGTGTCTGGCGAATCATGAAGGTAGTTATGCAACCGGCCAATGCACTAATCATAACACCAAACCCATGAATCTGCAAGCAATGCATTCTTGTAGCTGCAGCCGTGTGCCTTATCTCTTCCGCCCACACGAGTTGTGCCGTGAGGCTCATAGTTATAAGATAGAATTAATCATTCGTTTAGAGAATAAACTTCGTCTCAGACGTTTCATTTTAATTGTTGGATTTCATTTAAGATTTTTCCAAATAAGTTTTAAAGTTAGTTTTTAAAAATCCAATTAACGTTCCCGTAACCTTTACTGGCGCAGGCGGGGCAGATTTCCCGAATTTTCCACGGTTTTCACGAGTCTTCTCGGGTTTTCCGACGGATCGGATCTGTTCGAACAAATAAATTTGTGAAGTTACAAGGGAGGCGATCGAGCATGTTGGTGACTGGCTGGTGAGTAGAATTTTCGCCATCCTTTCCTACCTTTTTGTGCTTTTTGTTTTGTTATATTCGGAATCGAACTTTTTCCATTATAACGTATTCTGGTTTCCTATTGTAGGGAATTCTGAAATAGCGTAAGTAGAGTTAAGTAAACAGTGCTAATCTAAATATAAGTACTGCTAGTTCTTGGTATTATTTGTTAAAAAAAAAAAAAAAAAAAAATAGATAGCTAAAGATATACTTTAGTAACGTAATAATAGAGTACAGTATAGTATATAGAGTAGAGTATAGTATTCAAAATGACGACGGTAACTATAATACCAAAGGAAATATTGTGTATTATCCCAATGTTTAATGGTAGTAAACGGCATTTAAACTTATTTATAAGAAAATGTGACTATGTCATAAATAAATATCGCGGAAATGCAGAGCAAGACCAGTATGTGTTGCATACGATAACGAGTAGATTAACTGAGGATGCTGCTGCTTTAGTTAGCGAGAGAAACGACATTCTATCTTGGGAACAACTTAAGATCTTGTTAATCCAACACTTTGGTGATCCTAGAAGTGAAGAATGTATAGCGATAGAACTTGAAACCTTAAAAATGAAACAAGGGGAAAGTTACTTAGAGTTTTGCAACCGGGTACAGGCAGTTCGTTCAGTACTGATATCCAAAGTGAATCAACTGTTAGACGCGGGTATGAGAGCTAGTAAAGTGAGCATCTATAACAACATGGCGCTAAATGTATTTTTATACAACTTGCCCGAAAACCTTATTAGGGCAATTCGTATGAAAATGCCGGATACATTGGAAAAGGCTTTAGAGTTCGTATTGGAGGAAGTTAACTTCTATGAGCAGTATAACATCCGGAGTAAAATGCTCAAACCGCAGCCCACAGTGGGCACAGCAACGCCACCACCAACGAAAATAGGCAACAATGTTCCATCTCAAGGTGTGGCATTTCAGCCAAGTGGCTTTAGGCCGGCGTTCAATGCGCCCCCTCAATTTAAATTTGGCATTCCAGGAAACAGTCAGTATAGGCAACCGTTCGTGAATAGGTTTGCTCCACAGGCTCCAACGGGCTATAGGCCACAATTGATGCAGCCACAACAGTTCGGCATGCAGAGGTTTACGCAACCTCAAGGTTACACACCAAGACCTCAGCAGTTTGGTTATCAACCACAGCAGTTTGGTTATCAACCACAGCAGTTTGGTTATCAACCACAGCAGTTTGGCTATAGGCCCCAAGCCCCAACTGGGTACAAGCCTCCCAATCCGATGCTAGGCACTGCTGATGTTACAATGAGGACCGCCGTTCCTGCAAAACAGCAACAGACGCAGGTTCCAATATATCAGCCTCAAGGCTTTCGATTAAACGAGTTGGATTTAGGTCAGTACTATGGCTATGAAATTTATGAAAATCCAGAAAGTTATTATGGCTATGGTGAAGGTTATTTTGCGGATTACTATGATCCCCAAATGGAATTGGCGATGCCGATGGCGGAAAGCGCAGGAAACGAGCAGGAAAAATCGGCAACTAACGAAACCGCGAATTTTACAAAAAATGAAAATTTTCAGGCCGTAGCCTCAAAGGAGGAGGTGAAGTGATAAATCTAAACTGCAACATAAAATTAAAATTGCCGTATATTCATCTACCAGAAATTGATGGAAAATTCATGATAGACACGGGAAGTACACGTTCTTTTATCAGTCCTCAAAAAGCGCACCAATTTTTCCATGAGTTTACCTTATATGAACCTTTCACAGTAATAAGTACGCATGCATCGAGTAGTCATAATGAGGTTATTGAAATCCCATTGATGCCATCTTTCCAATGCGGTGAATTTCACAAGTTCTATGTATATAACGTAGACTCACAATATGACGGACTTATAGGAAACGACTTACTTGTACAGCTAGAGGCTGTAATTGACATGAAAAATAACATGTTAAGGACTAAGACAACGACCTTACCTATAATACAACACGTAACTAACCATGTTATAGAGTTAGCGTCACGCTCTGAACAACGAGTACAATTACCCACGGATTTGTATTCCGGAGCAGCCATCATGAAATATCAACAATTCCATGAAGGCGTAAGAATGCCTGCTGCTCTTGTTAGATGTGAAAATGGATATGCTACCACCGTTATTCAGAACACATTAGATACGCGAATAACGCTGACAGTCACAGCTCCGTTTAAGGTAGAGGAATTTCACGACGACTATATTGTAAACGTTAACTGCTATAACGACGTAGAAATGAAAGACATGGAAGTAGATGACATCTTAGAGGAAAATTTAAAACGACTTAGGCTCGAGCACATGAATCAAGAGGAACGAAAAAGTATTTCTGAATTATGTAGAGAATACAAGGACATTTTTACTCTGACCAGCTTCCTCTAAGCTTTACAAGTCAAGTAAAGCATTTTATTCGCACAAAAAATGAAGACCCTATTTATGTAAAACCATATAGACAGCCTCCCATCCAAACACAAGAAATTAAAAACCAAGTTGAAAAGTTGTTGAAAAATAATGTGATCCAGGAATCTCACTCACCATGGAACGCACCTGTACATCTTGTACCAAAGAAAATGGACGCTTCCGGGGAAATAAAGTTTCGAATGGTGATTGACTATAGGCGACTTAATGAAATTACGACTGACGACAAATACCCCTTACCTAATATTACAGACTTATTTGACAAATTAGGAAAAAGCAAATATTTTACGACACTTGACTTAGCAAATGGATACCATCAGATTGAGATTAATGAGACTGACAGACAGAAGACTGCATTTAGTACAGAAGCAGGCCATTACGAGTTTTTGAGAATGCCATTCGGGCTCAAGACTGCACCGGCGACATTCCAACGAGCCATGGACAATGTCCTTAGAGGCCTCCAAGGATTGCATTGTTTGGTATATATGGATGATATAATCATCTATAGTACTAGCATGCAGGAACACATTATGGATTTAAGATCCATCTTTGACAGACTGAGAAAAGCCAATCTGAAAGTACAACTCGATAAATCAGAGTTTCTACGGAAGGAGGTACTGTATTTAGGTCATACCATCACAGATCAAGGCCTTAAGCCTAATGACGATAAAATTAAGGCGGTTTTAAACTTTCCAATGCCGCAAACTGTGACTGAAATTAAGAGCTTCCTGGGCCTTATAGGTTATTACAGACGATTTATCAAAGATTTTGCCAAAATAACAAAACCATTGACAAATTGCCTTAAAAAACGGAATAAGATTGTTATAGACCAAAAATACATGGATGCGGTTAATCAGTGTAAGGAACTTCTAACACACTCGCCAATACTCCAGTACCCCGATCCAACAAAGCCCTATATACTAACAACAGATGCATCCGCAGTCGCTATAGGTGCTGTATTATCACAGGGTACTGTAGGAACTGATAGGCCTATTGCGTATGCAAGTAGGACACTCAGCGAGACCGAGATGCGATATAGTACTATTGAGCGCGAGCTCTTAGCTGTTATATGGGCCGTCAAACACTTTAGGCCTTACCTATATGGTACAAAATTCACTATTTATACAGACCATCGTCCACTGGCTTGGCTAGATTCCTTAAAAGAACCGAATAGTAAATTAACACGTTGGCGACTTCGCTTGCAAGAGTATGATTTTGAGACCAAGTATAAGATGGGCAAGCAAAATACGAACGCCGACGCGTTGTCACGAATCAAAGTTAATGCTTTAGATAGTGATTCGTCAGAAGGATCAATGGATGTTAATGTAGACGAAAAAGAACAGCAACTTCAAAAACACATTCGTGATGTAACTAAAAAAATTATCGATTTAGGTAAACATACTAAAGACGATGACGAACCCATAGAAACAATAGTATTATCAGATACTTCTGAAACGGAAACGGTTCGTAATATTTCCGAATTAGAGCATAACTATCCATTGCCACCGTTATCAAGTAGTACGGAAGGAACGGTTCATTCTGCTGACGACTTAGAATCTAGAGGTATTCCTATCTTGAATGAGGCCATTGATACAAAACCAAATCAAATCTTAGTGTTTACATGGTTTAGGAAAGAAATACAAGTTAAAAATATAATTAGAGAAAAACAGAAAATTATTGAAGTATTTTTGCCTATAAACGATGAGGATTTAGTTAAACAGTTTTTGAAGGAATACGTCAAACCCAAAACGAAATACTTCATTTATTTCGAAGACAACAAACACAGAAAGATATTTAACAGCGTCATTATAAAATTGTTCAAGGAAGGTATGATAGAGTTCTATGAATGTACTGAAAGGGTTATATTTGTGGAAGATGAAAATGAACAAAAAGCGATTGTTTTACAGCATCATGAAGGAAAAACATGCCATAGAGGAATAAAGGAAACTATGGTTAGGATTAAAAGGAACTATTTTTGGCATAACATACAAGATATGACATCAGCTGTAATAAATGCGTGTGATGCTTGTCAAAAGATGAAGTATGATAGAAAACCGATAAAGCCAAAAATTGAATTAACTCAGACACAATCAGCACCATTTCAGGAAATCTTTATTGATATCTTTTCAATAGAAAATCGTTATTATTTGACAGTTGTTGATGCATTTAGTAAGCTAGGACAGGCGTTAGAAATTGAAAACAAATCAACACCGGAAGTAATTCGCGCATTGATTAAATTCTTTTCAATGTACGGCGTTCCAAACAAAATAAGTAGCGATCCTGGATCTGAATTTAATAACGAACTAATGAAAGAGTTTGCTAGTATGTATAAAATTCAATTACACATTTGTACACCAAATAACCCTAATTCAACAAGCATCGTTGAACGTTTTCATTCAACCTTAATAGAAATCTATCGTTTGGCTAAATATGATCAGAAATGTACAGACGCTGCTTCAGTGATGACATACTCCATAATGGCTTATAATAACACGATCCATTCAACTACGGAGTTAACTCCATTCGAAATAGTTTTTGGGCATACGGATTCAAATAAATTGTTTGATGGTGATTTTGAAAAGACATACATGCAGCAATTGCTTAATGAACACGCTAAACGAACAAAGTTTCTCTATCAATATATTTCGGATAAAATAGTAGAGAAAAAGCAAAAGGTTAGAGAGAAAAAGATAGGAGAAAATGTAGAGTTAGAGCCAGAGGATATCGTATACACGAAGGATATTAATACGAGAAAAAGCAAGGATAAAGCAAGATATAAGAAAGCTAAAGTAAAAGGAAGGGTAGAACGGAATATAGCTTCTATGCAAATAGGCAAGAGAGACACTAAGGTAGCGATTAAAAATGTTAAACGCCCTCCACAGGTGGTGTTTGGTCGTAGTGACCCTACTTCCCCTGTACCAGGCCCTTCATCTTCAAAGAATTGAAAACAATCCTGGAATTTTACCAGTTAAGGAAGGACAAGCGTTCAAGGAGGAAGATAAGTGGTTGATAGTTAAGATTTTAGATTTAAATGGTATTAGTAGTGATTTAGATTATCACATATTAAAGTATAGCGAGTTTAGTAATTTAGTGGATAGTCATAAACCTTTTGTCAATGAATTTATGGGCTTAAGGAGTCAAGTAGAGTACATACGTAACACAACTGTAGTGAAATTTCGGCAGTTGGTTCCGTTACATAGATATAAGAGAGGGTTAGTTAATCCCCTTGGGTCGTTAATTAAGGCAGTTTCGGGAAACCTAGATAATGATGACGCTATTCGATATGATACTCTTATTTCGCGAATTGGTTCCAAGGAAATGATTATTGACAAAAAAATAACCATGGTCACCAAAATGTTGGATAATTTTGTGAATAGTACAGAAACATTACACGAAAATACTTTGATATTGGATAAACGCTTAAAAATCATTGAAGAATTAATTAAATATAAAGATTTTAAAGAAAATGCATGTCTCTATCTTACTTACGCATTAAGTATGTTTGATATGTTTTTGAGTATGTTTAGGACCATTTATGTGACGTTAAATGAAATAGAGACAGCCTTGGCATTTAGTAAAGTATCTGTACTACATCAATCAATTGTTAACTCTACCGAACTGTTATATCTATTGCAATCTATCGAGCAAGTGACCAGCTTAGTGTATGAAGCAAACGAGAGTAACCTGTTAAAGTTAGAAAGGCTTATTAAGGTTAAGGCTTATGTAAAGGAAAACCAGATAACGTTTATATTGGAAGTTCCGCTTACAGATAAAAACATGTACAATTATTTCAAAATTTATTCATTACCGGTTTATAAAGATTCCATTAACAAAACTATTGTAGTTTTTCCCGAATTTCCTTACCTTTTGGTGAAAGATTCGAAGTACCTGCCGGTCACTAAGCCATGCGAGAAAATTGCTTCGGATAACAATTTCCTCTGCAATGACGACGATGTGGTTCAGTTTCCAACACTGACCTGTGCAGAGCAGCTTCTTGAGTTCCAGCCAGACCCAAATTTATGTGTACCATATTCTGTTAACATCGAAGACACCAAGGCCCACAGAATCAGCCTGGATAGTTGGATTGTTTTTACTCGAAGGCCGACGATATTGGTTGAAAAATGTGGCCAAGATAACATCCGAGAATCACTCTATGGTACTTATATATTAACGACTGCAGAAAGTTGTGAGGTTTACCTAGACGAGTATAAATTAAGCTATCGCAGAACATTCGCAGAGAGCCTTCAGTCTAAGATTACTCCGATAATAACTCTACCTGAGTTGAAATCAATAAATACTACTACATTGGCTACGGTTAACATTAAAAACATTAACTTGGAGGAAATGAAGCATTTTTCACGTATTCTAAAAATGGAGGAAAGTGTGTTCAGTGAAAGTGAAAATGAAATCAGTGGCGTATCAGTAAAAAGTGTTAGTTTAGGCACCCTGCTATTGTACTTAATCTTAAGCATAGTTTTTATTGGTTTTCTCGTGAACCGTTTCAAGTTGATGCGAAATGATCGGATCACAGCTTCCGTCAGACCCGATAATTTCGCACTTGAGGAGGGAGGAGTTATGCAACCGGCCAATGCACTAATCATAACACCAAACCCATGAATCTGCAAGCAATGCATTCTTGTAGCTGCAGCCGTGTGCCTTATCTCTTCCGCCCACACGAGTTGTGCCGTGAGGCTCATAGTTATAAGATAGAATTAATCATTCGTTTAGAGAATAAACTTCGTCTCAGACGTTTCATTTTAATTGTTGGATTTCATTTAAGATTTTTCCAAATAAGTTTTAAAGTTAGTTTTTAAAAATCCAATTAACGTTCCCGTAACCTTTACTAGGTGAGTCCTTTCGTTGCTGAACCAGTCATAGCACGCTACGATGATGATGGAAAAGTCTGGTAAACATCATCATCATAATTGACCTAAGCGTCTATTCATTATTTCAGTGTTGGCAAAATATATTGAATTATAATTATAACTTTGTTTACAGAGGAATTGTACAAGTTGCAAGATAAAGGCGGAAAGAGAATCAACTGTGGGTGTTATCCGCTGTGTGATGACGTCAACTACGTACTACAATCAAACGTAAGGCTTTGGTTTTCCAAGTGGGGGACCATCATGACGCAGTCGTTGCAAATCCGTTAGGAATTAGTATGCTTTCAACTATTATAGCCGCCATAGTTAGTTAGGTACTTTTTAGTCACTCGCCGTTTTACATAATGAATGTTCTACATTATAAAATATACATAATGTAAAATTGTTTTCAGGTGCTACAAGAATGGTTCCTTGGTACTAACCTTCAATGGGGCATGGTCACCTATCCAAGGATGAGGTACAGACGAGACATAATCTTCGGTTTCACTGATGTGTTAGGTAAAATATACAGAATAAGACCCTTCCGGGATAGCACACATATAATGAATCACCCTGAAACCTTGAAAAACCACATGAAAATCCTTTCAGGCAATACTGAGCTTCTTCTTGTCGTGCCACTGATTCTTTCTTGGTCATCCTGTCTTTGGTCAGTGACCAGGTTGAGGTATGGTGGCCCTGAAAAGGGCCTATGACCGTCGATGAAAGAATCAGTGTAGTGAAAGGATTAAAGTCCGCCTCTTAAAGGCTCCTTTCGTGCACTTTGAATACTGAGCTGAGGGTAACAAACACAATAGTAAGCAGGATTTTTTCATGTTTCTGTTTTCTTCCAGTTGCTGTGGGAGGCATGGCGGGGCTGTTCCTGGGCTGCAGCGTGCTCAGTTTCATGGAGATCGTCTACTTCCTCAGTCTCCGCCTCATCTGCTACGCTGCACGACCGCAAAAATCATAAATAAAACTAACTATCTACCACGGTGTTAGAGCGTGCTGAAAATTCTGCTCCCGGCCTCTTGGCACAACCGCTTTGTCCAAAGTCAAAGTCGAAGACAAAATGCTTTTATTTCAATAAAATCACTAGGATCACTTTGAAACGTCTTAGAAACTAGGTGAAGCTACGCCTGTTCCTCGCGACCAAGCCTAGAAGAATCAGGCAACAAACACGGCGCGAGTGTCTATAATTTTTTTCGATGATCCCTTTTCACAAAATGGAATTTAAAGCTTCAGTGTGGTGCCGATCGAACTAGGTGAGGCTCAAAAGAAAAGTAATCTAATTATAATCCCTAATAAATAAGAGCTTATAGAAATGTGAAAAAAAGAAGACAAATGTGAGCTTCAACAAATGATCTAAGGGCAGCACACGCTACACTTGAAGAAATGTGTATCTAATGCTTATATAAAAATTAAATAATACTTAAAATATGATGCAAGCAAAAACTGTAAAGACACTGCAAAGTGGCATTTTAGCTGTCGAGGAGCAGAGCGACTTCAGGCCATGCGGTTTTATCATTTATATAATCATTTAGTTTATAGTACGCTTTCTTAATAAGATTATTCTTTATGTACACTTTAAACCTTCTAATAGGAAGTTGCGTCGCGTTTACCGGAAGTTTATTTTAAAATCTTACCATATTCCCCATAAAAAAACCCATTTACTTTTTGTTATCTAAATTTTGGAATGCACAATTTATTTTTGTTTCTTGTGTCCAACTGGTTGTACCACGGGGAAGCAAGTTTACGCGTGGTTCAACAGGAGCAAGTAAGTTTTCCTAAGGTGTAACTCTGGTTGTACCACGAGTAAACAAGTAAGTTTATCCATAGGCTATCATAAGAGCAGAGGTTATATAATTATTGTCACTGTGTAGATACTGCAATGAAATTGCAACCTTTTCCACTTAAAATTTCTTGATCAGTGGTGATTGGTCGATATAAAAGTTGGTGGTGACAAGGAATAGATAGGACCACAGTTTGAACCTTATTGTCATGCTAAATTACTTGATCCAAAGATAATACACATTGGGGTCAAAACGACCCACCTCAGGTAAATTTAATTTAGGTTAGGTTAATCACCAACGACGTACATCGGGTCGTATTAACACATCGTATATTCAACCCTTAAGCACCTTGCTAATAATTAAGGTCTTTGGGACCCTTGTGAATTGTTTGCCCAATTTAGCAATATCACCGCCAATTGAGGGTTATGGATAAAACGGGTCAGTTCTGTTAAGTGATATTAAAGGGTTAAGTAAATTGTAATGTCTGCTATCTATTGTGAGACAAGCGGTTGCTTGCAGTTTTACCTTAGTGACAGCCCCTTGGCCACTTAACACAAGTACATCCTGTTGGATACGGTGACAATAATCCATTGACTTTTGAATTTCGATCGCTAGCAATTTCGCAAAACCTGGAACTATAAAACGTTTTGAATCATCCGATACTTGACCTGCGATGGACTCGCTAGCACCTCGATAACGTCTATAACAATGAATGAATGAATGAATGAATGAATGGCTTTAGTTGCATGAAGTATAGTAATGCTAAGCTAACTTTTCTTTTGAGCCTCACCTTGTTCGATCGGCACCACACTGAAGCTTTAAATTCCATTTTGTGAAAAGGATCATCGAAAAAAATGAAAGGCACCAAGCCGTGTTTGTTGGCTGATTCTTCTAGGCTTGGTCGCGAGGAACAGGCATAGCTTCACCTAGTTTCTAAGACATTTCAAAGTGATCCTAGTGATTTTATTGAAATAAATACCTTTTGACTTTGACTTGACTTTGACTATGACTAAGGAAATAGTTTCAAAATCTCTTACAAGCACCTTGTCAATAAAACCGAAGTAATTATCAAGTTATCTCGCCTCGCCAAGACGAAGCAACAACACATCGTCATAAAAGGCTTAATTCAAGGGTTGGGGGTGAATGGAGGTGGGGGGTTAAGATTATTGTTTGGAGTTAGCGAGAACGCCGAGGTGTAATTTAATTCTAAGACGCTACCTTAAAACGATGTGTGTATGGGGTTTGTGACGGTATCGATAAAAATTTATGTTACACTATTTTGTATTGCCCTGGCCTATTTTTTTTTGCTAAAGTTAGCCGACTATGATGTTTTTAATGCTTATTTTTCAATGAGTAAATACAATAAAAATATTTAAATGAAAGAACTGTGTTTTAAACTACACTATTTTTACAGCATCTATGTATAACGTGATGGGCAGACTTAATAAACATGGAATTCTTAAAATAACTGTATAGGAATCCCAAATTAAGGATATAGAGCGCGATCCCTTGCTACATGCATTGTCATCCCGTGCCTTATGCTTCAAGTAATTGTTAAGCAAAGTTTCCTCGGTACAATTTTTCAAAAGCAATTTCATCGATACTTTTGCACATCACTACGCGTAACTGTATTAATCCTATACATTAAGATTTTAATTGCGGGCATCAAGTGGCTTTTGTTTAGCAACCCTAGCGTTAAGGGTTGTGCTGTTTATCTGCACACGTGGGGATGTTAATTTCACCGGTGCGAGGTAATAAGTTGGGAAGAATGAATTGGGTGGAAGCTGCTGAGATTACTGAAGTGTCTTCTGCCTCAGTGTCATCAAAGATTTTGATCTTTATTATTATTATTATTATTTATTTATTTATTTATTACACAAAAGGAATACAAATGAATGGTAGTTAATGTCTTAAAACCTATGTTAGGTTTGTCTAGACATTAGGTTCTCGATATTGAATGTAAGAAAAATTGTAAACAATCTTTACTTATTTTCTATGAAGAGCGAGCGCATGTAAAGATAACACCGTCACAGAATAGCTAAAAGTATGTACCTAGTGCATAGGCACAGCAGAAAAATAAAACCCGTCAGGTGAGTTGAGTGGAAGCATAATAGCCAATGCAGTGGTGTTAGTATGCATTACTATCGCTACGCGTGTGTGAGTGCGCTTACGACATATAGGATGCTCCGTTTATAGCTTTTAAAATTTATTGGGAAAGGAAATATTTTTTTAAAATGTTTTTAATATTATTTTTATTTATTTTATTTCTTATTTCAAATGGTAATTTGTTAATTAGATGGGGAATTATATATTCTGAAGTGATGCTTCTAGTAGTTATAGAATGACTTTTTAGGACTTGAATTTCCGTGCGAAAGTATTGTTCAAGAAGTAAGTTTAGTTCAACTTTTTCGTGTATAGGTAAAACACCACAGTTATGTGTAGCTATTACCTACAGATAATCCCTTTACTTTGCCGGGTAAAATAATTTAAGAGAGCACTATGTAAATTTTTGAAAAAAAACTTACTTTAGAAAATGCGAGAAAGGAAAATCACAAAATAACTTTGATAATAATAATTATTGAAAAACTTAAAGAACTCTGTATAAATTATATTGCAACTGATTTAGAACTTGAATTAATATTAAGGACTGCCAAAGGGGCGGATGAAAGAAGATTGAAATGGATGTGTGGATGAGATAAGATAACGAATGACTTTAAGAGGAAGTTTGAAAGTGGCACCAGTGACAAAGAAGGTGAAGAGTATGGGCATGTTATGAGGAGCGAAGAATGACATATATAATAGAATAGATCTGTAAAACTAAAACTAAACTAAATGAAATGGAATGGAATAGAATAGGATTTATTTGACACACATATGACGAGACATCCATGTTCATATCTAACACTCTGTTAGATATGAACATGGATGAGGTAGGCCAACGAAAAGATGGATAGACTGTATACATATATGATAGACTGCTGAGATGATGACTGATAGAAGGAAATGGAAGAACGCCGGTGACGGTTTGGACAAAAGCCAGGTCAAGAGTACCCTAAATTGACGAGCATGTTTGAGAAATGTGATGAGAGTGAATGAAGCAGAAGAAGTATGTCAGGATCGTAGCAAGTAGAAAGCCGTGGGCTCTGCCTACCCCTCTGGGAAATAGGCATGATTTTATGTATGTAACTATCCAAATAATCATTTTCAACAACATGACATGCACAACAAAATGACAAAAAATATTTTGATGTCAAATACAACTGCCCCAAAAGCAGTTAAGATTGCATGACCGCGACTAAACCCCACAAATTACAAATGAAGTCTATCGACATTACCATAGATTCATTTATCGATAACTTATCAAGCACTAATCCTGAAACAACGATCCTATTTCACACAAAGCTGTTCACATTGAACCATTTATAAAGGCAATCGCCATAAAACATTTATAATATCGATACACGCGCTCGATAGCCACACTATTCGCCCCACCTTGGGGGCTATGCAGACGGGCGAACTTTTCGTCTTTTTATATTATGTTGCTATGACATACGAGTTACTGGCTTGCTTATAATAATAATTCTTTAATAATAATCAATAATCATTTATCAATTTATAATCTTTATTGCGTACACAATGATAGTCATGAACCTAATTATTTAAAATATTTACACTTTAATATTACAATCAGCGGTCTCATCGCAAGTAGCGATTTCTTCCAGACAACTTTATTTATCTAGAACTAAGTCGTGTCTCTGATTGTTTCTTGGTCATTCTGTATTAGTTTAGTGAGCAGGTTGAGGTAAAAGGAACTAGAAGGTAGGTAAACTACTAGGTCTAAAAGGTGCTCCTGAAATGGTCCTATGACCGTGTCGGTCAAAGAATCAGTGTAGTGAAAGGATAAAAGTGCACCTCTTATAGGCTCCTTACGTGCACATGTCGCATGTCTTCGAATTTTTAGGTTCTAGGACATCCCGAACCGGCGAGTAAAATTTTATTTTATTTTATTTTTATATATTTATGTTGTATTTTTTAGTCGCTCGTTTGTAAAGGTACTTTATGATATCCAGATAAAAATACACTCAGATTTATGAGATTTTTTCTGCTTTTCGATAAATAGTTGTCTTAAAGGGCGTTAGGGCGGGCCTACCTCATTTCTCGAAGGTGGATAGCTTTTTTGCTGATAAAGAGATGACGAATGAACATAGGTGGGAGATATTTTATGGGGTTTTTGGGCTGAGCAGATGAATTATTGGGGGACTTGTCCATTTTGGAAATGAGAGCGGTTTATTGGGTGTTTTTTGTCGCAGGAAATTTTATAAAGCACCTTTATTAAAGTTACGTGTCCGCTCAGTCAGCGTCTAGTTTAAAGTTGGTTTTATGAATTCCTTTATTATTTGTCAGCTTATTAGCTCGTTTTTTGCTTCTCAGTGACAGTTGTCATCATGTCGCATGTTGAGAAGCAAAAGCATGCTCACATACTTCTTCATGTCGTGTCACTGATTCTTTCATGGTCATCCTGTATTATGTTAGTGACCATGTTGAGGTATGGTGGCCTAAGACCGTCGATGAAAGAATCAGTGTTGTGAAAGGATTAAAGTGCGCCTCTTAAGGCTCCTTTCTATATATATATACATACTAAAAACACCCAACAATAAATTTCTTCATATGTATGCTATCCCAATAGGGACTTATTCTCACACAATTGGCAAAAAAGTTTGTTCTTTGAATTTGTTTGTTCTTTTGTTTTGAGAGGAGGAAGGGCACAGCGAGATTTTCTCGTTCTGAATTGGAGCAGCCCGCCTGGGGAGGTATCTCCGCCTTAAGAAGATCGCAGCCAAATAACATTATTTGTTTTCAAATAGTATTGTGTTCCTGCGATGAGTAAGGTTGCCAGAGCTCTTTAGGGGGAGGGGGGTTCGGGGTCGGCAACGCGTGCGTGATGCCTCTGGTATTGCAAGCGCTCATAGGCTACGTTAACCGCTTACCAACAGGTGGGCCGTATGCTTGTTTGCCACCTAAGTAGTATAAAAAAAAAAAAAAAAAAAAATTAGCATTAGATGGATATCGCACGCTGTTTGAACACTGAACTGAAGGATATCAATAAATTAGGCAGACTCATTACAAAATATCACAGTTACTAACTTCATCAATTGCCATTCATTACCACAACAATGGGTTACCACTTCCTGTCACTCGTTTGATGTCTGACAGGAAGGGGGTGGTACGTTAAGGGGGCACTTGCGGGGATCACCACGAACAAAGATTCAACTAGAGACAAAACACGCTTACTTAAGGTTGTTACCTATTGGGTATAGGGTGTTCTCATTCCGACAGTTCGAAAAGTTGAAAAAATCTACACAAATATATACAAATTTGTTTTGGAAAGAAAATAATGCCCTGAACGCCTAAGTTCTAATAGCGATTTTTTTTTTTTGCAATATTTAGATGATTTTGAAGCAAAATAATCATTAAAACTGCATGTATGTTACTGATAAAATAATTGTTTGCCTGCTGAACTTGTTAACATTCGTACCTATATAAGCAATATGGTTTAGATTATACATTGTTATTAAACTCTCACGACAAAATACATTAAAGGACATGCAGGTTTTTCTATTATGTTACAAAATGTACCTATACATCAAAAGTTTTATGTTTTATCTGGCTTTTAATCCTTTATGCGCATCCTGTATAACTTCACTCACCTCTAAGAGCGACGTCAGAGACACGCGACTCAACTAACTTTTTAACGAGCTATACTTTACATTATCTGTATCGGAACGTTCATTGTTGATGGCATCGCAGCTTGGAAGATGATTATGGATTCTGTTCACACAGTACATTCATCTTTGCTTTGGTTCACCTGTTCTTATATATTACACATTCATATTAACCACTCTTCTCGTTACTTGCATGTAAGTATATAGTTTTGTGCAAAATACTATACTTAATAATACTGAGCCTGTTTTAGGAAAATCATCTTTGGTTGAGCCGATCAGGAAAAGTCGTAAATTCAGTTCTATTACAGGTATGCTTCACGATAATCGTAAAATAACTATATTTAGTTTATTTGGTAGTAAAAGATGCACTCTGGTGAGTCATCATCATAAATGCATCTTCTTCATAAAACTAGACAATCACGTAGACTACTCACAGCTGCAAATCTACAGTGCCTCCGCCTTACAGAAGATCGCAGCTAAATAACATTATTTGTTTCAAATGTTTGTTCTGTGTCTGGGTGTTAAATATATATCTATTATGTGGCTGGCCTCATAGCTCAGTTAGTAGTAACTCTTCCTTCTGCGCTAGAGGTTACGGGTTCGATCCCCGCACTGGACAAACATTTGGAAATTAACACAGATGTTTGTTCTGTGTCTGGGTGTTAAATATTAATCTATTATGTATATCAGTCTCTGGTACCCATAGTACAGGCTATGCCTAGTTTGGGATCAGTTGACCCTGTGTGATATGTCCGGAATATTTATTTATTTATTATGTATATCAGTCTCTGGTACCCATAGTACAGGCTATGCCTAGTTTGGGATCAGTTGACCGTGTGTGATAATGTCCGGAATATTTATTTATTTATTTAAATAGTGTTGTGTTCCTGCGGTGAGTAAGGTTGCCAGAGCTCTTTAGAGGAGGAGGATTCGGGTCGGCAACGCGTGTGTGATGCCTCTGGTATTGCAAGCTAGCATTAACACTTTTTTTTTTATACAACTGAGTTGGCAAACGAGCATACAGCCCACCTGTCACTTACCAGAAGGTGGGCCGTATGCTTGTTTGCCACCTTAGTTGTATAAAAAACAGTGCCCAGTTAGGTATCTACAGAAGAAACCATAAAATCACAAAGATGACGTGATGCTAGTTTGATCATACTCGTTAAATGAAGTTAAATATCTCTCAGCACTTTTAGAACTTATGTTATAGTTAACTATTCGGCTGATCTCTATCAATGAGTGCTTTTAGGTTTTAATAATTACTCGATATATATTACACTATTCTAGCTAATCTCTATAGGTACTTGCCTGTACTCAAAGATTTGACTAACAAAGTAATATTTAAGTCGGCAAAAGGTTCCAGAATGAAACGATCACAATCGCCAGCGTGAGAACAAGAATATTTTGGCGGCTCTTAACATACGTAGATATTTTTATTGGATTTTTTGAATTCATAATTCATTTATTGTTTGTGAACTTAGGTACATTGATAGATGGTGAGTTTTAGAGTACAGATCACTAGATTCTGACATCGGTCATACAAACATTATAAATACAAAGATTTAAATCAATATTAATTATATTACAAATTACATAATAACTAATAAGGAACAAATTCAAAAAAATATATAAATTTATCATTAATGTCAATCTTATATAATATTAAATTAAATTAAGTTTGTCATACAGAAATTCGTTTATACTATATTATGCTTATTTAACTAAAATATCATTCAATTTGAGCTTAAATTCACTAATAGTAATAAATAAATTGAATCAGTAATTGCAGATCGTAGGTGTCCATTTTAATCTTTTCAAGCTAGTTACATATATATTTAGTGATAGAAGTGCCACAAAAAACATCGTAATTGCTATACGCACGTTTCATTAACTCTTTTGGCGGTTGGATCCGCTTTTTGGATAGAGCGGATCAAATCAGCCGTTTATTTGTGCGAGTTCGCTCGTCCGCGGCGGATCTCTTATGCTCAGTAAACTCGCGGTTTACGGGCATTTAAATGATTCTGTACTAAAACTCATAGTTTAGGTAGATAACGTTAGTAGGTGTCCTAATGCACATTTTATAAGCTACTGATCGTGATTTTAGACGTATTTCAAGACTATTAGTTTACCAAAACACTGCACATTTCAGCAGGAATATGCATCAATGTTATAAGTACTTAGTACAATACTTGGAAAAATAATCTATAATAGATAACTGATTATAAAAGTTATTCGTCTAAGCAGGTATATTCATAAATATTATGTCAAACTAGAGTCAAACTAAACTGCTAGATGTCGCGGGTTCGATCCCCGCACTGGACAAACATTTGTGTGATGAACACAGATGTTTGTTCTGTGTCTGGGTGTTAAATATATATCTATTATATTATGTATATCAGTCACTGGTACCCATAGTACAGGCTATGCCTAGTTTGGGATCAGTTGACCGTGTGAAATGTCCAGAATATTTATTTATTTATTTATTATTATTTAAACTTATGTGAAGTAGTAGATAGCTTGATATAAAATTATTAAGTCTCCATTCAATTTATTTTTTTATACTTTGGACTACTACTACGTAGGGAGCCAGTTGCATAAAATTAACGACGTACCTACGTAGAGTACCAAAATTAATGTACTTAAACATGATCACAAACATACCGAAAATCAGCAGCAATCGGTTCAAATTACATCGTAATTACTGAAATCGAATGGAATCCAAACGAATCAGAATCCATAAATCCATAATTCTGAAACACCTTATTCGTAAAATAATAAACGATAAGTTTTTTTTTTATATTGCGAAATCTTAAAATTTTTAGTAATCAATAAGCAATACTTTATAGTTCTCTTCTTCTTCTTCCTGCCCTTGTCCCACATTATGTGGGGTCGGCACAACATGTTTTCTTCTTCCACTCTCTTCTGTTAGCCGTCATCTACGCACTCACTTCTTTCTTACTCATGTCATCTTTAAAACAATCCATCCATATTTTCTATATACCTCAATACTTAATACTTATCTCAATACTTAATAGTTAAGTTAAGTTTTTTCAATGTTTTTACTGCCGACATAACACGGCCTGATTCCTCAGGCTGATGATGATGATGAAATGATCCTACTCATATTATAAATGCGAAAGTTTGTGAGGATGTTTGGATGTTTGTGGTTCAATCATGCTGTAACGGCTCAACTGATTTCGAGGAAACTTGGAATAAATTGAGTTCTATACCTAGAATAGCATATAGGCTACTTTTTATCTAGCTAACACGCGAAGCCGCGGGCGGAAGCTAGTTAAAAATATATTGTAAAGCCAAACAACTAAATACTTACACGTCAGCCTAGTGGAATTAGCCGATGTTTTAACTATTGTTGTAGCTATGCAACGTGTGCTTAACTAGTATACCTACTATCCTGACACATAGCTTATTCTGTTAACAAAAATAAAAAAACAACTAAATTATTGAGTTTGAACTGATTTGACCCCAAAACAGCAGATTTTTACACAGCTGTTTCAATGAAAAAACGAATTTTCACTAGTGTAGGACATACTTGACATTCGGGTGTATAATAATCCCTATTGGGATAGTATACACATTAAGAATCACCTTGTATTTTATGCTTTAACCAATGATATAATTTCAGAAATTAGAGACACTTAAAACTTTATGGATTCCAAATTTTATGGATTTTGATAGTACACTTCGGTCCATAATGAGGGGCATATTAACACTAGCCATAAAGTTGCCGACTATTCGGCAATCATGTCAATTCGGTTCACGATATCATCACGCGGCCGGTTCACACTTTCATTTTGTGTTTATCTGCGTAATGTGATTGGATGGGCCTTAATTTCACAGTTTTCATATCAGGTATTGATTGAACTTACTCATGCATTGCATGGCCGTGGTGGCCCCGGCTTAAGAATAGGCCCCTCCATATCTACCTATCCGCGGATGTCGTAAGAGGCGACTAAGGGAAAAAAGCTAGGGGATGGGCAGCAGCGTCCCTCATTTTAACAACGATAGCTCTAACTGCGCTCGCCAACCCGCATGCCCAGCGTGGTGAGTATGGGCAAATCCCCCCCCATGATAAGGAATTCGTTCAGTCTGTGGGGGAGGCCATGTTCATCAGTGGACGTCGTACAGCTGAAATGATGATGATGATGATTCATGCATTCATGATTCGACCTTGCTGAAATAAAGAAAATATGAAAATTAGGAGCCGGATTAAGCGCTCCCGACCCGTTGTTCAACTGTGATGTCCAACTGGTTGTACTACGGAGAAGTAAAGTTAACCACGGTTCAACTGGTTGTTCTATGGGGAAATATCTTTACCAATGGTTCAATTCGAGTGAGTTTTTCTTTCCTTGGTCCAACTAGTTGTACTACTGGGAGTTGAATGTATCTATGGAACAACTACTGGTAATAAACAGGAAAAGGTTATCTATCAATGCTGAAGTGCAATGCAATTACTACCTATTTTGATTAATTTTGCCGGTATTTAGGTCAGTTTTTGTAAAAAAAAAAGATCAATTTGATTACATTAAAATTGTAAAGTTGTCAGTACATCGTCTTCTCTCTTTTGTTCGTGGTAAGATAGTATGGAGTAGGTACAACTTTTCATCTTCTAACTTAGCACTACAATAAATCCTCTTATGAGAGAGCAGTACAATGTACGGTCGCGAACTTTAATCATGGGACCCACTTCCTAGATATTTTCTATGAACAATCAATGTAATAAGGTCTAAAGCTCCAAATCAAATAGTAATATGCGTCTAATGTTTCATGTCAGATAAGAAAGCCACGTAGACAAGATAATAAGTTAAATTTTCACAAATTATTACTACTGCAAACATTATTTATAATATACCTTTGCCTGCAGCAAACGGCTAACAATTTTAAGATCATTTACACGAAGGAGGAGTAGGGATTCACGAGATATCGTGGTATTGAAATGTGGGTTCGAAGATTCTGAATTGAAGGAAACCTCGATGACCTACGGCAGGCTTGAGGTTTACTCTATAACGATCAGGAGGACCTTCATGTTATGGGATACCATCACAGCCAGCCGGCAAAAAAAAAATGGCCAGCAAATCTGACGATTTAAAACCAAACCAAAGCAAACCGGATTCGTGCGCGTGATGTGAGCGTCCACGACGCGCGTCAACAACACCATTAGCAACTTATATATAAAATAGTACCTACGTTTGCTGTACGACATTCAACCTAAAGTTAGTCCTAAGTTAAAGTTCGTGACTGTACCTCCGAGTTGGAGTAAAAAACTAAAAGTAGGGATTAAAGCGCCCCGCGTAGCTAAGGTGGGTGTACACGTGAAACCACTCAGTGCGCCATTAGCTCTGCGGGGAGTGTGCACCTAGCTTAGGATATGTATTATCGTTTTAATTTTGTTGCGGTCGTTGGGTTAAGCGTTTTCTAGGAGAGTTGAGTCCATATCAGTTTTCCCGGCAAACAGCAATATTTTTCTAAGAAAAATTGTATATTTCCAATATTGACAGGTAATTCACCATTTCACGAATGTGGACACTAAAATGAAAACACTTTTAATCACCTCGAATCAAAATAGAACGTTTCACGTAATTTATGAGCGCGACATTGTTTGAAAAACACACTAAATCTAAACTAAGTCAATAAATCGTGTTGAAATTCTTTTACAATTTTTAATTGAACACTGAAAGAAAACCGCAATAAAACCAATTCGACGATTATTTTGAGGAACGATAAATGACGAAGAAACGTGATAACATGACATTGCAAGCTATGTTACATTCTGGTTTTCCTTTGCTTGCAGGTAACTTGGTTGGTTAGCGAAATATAAATAATTGATCATTTTATATTTCAGATTATCTAATTTATTTATAGCATAGATATTTATTTAATATGTACTAGTTAATTCAATAATAAGTTAACTATAAAACAAAATGATTAGAAGGTAGCTTACACTTACTAATGTTTATAACTTACTAATTAATACAAAATCAGGGATTAAGGCAATGAAGGTCAACGCCAGTCGACGGAGTTACGGCAAAGCGATTTTATAGCGAGCTGCACAATGAAATTGAAACAAAGGTAAAGGTGTAGATTCTGCTGATGCGTTAAAAATGTTGCCGTCCCTTTAATATTAATTTAAATAAAAAGGACGGTCATAATTTGTAGAGTGTCAAATTAAGTTAGTTTGGGATATTGCAACAATAGAATTTACACTATTAGGATTTATTTATAGATACTTGCGGCTGAAGTGCATCGAGCGCGCGGTGGAGTGGCGCCTAATTTCAGCTGTATGCAGTAAATATGATTTTCTTAGCGATAAATCGACTGAAAATGTCGTTTTCATATCATTTTGAAACCGTTAAAATATCGTTTCTCAAAATATACCGCCAAATAAATCTGTCTCGAGCGCAGTAACGACGCGGGACAGTACACGCGACCTTGTCACGACCAATTATGTTATAGAGATGAAAGCGCCACAAATAAATGAAAATTTGTCCCGAATAATAATCTTCGTATAGAAGTGAAACCAATCTTTAGATTTTTGTCATAATAAACTTGTATTTTTTATCACCATCGTGAGGGGAATTTTCAAAAAAAGAATTAAAAAATTAATCGTCGTCGCGAGGGGAAACTTAAAAATATATAATCAATTTGACAGCTGTTGTCGTGAAAATAATCTAAGTCTCGTATCTTATTGTTGGTAGTGGAATTTCATGGAGCAAGTTTCAATAAAAATCAAAATCTACAGCATTTTCTATGAAACGAATGACTGTTGTCTGTGTGAGTGGCATGACTTAAAATACCAGATACAGTCTAATGTCAGTTTGTGGTAGAGTGAAAAAATATTAGATTGTGCGATATTCAAGAACAAAAATAATCTAACGGGGTTTAAGTAATAAAAAGTTCATTGGTCAGAAAACACGCGAATTCTGGATAGTGGCACTCTCGGTCTTGAAGATCTGTGTTATCTGTTCAGACGTTTTTTTTTTTTTTTTTTTTCGAACGGATTTTTATGCTGTGGGTCTCGTACGACCACTGTCAGCTACACCGGGCTAGGTGTTCTGACGTTCATAGGTTCTTACTTTTTATATCGAGTTGCTAGCAAGCATTTACGTGTCTAGCGTAGGAGTTCCACTTCTACGTTCTTGTATAATAAATAACTAAATGTTTTTTTGTAGGTGTGACCAATCGAGACCTAATGAAATAGGCCAACGTGTGAAATGAGGGGAAAATAGAGCGAGTTAATTAATAAAGAACAAAAATTGGTTGAAATTGCGGAAATAGGAAATTATGTCACCTTTTGTTTTTTTTTAAAATCTTTTTTAAAACATAAAATTGCAATAAAAGATTTTTTGAAGAAACTTAAGAACTAACGAAGAAATACTAAAATATAAATTGGGTTTTAGGATTGAACGGGACTTGAACCGACGAACGAAAAATAGGACATAATCATTCCTCCCACTAGATCAGTGCTCTCAAAATAATGAACGTTTAATATAAATTTGAAGCTACTAAATTCAAACTCCATTGTAAACTGCGGCGAGTTTATAGAAAACCCATAAATTTAACTAATAAATGACTGCGGCTTGGCCCGCGCCTATTCATCATGCACTGCAAGAGATTTTGCATAAGCACACTGATATTTATAAATCTTTGAATATTCTTTTGGAGTTACCAAATTATTCATAGAAAAATGCATCAATTATACGATTTGGATTATTCAAGTGTTTATTTTAATGTTTTCTACAGCATGGAATTCATCACAACATCGTGTCTATTTATTGAACACCTACCTGACTATTTTTCTTTTGAGCCTCACCTAGTTCGATCGGCACCACACGAAGCTCAAATTCCACATTGTGAAAAAGATCATCGAAAAAAATGCTAGGCACGCGCGCCGTGTTTGTTGCCTGATTCTTCTAGGCTTGATCGCGAGGAACAGGCGTAGCTTTACCTAGTTTCTAAGACGTTTTAAAGTGATCATAGTGTTTTTATTGAAATAAATTGAACACCTTTTGACTTTATTATGAACCTATATAAATAAAAATAAAAGGGCATTTATTCACCAAGAATCCTACACACAGCTATAAAAATACAATTGGTAATTTACAAGTTTTGGTATGTATGTAGGTAGACAGGTGAAATGGTCGAGGGCTCAGCTACGCTACTTTTCAGCCTCGCCATAAAATGTCTGCTGTCGTCACAGCAAGTTTGATCCTCGGAAGCCATCAGCCGCTATCAGGCGATGAAGAGAAGGGCACAGGTCATTATTATAACCTATGTAAGTAGGTAGGTAAGTATGGTATAACATCGAGCTAGCAGCAAATGGCATCCGACATCCAGGATAAAATAAATTTGTGTGAAACTATAGTACAATATTAGGTATAACGCACCTAGGCATACTGTTCCACCGATACATGCTTGCCGAGCAGAAGCGGCAGAAGCCAACCGCTCAGTCACGCAAAACATTTTTAATCATAGTATAGTATAGCCAAGTATGGGCACCTATCCGTTACTATCTACTATATCTAATCAAATGAAGATTTTTCTACGCATCCATGTATTTTCCATACTGAAATAGCACACCCCACCCACAAATTCGGTATGAAGATTCTACATCTTCGAAATCATTAGTCAACGACGCTAGTTTGCGACTCACTAGCGATTCAAAACGTCAGAAACTGAAGCTGCATAGAATCAGTTCTAAGAACTTCGTTAAAACGTTTTCAAGACACTTTAAGGTGTAAACCCATTACCATTACCGTAAAGCGAGTGACACACGCGATCCAAGTGCTGCAAAATGGTCAATTAGAGTCGGCGCACATTAGCGACAGTGTCGCCTTAATGATCTTCCTAGGTGTGGAGTGCTAAATATAACCGCGTCGTGAGCTCGTGTCGTGAAGTGTGGAGATGGCTTTATTCATTTTTAGATTTATAACGAACTTCAATAAAAAAGTTCTTCTTAAAGTTACACCAGAAGTCTGAACAATATGTTTCAGATTTCAAGAAAAATGTTATGCAATTCAGTTTTTTTTTTTTATGTTATACGGAGGCAAACAGGCTTACGGCCCACCTGATGGTAAGTGGTTACCGTCGCCTATTGACATCAGCAACACCTGGAGCATTGCTAATGCGTTGCCTGCCGAACCCCTCCCTCCCTAAAGAGCTCTGGCAACCTTACTCACCGCAGGAACACAACACTACTTGAAACAAATAATGTTATTTTGCTGCAGTATAAAATAAAATAAAAACTGAGTATTCATGACTGTAATCCCCATAAATTAGGTAAATAATCCTATTAGATCTCCTGATTACCTATGTGATGATACCTGTACCTAGATCCTGGACCGTTTAAATGGTGTAGGCTTACCCAACTTATACATACTCGGTCCTACGACATCATTTTAGCTTACACTGCCTTTTCTACTGGAAAGACTCAACTGACAGAGCTGACTAACCTCCTTACATCTTTCCAGTTTATAAGGCTCTATGCTGAAAAGATGCCATAGGTATAGGTGGCCAATTCAACACCATCTTAAACTGTAATAGGCACTAAATCGTCCTGCAAATGTGTAAAAAGTACCACAGGTTCATAATTTTTCGATTGGAAAAATTTATTGTTGTACGACCGAGAGTCGAACACAAGACCCGAAGGTTGAGCCGCAAGCATGGCTAGAGGAAGATGTAAGATAGGTACCATATATTACATGTTCCTGTTCCACACCAATCAAACAGTATGCGATATTCCAAACTGCAAAGTTCGGCGTCAGGTTGCGCAGCGTATGCCAAACGCAACAGGGAAGCAGCGACGTGCCTCCACCTACGATGTAACCTGTGCCAAATATCGACCTGTGTGATGAAAGGTACGTAAATTCAGTTGCCTTTTTGCAATGGTTGTTGGCAATACGGCAAACGGCATGGATTTGATGTAAATACACCGTGACTAAAAAACATAGATGAAAATATAAACAAGATGAGTCATAGTTATTTATAAAGATAATAAAATCACAAAAAGTGTCACTTTGTAAAAGTTTATCTTGAAAAAATCCTCACTCCTCCTTTCGAGATGGTTAACATATTATGAATCACCTTTAATAAAATACGGTCTTCCACAATGCAGTAAGAGTATATTACACCTACCATCAATTTATGCATTTAGTTTACTGCCACCTTATGTGATAGGCCCTTTACGGTAATTTTATAAGAATCTTCGTAAGTCGTCGACATTGTAAAGATAATACCAATAACCAATATCCGCCATGATCTAGTTATTTGTTGAAACAGCTAAATATCCATTGCTGCGCTGAACAGCCTCAATTGAAACAATGATGGCACGCACAGATTGTCGTAAATAGGTACCTGCCGTTTATTGAATGAGCGTGTAAGCGAGGCAGTGACTGGCTCCAGCAGGCTTGAACACCCAGGATTATGTGGTGAAATACATAAGTGCGTGGACGTTCTAGCTACTAGCTCATGCGATGTAACTAACAAGGGAGAGTGCAAGTGTGTGAACGTTCTAGCTACTAGCTCATACGAAGTTACTAACAAGAGAGAATGAACGCCGCTTTCTAGCATTACAACATGAATAACGGGGTTTACAAACACTTGCCGGTGACGTAGGAAGTTACTAGCAAGGGTGAGAGAACGCAGCAAAATATCACTATAACGTGAGTCTTTACAAACTCTTGCCTGTGATGTGACGTTCTAGCTACTATCTCATACGAAGGGAGAGTGAATCCTTTAAGTATAAACTCAAAAATTGGCTCATCGATCAGTCGTTTTACGATCTAAAAGAGTTTCATACTCTTAAAATGCGTGACTAATTAGGTTATTATTGTTATTTATTCTATTGACTATTTTGAACTTACTAGAAAAGTAGGTAATTATCGTTTTTGCGTTATTTTAAACTATTATTCTATATTTGACGAAAAAATATATTTAATTTTGTGATGTTTAATACATACTAGGATAGTATTACCTATTTATGGACCTATTAATTATAATTTTTCTAATATTATTACCTACTGCAATGACGTGTAACCTGATTGTTATCAATAAATGAACTCTGAACTCTGAACTCTGAACTCTGTGAACGCAGCACTCTACCAATACAGTATGAATAGTGGTGCTGAAGCACACTTCCCGGTAGTATGGAAACCACGTTCTAGCTACTAGTTCATACGAAGGAGTTCCCTTCACTCAAACAGTGAACACAGAACTCTTCACTACCGCATGAATAGCGGTGCTTACAACCGCTTGCCAGTGATGTGGACGTTCCAGTTACTTGCTCGCAGGAACTTACTAGCAAGGGCAACGCAGCACAACACCTTTACAGCATAAATAGTGGTGCTTACGCACACTTGCCGGTAATGTGGTATGGCGTGCGTTTAACACACGTTTTAGCTATTGATATTGATAGTTATCTGTTTGGGTAACCGGACAGTGAACATGGCTTTGAATATAATGAGTATGGCTTTCTAACTCTCTGGATTTGTATGTTTGGCTTTACTTGAACTTATGATATTTATTTAGAATGGTGTTGTTTTAGTGCGAGGTCTACCTCACGGGCTCATAATGATGCAGGAAAAAATCGTAGGGAAACAGTTTGTGTTCTTAGAAATTATGATGTGCGTATATTTTGATATAACTGCGCTCGCTAACCCGCGTGCTCAGCGTTGTGAGTATGGGCAAATTTCCCCCACATGAAAGGAAGTCACTCTGGAAACCTGTGAGGGAGGCCGATGTTCAGCAGTGGACTCACCGGCTGGAATAATGATGATGATGATATTTGGATGGACGTATGAAGTGGTTAGCATTTATAAATACCACCCAACAGCTACTTAATTTTTTAAACTAAGGCTGTTCGCTTCTTTTGTAGCTTATCAACTACATAATTGTTATTACGCATACCTACCTCATTGATGCTTAAAATTTAATCACTTATATGACAGTACAGTACTAGATGACTTTTGTTACTCGATGAACTACACACTCTATAGATAAGAAACCTAGACTGCCTACTGCTACTTAGGTATTCAGCTCACTGGTTGTACCAACTTCTCCTGCCTCAATAACTTATAACCTTACTTAAAATATTGGGGTAATATTTTATTGGCCTTATATCTATTACAAGTTTGTATTTGCCTAGATTTAAGTAAACGCTGTGTTACCAATAAACAAATAAACAATAAACAGTCACATATATAGTCTTGTCCCGACACTAGGATTCCCTGTGTCGTGGGTATCAGAAATTACGAGTAGGTACCTACCATAGTACCACAACACCCAGACTCGGAACAAATATTTGTAGATCGTGCAAACTCTATATATCAGCTGAATTTAGGTAGCAATTTTGATTCCAAACTTCTCGTACATTTAGTAATAAGTTATAAAGATCCTAGGTATTAATTAAGAATGATAAAACTTTATTAACAGAAAAATAATAATAATAACAGTTGAAAATTAAGCTAAAATAATATTATACTAGGAATGAACTCTATTTTCTACGACTACGAATACAAGTAGAAAACAGAGTTCAGATCACCAACCAAAGGCAGCGTGCCCAAAAGGCTGGCGACGTTACCTCGTTGGATCGCTATACTGATCCTTTGTCCGAGGTAAGCACCAGCCCTTCGGACATTGGTCTCATCCACCAGCCTCCTAGATAAAGCATCGAACAGGAGCCACGCCCTAGGTATACTAAAAACAGTTAATTTGAGAAAGTTTATGACAAAAATATATAATTAAAATATTGATATAATTAACGCCCTTACTGGGATGGTATACATGTTATGAATCACCTTGTAGGATCAGAAATAACAGTTTGCGATTAGTCTCCTCACTAGCAAATTACAGATCCGTTTAGCATTTTAGGTGCTTTGATGAGTCACAAAGTAAATTAGAACTAATTGCGTACCTGTTTTGGCCACGAGTAAAAAGGAGGGGACATGGTTAAGGCGGGCCATGCTCCTCGGACACCTGGCTTTGTATGTTACTGCGTAGAGTGGGCAGCATGGAATATTGAATATTTTCAATACTTCATCCATCAAGAAGGAAGTCCCATCTGGAAATTTCTATGCCCATGATTTCATGCCAAAAAGTGGCACTGTATGCTAGCTGTAACGAGGTTCTTCTAGGCGCTTGTATGCTAATTTATCCCCTTATAGAAAATGGGGAGAGAGATTCGCATAACATTCTTATGTTTTTTTCCCAATAGGTACAGGAAGTTTTTTTTTTACCGGATATATCACCCACGGTCAACTGATCCCAAACTAGGCATAGCCTGTACTATGGGTACCAGAGACTGCTATACATAATAGATAAATATTTAACACCCAGACACAGAACAAACATCTATGTTAGTCACAAATATTTGTCCAGTGCGGGAATTGAACCCGCGACCTCTAGCGCAGAAGGCAGAGTTACTACCAAATGAGCTATGAGGAAGTGGGGAGAGATTGAGAGAGAGACGTATAAACGTCAGACTTGACGACTTTATTAAAAAAAACTAGCATGCCAGTTACTAGTATGTATCACTTTGACTCAGAATACTTGTACTGTCTTGTCTCATACCTAAAATCCTATAGTTTCCAACGGATTTTGCTATTACCTAGTATTTCCTGTCATTACGAAACTGGGCTTAGACCAGGTATATTTAAAAGTCAAAGTCAAAAGGCATTTATTTCAATAAAATCACTAGGATCACTTTGAAACGTCTTAGAAACTAGGTGAAGCTATGCCTGTTCCTGGTTTGACATTATTACATAAAACAACTGTATGTAATAACACGTCACAAAACCAGGGTTTATTTAGACCTCGTCTAAACTCAGTTTCATAATAAAAGGGTTAATGTTAGAGTACAAAGGTGTAAGTACTGAAAAAAATACCACCTTTGTACTTACTCGTAAGCAACCTCCATCCACCGACTCCCTACGACTGCATTACAAACATTATATATCCTTAACATATATCCTTGTGATAGCAAACATAGTCAATGGAAAATCACAGCCTATGGAATCCACATTAGCGTTGACAACCCTAATCCTGGTACTTGCGACAACGCATTAGTAACTATTAGTGCTGGGACGGCTTGAGCCGCGTAATGAAGACTAATCGACAATTAATTCAACAGGTTAAAGCGCAACACTATTAGCTTACAGAATCTATAGTTTGTTACAGTACTAGTAACTATGGAGATATTTTTTTATTAGTGAAGTGAACTACATCGCAAAACTTACTAGTGCGCTATACCAGTGCTCCCAAACGATGAAGGTAAACATCGTGAAGAAACCGGCATGTCCTAGAGCCAAAAAATTCGAAGACATTTGACGTGTCCACAAGAGGAACCTCTAAGAGGCGCACTTCAATCCTTACACTATACTAATACTATCACCGACGACGGTCATAGGCCCTTTTCAGGGACCAAAAAAGAATCAGAGACACGACAAGTCAAGTCAAGTTCGTCTTTTAATCGTTTTTTTAATTTTCCCCTTAAGCTTAAGGGGCATTCACGTATGCGGTCACACGTGTCCCTGTGTCCTGTCGCCATTTCATCTATTCTAGCTGTAGTTTATTTTCATTTAAATTTGGTGAATATCTAGACATACACGTTCAATGAGAACGAAATTTCTCATTAAATGCGCTTATTTTATTACTTTGTAACACGTGCCTAGTTATTATAAAACAAATTAGTTAGATTTGTTCCATATTTTATATCGATTTGGTGGGGATTTGTGCCACGATGAAATTCTAATCAAAATGCTATGTCTAATTGTAAGGTAGTCAACAATCCTAACTCGAATCGACATTTAAAATATATTTATAACGTTTTGCAAGTCGGTCTAATGTATTCCGGAGCTAAAAAGTAATAAATATCTTTGAGGCTGTCGATCATAAACATGCAGGTACCAGATTAATGTCTCCGATAGATCTTTCTATTACAGTGAACAATAAACATTGCCTCAACAAAGCACTCATCAAGTCATTAAATCAATGTTGAGACAATGTTACTGCACTTGCCTTCCTGGCGCGACATCTCTCAACTAAAGTGGACGCAAAAAAAAATAAAATTAAACCAATTCTTATTTTGCTCGGAATAGTGCCGTTAATTTAATAAGATTAAGATACCTATTCATCATCATCATTTCAGCCGTACGACTTCCACTGCGGAACATTGCGTCCCCCACAGACAGAGTAAATTCCTTATCATGTGGGGGGATTTGCCCATACTCACCATGCTGGGCATGTGGGTTGGCGAGCGCAGTTAGAACTATCGTTGTTAAAAAATGAGGGACGCTGCTGCCCATCCCCTAGCTTTTTTCCCTTAGTCGCCTCTTACGACATCCGCGGATAGGTAGATATGGAGGGGCCTATTACGGCCAGATACCTATCAGATACCTATTATTCATAACTAATACAAAATCGGATCCATTTAAATAGGAACCGTTTTTTTTTTTTTTTTTATACGGAGGCAAACTGGCTTACTGCCCACCTAATGGTAAGCGGTTACCGTCGCCTATTTACATCTGCAACACCTGGAGCATTGCTAATGCGTTGCCTGCCCTGGAGAAATCTTTTTGTATTTTTCTTAAAGCTCTTCATGTTGTAGGTTAGCGGGAAAACCTCGGAAGGAAGCTCATTCCACAATTTGCACGTATGGGGGAGAAAGGATCTCGTAAAGCGAGTGGTTCGAGATACCCACGTGTCGATGAGATTTGGATGAGCCTTATTCCGGTGACACGAGGTCCGATGGTAGAACCTCGATGCGGGTATGAGGTCAAATAGTTCGTCAGAACACTCACCATTGTAAAGCCGATAGAGCACACAGAGCGAGCCAATATCACGGCGCTGGCTCAAGGGCTCCAGCTTACTAGTGAGCTTAGGTTCGTCGTCAATTCTGACGGCTCTTCTCTGAAGGGAGTCGAAGCGGAGGAGCTGATACTCGGGGGCGCCGTGCCAGAGATGAGAACAGTATTCCACCTGTGGCCGAACTTGTGCTTTATAAAGCAATAGGCGCTGAGTCGGTGTGAAATACTGTTTGGCACGGTTAAGAACTCCGAGTTTTTTTGAAGTTAATTTAGCCTTTGCTTCGAGGTGACTCCCATACTGGACCTCGTTAGAAATGTCGACACCCAAAACTGAAATACTCGCGGGGACGGAGAGTGGAATGCCCTGGAAATGCGGAGTTAGGTTGAACGGAGTCTTTTTGTCTTTTTGAGAATGCACATACCTGTGTCTTAGAAGGGTTAAAAGTGGCCAGATTTTGGTTACCCCAATCTGATCCAAGCGCTAAGGAGTCTTCGATCTCAGACACCAGCCTCAACCTGTTCTCTTCCACTTCGGCACGAGAGGTGTTTGCGCGGCCAGTAGAAGGCGTCACCAGTACTATCATCACTACTTACTTTACTATAAATGTTAATAGATTTAGAAAGATAGAAAATTCTTTATTGCACATAAAAATAGTACAAAGGCGAACTAAATGCTAAAAAGCATAATGTTCCAGATAACCTTTGTGTTTTGAAGACAGAAGATGTGAAGGTAGTGGTAGTGAAAGTAATTTTTTTCACCGAATCCGTTACTGAAGCTGGTACCGAGCGAAAAAGTCAATGAACAAAGATTGTTTAAAAGTGTGTATTGAATTTCCTAGACAATTCAAAACGATCCTTGCGATTTCACCGACATAAAAACACATACTTTAGTTTCCAAATATCACTTGATAAGAATGTAAGTACCTACTTATTTATCTCATGTAACAAGTTAAATCTTAATTCCAAGTGCGTACCACAAACTCGTTGAATTTCCAGAAACACAACCTCAACCGAATTAACTTACATCTCGAGCGAAATAATAAACCACGGTATGTCACCTTAAGATAAAAGGGATCAGCTCATTCGTGAAACAGGTTGTTTCTGCTCACAAACGTTCTCCAACCCTCCTGGACAATTGAACCTTATTTTTTGAGCACTAAGGGTTATAAACATTTTCGCGATGGTAGAGTTAAGGTGGTACAAGTTAAATAGAATATTATTTGCAAGTGCGTTGGTGGATCTTTGTATAATTTCATTTTGTGACAGCCCTAATGTGTTTGTAGTGATGTGCCGTAGGTGCTTTGATAAAGTTTTATCGATATTTGTGACTTAAAGTACTGTTGAATGCGTTCCTAAATATAATAATTCACATTGAGTAACTTTGAATCTCTTTTTGAGGCTGTTTTTCAACAACGACCAAAGAAACGAGAAGAACCAACACTTCAGTATGAAATATGAAAAAAATGCTAATTCACACTACTAATAAATAATTATTAAGCCAAATCTACTTGCAAACTAGCTTAAAATACTTTCATAAATTTTTACTAAGTAGGTAACTTTAAAAATATTTTTATCGATAATAACATCAGCAACAAGTCTCACCACTAAACATGTTCATCAACAGTTCATAATTAGTGGTTTAAATGTGGATTTTAACTGGTTAACTTTTGAAAAGAGTTTGTTTTGCCATTGTTCCCCCGCGAGTTAGCTGCAGGTAACCATGATTAACAAGACAAAAGTGAACGTGATGCTACTTTAAAAACATACAAGCTACAAGATTACTGACTATTTTCATCATCATCATCATCATCATCATCATCATCAGCCTGTAGAAGTCCACTGCTGGACATAGGCCTCCCCCAAAGAGTTCCATGACGAACGGTCTTGAGCCTTCTCCATCCACCGACTTCCCGCAACCTTCACAATGTCGTCGGTCCATAGGGTGGGGGGCCTTCCAACACTGCGTCGCCCGGTTCGCGGTCGCCATTCGAGAACCTTTACTCCCCAACGGTTGTCGGTTCTGCGAGCTATATGGCCTGCCCACTGCCACTTCAACTTGCTAATTCTGAGAGCTATGTCGGTGACCTTAGTTCTTCTACGGATTTCCTCATTTCGGATCGAACTGACTATTTTAATGCTAGGAAATAAGTAAAAAAAATATTTTTTTAATTTCGGACATATCACACACGGTCAACTGATCCCAAACTAGGCATAGCCTGTACTATGGGTACCAGAGACTGATATACTTAATAGATATATATTTAACACTCAGACACAGAACAAACATCTGTGTTAGTCACAAATGTTTGTCCAGTGCGGTATTACTTTCAGCTCACGATGATTTGGATTAGTCGCAAGTAACATTACAGGCGTAGTTTTACGGCCCACTTGTTTGTAAGTAGCTACCGTAGCCTATGAAAGTATGAACGCTTGCAATACCAGAGCCATCCGGCACGCATAGCCGACCCCAAACCAGAGTTTTTGGAGGAGGTAGGGCACAGCGAGATTTTCTCGTTCTAAATTGGAGCAGCCCATCTAGGGAGGTACCTCCGCCTCACACAGAAAATCGCAGCCAAATAACATTATTTGTTTCAAATAGTGTTGTGTTCCTGTGGTGAGTAAGGTTGCCAGAGCTCTTTAGGTGGGCGGGGGTTCGTGGTCGGCAACGCTTGTGTGATGCCTCTGGTATTGCAAGCACTCATAGGCTATGGTAACCGCTTACTAACAGGTGGGCCGTATGCATGTATTAAAAAAAAAAACTTCTCTAGGTAATAAATAAATACCTACATCTTTTCACCATCCCAAGGTGTTGCCAATCTTAAAAACATGATAAAATAAACAGCAATCATGAAATATAAACTATCGACCGACATCCCGCGTCATATCGACATGGATAGAAATAATAAAATCCAATGTAAACATAGAAGCGGAATATCGTATAAAAATATATTAGTAACAGGTATAGGTAATGGTGATCACGACCAAATTGCAGCGCGCGCGCACCGACACGAAACACATGGCTCCGTTTACGCGTTACGTTGGGTCTGTGAGTTTTGATACTTTCATTTTAAGAAAAGTTGTAATGTAACCTACTCTTTTTCATTTTATTTTTTTTAAAGAAGGTAATGGGGGTAAAGGCATAGGCATAGGCATAGGCTGTGGTGGCCCCGGCTAAAGAATAGGCCCCTCCATATCTCTATCCGCGGATGTCGTAAGAGGCGACTAAGGCTAGGGGATGGGCAGCAGCGTCCCTCATTTTAAAAACGATAGCTCTAACTGCGCTCGCCAACCCGCATGCCCAGCGTGGTGAGTATGGGCAAAACACCCCCACATGATAAGGAATTTGCTCTGTCTGTGGGGGAGGCCATGTTCAGCAGTGAACGTCGTACGGCTGAAATGATGAAAGGGGGTAAAGGTGGCTCTTGAGAAATAGTGGGGGGAGGGGTCCCCCCGCTATTATTTCTCGCAACAGTAGAATTCTCTTTGTTATATCTCATTTAACCTAAAAAGTTATATTGATATTCACGATGAAAATTCCGCGGCAAAAAGTGGCACTAAGATAAGCCCAAATTACGATAAAATATAATTTGTTCTGTGGCTCATTCTGTGGTTACACGAAAACTAAAGCGCCCCACTTGAGGGACTTTTTTTGAAAAGGACGCTTCATGTCATTGGCTCCATTTGTACCGAAATCTGATTGGTATGAATCAGCTCGGGAAACGCAGTGGCTACGAGTTTAATTGTGTTATCTCAAAGTATCAAGAGAACTAGGTGATAGTTCAATGTCGATCAAGCGCAAACGCATCAAATATTTCAGTAAAACCAACAGGTAATACACAGCCGGACGGACCACAGACTACCCAACACTTCCAGGTAGGTACGTACGTGTTTATTTTAGTAGAGATTCTATTTATTTTCTTCAGCAGCTCGCTGATTAGTTTTTATTATTTTAAAAGCGTGTTAATGTGAAAAGATTTACACCTGCTCTTAGGTGAAACATAGGTTTAATATGTAGGCAGGATTTTAGCAAGTGATTTGTTAATGTGGTGTGTGGGAGGGGAAATTGATGTTGATTTTTGATATTAGAGTACCTTGGGAAATAACGAAACGGTGTGATATTGTGTACCTAATTGAACGTTTGAACATTACGGAAGAGAAAAGTTTCTTATAGATCTCAAACATCAGTTTACCTGCGTTATTTAATCTTATTGCGGATCTTAGAGCCCATACTTTTTAAAAATTGCAGACGAGATCGTTTATTTGAAGACATTTTGTATTGTTTTCGAGATGCGGGTGTGCAGGATTTTGTGAAAAATACACGTCGTTGATAGATACGGGACCCTGAATACATTTAGACTCCTATTTTAAACTCGTATTTCATTGAAAACTAGATCCATTTCCAAAATGATCATAAACAAAACAATTCTAACTAATGGGACACTAATGTCTCCGATTCTATCACCATCCATCTTCACAAAACCCAAAACACCAGTATATTTTATACATTGCCATTATTTTCTTAACGAACGCATCCCTATTCCGGCCGTGAAATAGCGTTGAACGGATTTTGAAATATAAATAAAAACGTGGATAGAAATCTTTTAGGTACCTACCTATAGAATATGTAGGCGATGTGCGTATTTGGCGATGTTTGAACGTTAAAAAACTGCTCAATATGAGCACGTGGTGGCCCCGGCTGAAGGATAGGCCTCTCTATTTCTACCTACCCGTGGATGTCGGAAGAAGCGACAAAGGTAAAAAAGTTAGGGGATGGGCAGTAGCGTCTCCTTTTTTTACAAAGGTAGCTCTAACTGCGCTTGGCAATCCCCAGGCCAACGTGGTGAGTATGGGCTAATCCCCTCCATATGATAAGAATCCGCTCTGGAAGTCTATAGAGGAGGCCATGTTCAATATTCCACGGCTGAAATGACGATGATGATGAATGTATTTAGCGATTTTTGTATGAAATCCATCAAGTTTTAAAACTTCTTAAAACAGCGTGCTCATGCACGTCGTTAACCTTTTAGAACAATTTGGCGTCGATAAATCGCTAGCACCACGAACTGTCGTCGACGCGCATCGCACGCGCGTTCCCACAGCGTGTTTGTCGCGTGCCTGCGTGCCGGGGCTACCTACACTCGTGGCAAAGGTGTGAATGACGGACGTCTGATTGGAGGTGGGCAGGAAGAGTTGGTAAAGGTGAGTTGAATTGCACACGTAACTTTGCATTGCTGCTTCTTAAGCCAAGTTTCTTAGACGTTTCAAGGGGATTCTATTAATATTATTGAACTAAACACCTTTTGACTTAAACTTTCAGTAGAGATCCAAAACTTGTTCATCGATATAAGTTTTTTTTCTATTCTTTGAGGAAAATGCGAAATAAGAACTTTAAGCTCGGTCTCTAAATAGCTTTTGTAATGTAGGTATAGCATTAGTGCGCATGTCTCAGACAATAATAAAAATAATAAAATAAGTCGTTTATTTCAGGTACGTTGGCCGTGGTGGCCCCGGCTGAAGAATAGGCCCCTCCATATCTACCTATCCGCGGATGTCGTAAGAGGCGACTAAGGGAAAAAAGCTAGGGGATGGGCAGCAGCGTCCCTCATTTTAACAACGATAGCTCTAACTGCGCTCGCCAACCCGCATGCCCAGCGTGGTGAGTATGGGCAAATCCCTCCACATGATAAGGAATTCGCTCTGTCTGTGGGGGAGGCCATGTTCAACAGTGGACGTCGTACGGCTGAAATGATGATGATGATTTCAGGTACAGTAGGTACAAGTACGTACACCCATATTACACATAAAAATAAAACAATCCTAGTGTACAGTCAGGACCATGGTCTGAATGATGACGGCTTCAAAAATTTTGGGCAGACGAAATAGAATATTATTAGAAAATAATTTTAACATCTGTGTTCAAAAACCTCATTGGTAAGCAGCATTATCATATTTTGATCCAGCTCTTTACCTCACAAACACATAAAAATAATTCGCATGTTTATAATTAAACTAAGTGTTATTATAATAGCAGCTGCGAGACATTATTTTAAAATAATAATGTTTACCTTACGAACGTGAGCGCGCCATGTTTGATTTTAGCCGTTTATATTTGAAGTGTTTTGGATTTGGATACATTTTATTTCGCGTTTTGGTGTTTCATAAGTATTTTTTAAATAACTTTAAGTGTAATCTGTGTGTTGGCCGCACATTACATCGTTGTCAAACCTACAGCGAGTTCGTTTGGTCACAAGTGTCCAGAAAGATCTTATGTTTCTGATTCTGTCTATTATTTATGACTCTCAATGGAAACAAAAGTGCTCTCAAACGGTGAAGGAAAACATCGTGAGGAAACCGGTATGTCCTAGAACCTAAAAATTCGAAGACATGTGACATGTGCACGAAAGGAGCCTCTAAGAGGCGCACTTTAATCCTTTCACTACACTGATTCTTTCATCGACGGTCATAGGCCCTTTTCAGGGCCACCATACCTCAATCTGGTCACTGACCAAAGACAGGATGACCAAGAAAAAACCAGTGACACGACAAGAAGAAGAATGGAAACAAAATAGGTACCCTAAAAGGTCAACAAGCTACTTCGCATCCCAGGGAGAGTTTCAGTTTAGTATTGTTACAATGAATTCTATTACACATTGTATAAATAAAATTTTGTAACATAAACAAATTATACATATGTATAGGTAACCCTTTACTTTACAACTTTATCGTTTCGCTAATATTTTAACTTTGTCACGTAACCTTCTATTTCTTATTTATTTTTACCCTCCCAAAAACTAAGTTAAAACAGAATTGCCTCCTACCTCCCGTGATGTAATTACTGTTCCCTTATCTACGGAATACTTTCCTTTACCGCACCTAACTTTGCGATTATCAGGTGAAACTTTGGCTGGGCAAATTGAAAATTTTACGAGTTCTGTAGTCTGGTCAAAGTTGCAGCGGATAGCGTGAAGTACGAGGTAAGTAATTATTCTTATCTTCAAATCACACAAGATTTTTACCACTTTTCCACCTTTATAGGAATTAGACTCTTCCCGTATACATGGTATTCTTAATATGTATGCTATCCCGTAAGTGGCTTATTCTACACCCAATTGGTAATGAAGTTTATTCTACGACTTTTGGAAATTTGACATATTTCATTGGAAAATCTGCTGTTTTGGGTTCAAACTTATTAATTAACTGTTTTAGGTAGCTAGACGACAAACTTCGCGTACGTTTAGCAATTCGTTATAAAGATGATAATAATACCAAAAACAGCTAATTTTGAATAATTTTGTTGAATGCGAGATTTATATTCTTGAATTGTTTTCAAACCGCTATAGTTTACCGCTTCCAGTACGCCCACACCATTTTACGTTTGAAATTAATTGTGTTATCAAGTATTAATGTGGTATCTTGGCCACGGTTTAATTACCCCCGTGTTTGGGAATTTCGTTATTTCTCCGCGCTCTGGATTTCTGGATCCTTTGATTCTATTTAGTTCCATTACGTTTTTGTAATGAATTTTGCGAAGGAATTATACCTTTACTGTGGCTGTTTCTGTACTTTTATGAACCTACAGAGTTACTCCATAATACGAACAGATCTAACAGACACACAGCTTGATTTGCTCTGAGTATGCTCAAATAACATTATTTGTTTCAAATAGTGTTGTGTTCCTGCGTGAGTAAGGTTGCCAAAGCTCTTTAGCTATTTTTATATTATGGGAGGAGGTTCGGGGTTGGCAACGCGTGTGTGATGCCTCTGGTATTGCAAGCTTTCATAGGCTACGTTAACCGCTTACCAACTGGTGGGCCGTATGCTTGTTTGCTACATTATTTGTATAAAAAATGTCTCAGCCTGCTGTAAGAGAATGAAAATAACGAGACACGTAATTATTTTATAACAGGATATAAAGTGTCTATGAATTCGATCTATTGAATTACTTTTAGGTATTAACTTGTTTATTTTTCACTGAAAGAACGATAAACTTGATTGGCCAAGTTGGGTAACGTCAATGGTAAAGGATTCAATATAAAAAGTTTTTTTCTAAAAAGTCTTCTTAAGAATATTGATATCGTCTCAACTTACAAAAACGTGAACTCAAAATGAAATTTTAATCATAATCCAAAACAAAGATTCAGTAAGCTAAGCTACCAATAGGAACTGCAAAATACCATCTGTACCGGACTCTGAACGCAGCGAAGCGGTACCGGTGGTGACCTTAGCACCAGTTTGTAACACCGTCAAAGCAGTCCCTAGCAAGTACCTCTCACACGTCAATGTAAAGACTATTAAAAAGTCCTGTTCTATTGATATCATTAGCCTATCTTTGTGAGTTTGCGATGTGCTTGCTACCGACTCGATGGCGTCAGAACTGGTGTTAAGACTACGATACGCTTCTCGGTAAAAGTACCGGAATAAATTCACTAAAGGTATTTAGGAGCAATACGCTGATCGATATCTGATATAGAGCTGTAAATACAATTTTAAATACTGTCATTCAAACGAATTGTACAAAACTATCTATAAATTTCACAAAAAATTCGATATTTACCACGGTTTTGTTAATAACCATGATTTTTTCAAAATAAAAGTATTGTCTAGGTATAGTTTACTACGTCCGTTTATAAAACATTTATTATCATGAGATTTCGGACTGATCAGATTATTCGTATAAAAGAAACTTGCACGGAAGGCCACATTGCATTCGCTGCTTCTAAGAAAACTCTTTGATAATTCTGTCTTCTCGTTTGGATTATAGTAATTCCCGCGTTTTTGTTTTTTGCTTACTGCATTTTCTTCCTGTTCAGAGTGTTCAGCTCTATAAAGTTCCAATAAGTACAGTCTAGCCCAAATCGGCCACGTGGCTCCAACGCCAGGTGCGGTAACCGCACGCCTCTAAATTTAACGTCTTTATTTCTGTTTCCGACTGTACCGCGCCAATGTTTTTACACACTTCTGCAGACCCAACTCTAATTGAAGGTATTTAAAATAATAGAATTATTTTAGTATCGAAGGGGCAGTTGTTCTGGGGAGTTGGGTGCACCTGGGGTTGGGAGGAAGTTCGGAATTCTAAGTTAGGAATGGTCAACGGATGTAAAAGAATTGCCAAGCTGCTGGTAATAATAAATGTTTGGAGCGGTAGTCTGTGACTGTACCAACCGAATAACTGTAGCCCAAGCACGTATACTTGATGGTACGTTATTCTCTCAGATCCAAACACGATCTTAAGATTGTGAAAAATGACATTTTAATACGGCAAATTTGAAATTATAACCCTCTCAAGATCGCTGGTGTTTGAATTTCTACACTTATACCTACACTGCGATAAGTAAGTATAACATAACGCTTTATTTTAATAACTCCTACTAGGCCCTCAGTGGAGTTGGTATGTGAGCACATTGTTACCTGCCAGAAGCCAGCGTAGCCACAGTCTTGGCAATTTGCCAACCACCGGACGGTGAACGCAAATGTTTGCTATTGATTTCCAATACTTTTATGATCGAGCTAATTATAAAGACATAAAAATATATTATATTTATAGAGTCGAAATTAAAAAAAACGAACAAAAATGTACATTACAAAACCAAATGATTCACCAAATAAGGCCCGCTGCACATGTGTAGCTTTAATTTATTCCCCACCTCGCAGTGTAAATCCAATCAGCATATATTCAATCCTGGCCGGGGCTGGGCAGCGACAGATGCCGTGTAATTGTTCCTGTGACATTTTTTTACCCTCTAATGTTGCAGTGATCGAATCTGTTTAGAACGGAGTTTGACGGTGCGGAGTCGGCTTTTTATCATTACAATCATTGAAATTTCAAGCTTGAAATCTCACTATTACTACTGTCAGCGGTTTATTTTACTACAGGTTTCTAATACATTATTCTCAAGTACAAGTATGTAAATAACGAAATTGCTTACATAAAAAATAAGTTTAGTCAGCGTTATAGAACAAACCTATAGAATTCAGAAAATAGTTCAGTGAAATTGACACTCTGATGTAAAATTTTGCGATAATATTTCTTCATAATAGCCGTAACAGCTAACTCGCTAAGAAATAATAGCGTAAAATAGTCATTATTAAAAAGCTTATAGTAAATTCTATGCCATACTTCGCAGCATTTCATCCCCCAATACAGGAGGCAGGGGTGCGTTGGTACTCAGGTGTCGGATCGCGACTCGTGAGAGGTATGTGTCCACCGGCCTTAATATTATGCGTACGCCCATTCCGAGTGCAACTTTTAAATAATACTAACTACAACTGAAAGAATAAAAAGTTTGTCGGACTCAACGTTTTGGAACTGCCAAAGAGACTCAAATATTGATTAATAAATTGGATGATTTCAATTAACAGGCAAAATAATTGGTTTTACAAACTCTAGTCCAAGCTAGTTTGGGTCCATGGACCGAAAAACCAGGAAATATGTTACTGAAGTGCAACTTTTAGGTTGCTGGGAATCGTTTATTTATTTAATTATGTCAACTTACAAGAACTATCATTACAGGTTTCCCTAATACAATAGTTTAGAAACGTTGGGAGCTGGCCACACAAGACGCTCTTGAAATGAAGAGGAAGATGCCTAAAGGAAGATTTTTAAATATACGCAAATAAAAAAAAAAGCTTTAATCAGCTTTGATCTTGAAATATGTAACTGTTGTACCATAACCCACCGTATGACCCACAGCCCCCTCGCCCCCGGGTGGACGGTCCGCGAGGGTGCATCCCCTAAAACTCTTTGATGTGGCCTCCGTGACCGTGAAAATGTGACGTCATTTCATTCCGCTATTAGCGGATCAGTAATTGCTTGCGAATTGTACTCTCTGTTTTTGTGGACTTCTTACAAGTACTTACCTAACTAAGTTTTATAGTGAGGACTTTTTGAACTGACTTCAATATATAGCTCTTATACCTGCGCCCCTCGACAATGTAAATAAATACTTATTGATACTATCGAATGAAAAGGCAACGCGTGCATGCCTTTGATGGCCACAGCATGGCATGGCCGTATGCTAGATGGCCACAAGTTGTCTAAAAAAAAGTACGCATTTGGAAAAAAAAACAAAGTTTGTTTCAACAGAGTTTGTACTATAAAAACATTGATTTACAAAGCATGGTTTTTATAAACCTTCGATTTTCAGGGTACAATAAATTTAGTTTTCCAATGAAAACACAACACAATCCAAATACCTATACGAAACTTCTCGAGTGGCGACCACGAACCGGACGACGCAGTGTTGGAAGGCCCCCCACCCGATGGACCGACGACATTGTTAATGTTGCGGGATGTCGGTGGATGGAAAAGGCTCAAGACCGTTCGTCATGGAACTCTTTGGGGGAGGCCTATGTTCAGCAGTGGACTTCATCAGGCTAATGATGATAATGATGATGATACGAAACTAATGCAATGTCTGGGTTTTAAATATATATCTATTATGTATATCAGTGCTAAGCTGAAGCTGGGACTGGGCTAAGCTGGGCTAAGACTGGGCTAAGCGCTAAGCTGAAGTGGGACTGGGCTGGCCATGTCTGCCGCATGCCCGGAGAGTTGTGGGCAAAGATAGCCACCGAGTGGCGCCCCGACCCAACGAGAAGGCGACGCGGCAGACCGAGACGCAGATGGCAGGATGAGCTCTACCGATTTCTGATAGACTGGGTTGACGTTGCACAGGATCGTGAAGTGTGGAGGGAATGGGGGGAGGCCTTTGCCCAGCAGTGGGATAAAAACGGCTGAAAATAGAAATAGAAATAGAATGTATATCAGTCTCTGGTACCCATAGTGCAGGCTATGCCTAGTTTGGAATCAGTTGACCGTGTGTTCTATATCCTAAATGGTTATTATTATTATTATTAATGTTAGTAGTTTTACCTATAAGTAAACGATGTTCAAATAAACCTCAAATGGTTTGCAGTGTCACTTTAAAATAAAAAAATAAAGGCAAGGATACAAACACATTGTTCTCAATAACTCACACAGCAAATAAGTACACAAAACACAGAATCACTCACACGCGGCTGCTGGATTCCTTCTAATTAGTGTGATGAATAGCAGCCGAGGACAATAAATGGGTGGAACTTCAGCTCAGGACAATACCAGGGTATGCCTTCTAGGAAATCAGTTACTAATTGCTCAGTATTCTGTACTCTAAGCACTGGTTTTGGACTTGTGCTAAGTAAGCCCAGTGTAAAGACAAACAACTAAATGTTGTAATTTTTAATAGTACATTACACTTTATGATCAAAAGTGTTGAAAAATATTATAATGGGTGATAATTAGATTATAGGTACACAAATCTTTTTGATCCTTTTTCTTGAAGCATGGAAAAACTGGTAGAATCGGCCATTTCGGTCAAATACATTGAATTTGGATAGGATTGTGAGTTTTGTTTGCTAATACCATAGCATTTAAGCCCACTCCATTATAAGGTAACATAAAAAAAAACATAATGTTTTTCTTTCTTACTTGTTTCTTCTGGGTTTGAGTAACAGCATAGGCAAGCGACTTTTTTAAAACGTATGGCTTTCTTTAAAAATAAAGAAAAGTATCTAGATTATAAAACTTCTTACATAAATAATTAAAGTATTCGTCCTGCATGTAGCATGGCAGAGCCATCGCACACTGTATATTTGGCAAATATTTGAAATACGTCTGAAACCGGTGCTAGGGGTACAGGAGACGTCTGAATGAAAATTAATCGATGGAATGGCATGCACTTGTACGCGATGCGTTTGAGTTAGCTTGTCGTGTCACTGGTTACTTCTTGGGCACTACGTCAGGTCAGAAACTACCACAAGCCGTGGTCTCTCTCTGGGAAACAGGCGTGATTTTATTTATTATTGTATGTATGTATGTAGTCGGTTTTGCGAGCTATACGGTTTTCTGACATAACGTAGTGCCGAAGAAGTAACCAGTGAAACCACAAGCTAATTTAAACGCAGCGCACAAATGCATGCCATCCCACTGATTAATTTGTATTCTATTTACGTCTATTTTTTTATGGCTAGTTACGACCCACCTGTTTGTAAGTGGTTACCGTAGCCTATGAACGCTTGCAATACTAGAGGCATCACATACTTGTTGCCGACCCCGAATATATATATATATATATGTATATATAGATATTTATAGGTTGCATGTATTAGTTTTAATGGAGTTATTTTTATTCATTGTCAGCTCTCAACTTTTTATCTCTACTTTCAGCTAGCACGCTGACCTTTTTCTCTTGTTACCTTTGAGGTTGGCTGTTAGAAAATGCTTGTTGCATTAAGCCCTCCTTTTGTGCAACTGTACTATGTGTGTGCAATAAAGTATTGAATAAATAAATAAATTATTTGGTTGCGATCTTCTGTCTATGGCACTTTTAGGACCAGTTTCAGATGTCATGTATTTCAAATATTTGCTAATTTGTGCCTTATACACAAGGTAAGACAGTTTGTGCACGAAAGGAGCCTCTAAAAGGCGCACTTTAATCCTTTCACTACACAGATTCTTTCATGGAAGGGCCTAGGTCCTTTTCAGGGCCACCATACTTCAACCTGGTCACTGACCTAGTACAGGGTGACTAAGAAATAATCAGTGACACGTCAAGAAGAAGAAGTCAGTTAGAACAGATAATATAGCGCATTCTGTTACGACATACTCATGAAGTACCAACGACGTCACCGACACACGGCACAGTTGTGGCTTGATTAATGCGAGCGATAATTAGCCGCAAGATGGTACATGGTTACCTTTGCAACAACTGTGTATGTCTGACAAGTACAGAGCTGACCAGCGCTGAGATATGATTCTGTTTCTTGAGTCATCAACATAATTTTAAGCTGGTATTACAACTATAAAACCGAGTTCAAACGGAGTGCGATATTTTTTTTTATATTAATTTATTTCGACGCACTAACACATTACAACCAAAAGTAGAAATAATAATTATTAACACAGATTAGAACTAGGTAGTAACATAAATATTATGTGCGTACAGCAAAAGTACTAAAGGAGTAAACAGCAAACATTTTAGTACTGTACTTATAAAAAAGGGAGAACAACAAAAATGACGAAAACCAAAATTCCTATAAATAGTATAAAGTAAAAAGTGAATGTGCCTTGAAATTCGTTTCAAAATGATCATTTTATTATCTAGGTACTTGGTAAATTACATTTTTAGTTTGAAATTTGAGATCGTGAAATATAGCTCAAAGATATCGCAAAGTCAAAGTCAAAAGTCAAAAGTCAGTCAAAAGGCATTTATTTCAATAAAATCACTAGGATCACTTTGAAACGTCTTAGAAACTAGGTGAAGCTACGCCTGTTCCTCGCGACCAAGCTTAGAAGTATCAGGCAACAAACACGGCTTGGTGCCTATCATTTTTTTCGATGATCCTTTTTCACAAAATGAAATTTAAAGCTGCAGTGTGGTGCCGATCGAACTAGGTGAGGCTCAAAAGAAAAGTAATACATAACTTGACTATATTCAGTAGACATACATACCTACATACATACATAAAATCAAGCCTGTTTCCCAGTGGGATAGGCAGAGGCTTTCCACATACCTCTTTTACTTCATTCAGTAGAAGACGTTTTTCCTTTTCAAGTTTTAACCATTTTGGCCGTGGTATCCCCAGCTAAATAATTGGCCCCTTAATACTACTTACCCGTGAATGTCGTAAGAGGCGACTAAGGGAAAATAGCTAGGGGATAGCAGCAGCATCCCCTTACGATAACTCTTACATAGCGCTCGCCAACTCACGTGGTGAGTATGGGCAAATTTCCTATCTACTGCAATATGATGGGAAGTCGAAGACCTCCCCAGGCTTATGTTCTGTTCAGTAGTGAACATCCTATGGGTAAGTGATGAAACATTATGTATACCTATGCATTGACACTTCTCGTAATTTGGAGACTGGTCTTTCTGATAAACCAAGAAGTAACAAGAAAATATTTTTTCATCAAACCCTTACTAACATGATTTTTTCCCAAATCTCAGGTCATCACCATAAACGAACCGTGGCTGCTCCATAAATCGATATCTGCCCCATTGACAGTCATAATTCCCACCGATAAAGCTGCCCCATAATAAATAATATAAATCATCCCCCGTACGGAGTGTAGCATTGGATGGTATCGGACTTTGGGATACCATCCAGTGATTTTTATTGAGACTTTTTTGTCACTTTGAGAATCGTTAATCTACTGACTGATTTCTCTATAGATGTTCAGACTAACTTCATCAACCTTGGAGCAAATACATGATTATTGGGGCAATGTCATGAATTTTTTTATGACTTTAATTTGGAACGAGTCTTGCCGTGTTCAACTGTTAGGGGATGGGTTCTCGAATGAAAACCACGAATCGGGCGACGCAGTGTTGGAAGGCCTATCCGATGGATTGATGATATTATTAAAGTTGCAGGAAGACGGTGCATAGAAAAGGCTATATAATTTGAAGTTACTAAGCTTACTGCTTGCTCAAAACATAAACCTCCCTCTACCGTAGTCGGGTAAAGTTCCAATGTTTTTGACCCGACCCTCAAAGGTAAAATCAGCTTGTAAAAAGTTCCCAACACAGAAACTCATAAAGCGGTGGGCAAACAAAAGTGCACATAAGCGTCCGCGTACATCTGTCCACGTGACCCGCGCGCCCTGCAGCGCTCCGTCCCTACTCTGTGCCTGCAGTTGAGCCCAGGGCAATCATATCGAGGTCTATTGTCGGAGATAAAAAGGTAAAAATATTTGATGTTCATGGTAGAGTTGGTTTTTCGGATGCGGCACTTTTATTATTTTTATTCTTCAAATCAAATGATATCATTGAATTTGAAAATCTTCAAATCAAATGTGTTTATCGGATCACTTTGAAACGTCTTAGAAACTAGGTGAAGCCTACGCCTGTTGCTCGCGACCTAGCCTACAAGAATCAGGCAACAAACACGGCTTGGTGCCTATAATTTTTTCGATAATTCTTTTTCACAACATGGAACGTAGAGCTTCAGTGTGGTGCCGATCGAACTAGGTGATGCTAAAAAGCGAAGAAGCGACGCGTGACCCGAGAGCTGGCTCTTATTTGGCCCAGCGAATTAGCATTGCCATCCAGCGTGGCAATTTCGCCAGCGTCTTGGGGACGCTTCCGACTGGTAGTGATCTGGATCAGTTGAGCTATCTATAGATCGTTTGTAACGGTCTTTAGATGGCTCAACTGTTTCTTGTGTATTATGTAAATATTAACTTGTTTAAGTTTGAAGTTTCTTTCTGCTAAAATAAGTTGTATGGCTTGTTAAGCTTTGTTAGGAAACGATTATAATGAATAACGGGAAATTTTGTGTGTTTTGTATTCCACATATTGTAAAAAGTGCCACATCCAAAACTGTTGGCATTCGCAACAGCTGCATTTCCCCCAGTTTGCGCTACAAGAGGCACTCAAGTAGCGAGGTGTTCTCGATCGATCCGCCATTATAATACTCTTTATTCAATGCTTTGAGCAAATGCCACGCCAAATGTTCGGTGGAATCGTTTTGTGTTGATTGAGGTTAAGTAGGTAGGTACCTACATTTTTTCACGTAGTCACTTATTTTACGATTACGATTTTTTAACAAACTACCGTATGATCTTCGAAACATAAATACGCATTCGCAACAAAATGAAAAGATTGTTATTTGTCAAGTTTAACTCTCTCTTGACGAAGCTTTTTCTGATACATTTCTTACATTATAAAGATTAGTTTATTTTTGTTTTCTTTTTGTACCGTACTATGTACTATGTATTTTCATGGGCATGCGGGTTGGCGAGCAAAGATAAAGCTATTGTTGACAGGGAATGCTGCTGCCTTAAGGGCAGCATTCCTAGCGTTTTTCCTTAGTCGCCTCTTACGACATCCACGTATAGATATGGAGGGACCTATTCATCAGCCGGGGCAAAGCATAATAAATAAATAATATAAATGAAACATTTAATCGAAGACACAATATATCGGGCACCTTTTAATACAGAATCGGTCATCTCGAAACCCCGAAACCCGAATTCACTGACATTTTGTATTTAATTACACAAATTCGGCCGATAACCTCGATTCGATTGTCCAACTTTTTCACATTTGATCGCGCGGAAAATTCCACAATTATACAAAAAGGTTTTTTCGAATTCGTGTGAATTCCGATATTATTCGGCGAGGGGATGAAACGAGATTACAATCGCTTTAAACTGAATAGCTCTGTAATTTAATTCATATAATCGTAATCGCCTCTTGTACGTAATCGAATGAAGGTAGGAAACGGGGCCCAGAAAATGAGTTTTCAATTTGGGATAATTATCTGTCTCTACCTTGTTGTGTTTACCGTACATTAGTGTTGTTGATCTCACGGAACTGAATTAGAAAAAAAATTTTTTTGGATGGATTTTTAAGCTGTTGATATCTTACGACCATTGCAGCGAAACAGGACTATGATGAGTGCAGAGGGCGCTGCGGCCGCGAAATCATCATGACATGTCTTGGCGCCTATGGAGGGATGTTGATAGGAAGGAGGGCTTTCTTCGAAATAAATGAGGAGGTAGGGCACAGCGAGATTTTCTCGTTCTGAATTGGAGCAGCCTGCCTGGGGAGGTACCCCTGCCTTACAGAAGATCGCAGCCAAATAACATTATTTGTTTCAAATAGTGTTGTGTTCCTGCGGTGAGTAAGGTTGCCAGAGCTCTTTAGGGGGAAAGGGGTTCGGGGTCGGCAACGCGTGCGTGATCTGGTATTGCAAGCGCTCATAGGCTACGGTAACCGCTTACCATTAGGTGGGCCGTAAGCTTGTTTGCCACCTCTGTTGTATAAAAAAAAAAAAAAAAGATACTACGAAATGCACCTCCGCCTTACAGAAGATCGATCGCAGCCAAATAACATTATTTGTTTCAAATAGTGTTGTGTTCCTGCGGTGAGTAAGGTTGCCAGAGCTCTTTAGGGGAGGGGGGTTCAGGGTCGGCAACGCGTGCGTGATGCCTCTGGTATTGCAAGCGTACATAGGTTACGGTAATCACTTACCAACAGGAGGGCCGTATGCTAGTTTGCCATCGTAGTTGTATAAAAAAAATGGCGAGTGCAGAGGGCGCTGCGGCCGCGAAAAGATCATGTCTTGGCGCCAATGGAGGGATTCCTCATCAAAAAAAAGTTGAATTATTATGGCCGAATACTTGATGATAGGAGTCCTGCAAAATAAAGATACTACGAAAAGTACTTACCCTAAACCAATAAACCTTCTAAATACCTCTTCAAACAAAATCGCATCAAAAACAACTTGTAAACAAATAGAGTCCCATCTCAGCGATAAAGGTGCCCATCCACTATCCCTTTAAGCCCAGTTTATAATAGAGTCAGGCATTTGTCAGCATACCTTGCCGGGACTTCTGAAAAACAAATTTTTACGCAACACATATCATAGTGGACAGGGGTTTGGGGCGGACGCACTGTGTGCACATGAAGTAGCGGTTTCTTATAAGTTTAGTAAAGTTATGCATTGTTTAGATTAGAAGATATCAGAACAGAAATCGTAAAAAAAACATCCAAAAGCAACATACATATACCTGATCCCACATTAGTATCGGAAACTGTTGGTATGTACTACGGTATCCCAACACCCAGACCCGGAACGATTACAGATGATGCAAACATTTGTTACGCCGCGGGGATTGAAACTCACCTCGAGCATCCTTGCAACCTTTAATTCACTAACAGGACGCTGTTGTGTCTTGAACATGTTAAGATGGAGAAGGCTTAACCAGTACCTATACCATCCTCACAGCTTAGTCAACCTTATCCAGAGGAAAGACTGGTGACTAAGCCGACGTTTCCTCACAATTTTTTCCTTCACCCTTTAGTGTGGTATTGATCTAGTGGGAGGTACTCCGACTTTCAGCTTTACAAACCACCAATTTGAATCGTATAAAAGTAGAATAAACTTAGGTACATGCATAGCTGTACCTAGTTTAAAAGACGTTTCGAAGTGATCCTAGTGATTATATTGAAATAAACACAGTTTAAATTGATTTGATTAGAATGATAACCAGTTACGAGCAGCAGTAATGTTTCGACTTTGAAAGTAAAATAAAACGAGCATTTCCCACCCTCAGTGCGTACAAGCGGGTGACCACATGAGGGGCGACGGGACACGGTCACCGCGCCCGTTCTAAAGAACTGAATAAATCTGCGCGGAACGACAAGGTGAATATAAATATAAGAATCCGCGGACAAACTTCCGGAATAGTAGGGCTACCACATTTTTGAAATCATAATAATATTGATTTCCTTTAGCTACTCGTACGTAAAAAGTAAATGGTATCCATTAATTTTGAATAAAAAATTATTTAAATTAAGATGACCATAAGCGGTTTTGCTTGCATAGTATCGGGATTTATAAATAAGTATCTAACGGACTCGTTAGATACTTACAGCATAAAAATAATCTATAATGCTGTCAGTTTCTTCGTGTTGTGACGCTGATTTTTTCTTGGTCATCCTGCATTAGGTTTGTGACCAGGTTCAGCTATGGTTGCCCTGAAAAGAAAAGCATTACTGACAGCATTAAAGCAGTAAATAAAATTATAAACCTTAAGTGAAATAAAGTGTGTCAACCCTGTGTCTGCGCGGCAGACCGGTCACCGTGAAAGGCGAGGTGATCATAAAGCCCCGCGCATGTTCTTACATAATAATATTCTTGAAATATTCCCGTAGGGGCACAAACTGACTCCGCACAGCGTCATGCGAAGATACGCGCCTATCCTTGAAAATTGATGAAATTTTGATTGAAATTTTCTTTAAGTCGTCATGGTTACTATGATTGTCTATTGTCATGTGACTAGAAAAGCGTTAAATATGAATGTAGAAGGATATAAGGGAAGAGGTAGACCAAAGAAAAGATGGATAGACTGTGTGAAAGATGACATGAGTAAGAAAGGAGTGAATACTGATATGACGGCTGATAGAGGGGAGTGGAAGAGGAAAACATGTTGTGCCGACCCCACATGAAGTGGGATAAGGGCAGGGAGATGATGATGGTTACTATGATTGTCTACTGACGTTTTGATAGTGAGAAGTTGGTAAATTTTATATTTATGCAGTAAAATGTCATAAATATTAACCTGAGTGGAGCTATTTTTATCATATTTCAATTTTTGTTTTAACATGGTCTTTATTCCTGCAAATGCTTGGGCGATAATTCTTGATATTGATAAATTTTCACATTTTTTCAATTCTGAACTTGAGTCAGAGCTAAGCTTATCTAATATCATAATTCTTGTGCAAACTTATAACTCTAACTACTTAAATAATCGACAATTAAAAAATGACAATGCAACTCCACGATTTTCCTGTCCTACTACATAGTTGGGGACATCCCTAGCCGGAAATGGTCAGTGCGGAGACAAACTACTCGGACCGCGACACGCGTCATAACGCGCGTCTCCACTGTTTGCGTCCCGTGTGTGGGGGCTTTATTTTGGAAAATTTTAATGGTCATTGTTACGGAATTTATTTGTAACCACTGAACCAAGACGATCTGGATTATTATGTGTACCAAGACGCTGTTCACAGTTGTCTGTATATTTATTATATCGAACTTACTTATGGTTGCTTTGCCGTATCACTGATTCTTTCTAGATCATTCTGTATTAGGTCAGTGGCCAGGTGGAGGTATGGTAGCCCTGAAAAGAGCCACCATACCTCCATCATCGGTATCGGTATGACCATCGGTGAAGGAATCGGCGTAGTGAAAGGATTTAAGTTCGCCTCTTATAGGCTCTTCACGTGCACTTGTCACATGTCTTAGATTTTTACTTGGTGGTTAATTCTAGTTAGTTTCGGGTTTTCTTCTCAATTTTCCAACTTCGACGGTCGGTGAAAGAATCAGACCGAGCGACCGACGGTCATAGGCCCTTTTCAGGGCCACCATACCGCAACCTGGTTACTGACCTACAGGATAACCAAGAAATAATCAGGCACACGACAAGCAAGCAAGCAATTTTCGACCGTGAAAAGTGTATAGTTTACCGTTTCATGTAAAAGTCAAAGTCAAAAGGCATTTATTTCAATAAAATCACTAGGATCACTTTGAAACGTCTTAGAAACTAGGTGAAGCTATGCCTGTTCCTCGCGACCAAGCCTAGAAGAATACAAAAACCAGTAAAGTATTCACTTTTCAAGGTCGCATAGTGAAAAATCACTTACTTTGCAGACTAGGGCATTTGGTCACCACAGATCCGCTAGCTTACTCAAACTGACTAGTTTTTTTTATTTTACTTTAATTAACACGGTTTAACCAATGAACACATTAACAAAATAAGATATAATGAATCTACAAATAATACTATGAATAATTGAATAGACTAGTAATAAAATAAATTAATTCCGCAAAGGCTTCAGTACCGTAGACCACATCCACACGCTTCGGCAGATTATACAGAAGACCGAAGAGTATAATCGGCCATTGTGTCTAGCGTTTGTGTACTACGAAAGCCTTCGATTCAGTCGAGACCTGGGCAGTGTTACGGTCACTACAGCGGTGCCAGATCGACTACCGGTATATCGAAGTGTTGAAGTGTTTGTACAGCAAGGCCACGTCTATCCGACTCCAGGACCAGAGCACAAATCCTATCCAATTGCAAAAAGGGGTGAGACAGGGAGACGTAATATCTCCGAAACTGTTCACCTCTGCATTGGAGGATGTTTTTAAGCTTCTGCACTGGGAAGAACAAGGCATCAACATCAATGGCGAATACATCACTCACCTTCGATGCGCCGATAATATAGTCATAATGGCAGAATCGCTGGGGGACCTTGGCACAATGCTCAGAGACCTCAGTACCATCTCTCAACAGGTGGGTCTTAAAATGAATATGGGCAAGACTAATATCATGTCCAATGCTCATGTTGCACCCATGCCAGTATATGTTGGGAACGATACCATTCAAGTTGTAGACCACTATGTCTATTTGGGTCAGACGATTCAACTAGGTAGGTCCAACTTCGACAAAGAGGTCAACCGACGAATCCAAATCGGATGGGCAGCATTTGGGAAACTTCGTCAAATCTTCTCGTCGCAGATACCGCAGAGCCTCAAGACGAAAGTCTACAATCAGTGCGTGTTGCCAGTGATGACTTATGGTACTGAGACTTGGTCGTTAACTATAGGCCTCATATACAAGCTCAAAGTCGCGCAACGAGCTATGGAGAGAGCTATGCTCGGAGTTTCACTACGTGATAAGATCCAAAATGAGGAAATCCGTAGAAGGTCACCGACATTGCTCTCAGAATTAGCAAGTTGAAGTGGCAGTGGGCAGGCCATATAGCTCGCAGAACCGACAACCGTTGGGGAGTAAAGTTCTCGAATGGCGACCACGACCACCACACAAAACACGGAACAAACATCTGTGTTCATCACACAAATGTTTGTCCAGTGCGGTGATCGAACCCGCGACCTCTAGCGCAGAAGGCAGAGTTACTACCAACTGAGCTATGAGGCCAGTCAGTCAGTAATATTACAAAAAAAGTTAATAGATTGAAAATATGAATTAATTAATGGTTTTGTTTGTATTTCTCCAGATAGTCCATTACTATTCACGTCCAAATATTTCTTTTTTATGTCCCAATAAATGTTAATCAGTGTCTCATAAAAATACCTTCAGGTAATTTGCTTTGACAAAAGCGTTATAAAAATAAAGGCCGCCCCACACGACGGTACAGCCAAATAATGTAATTCCGGACATTTGATAAATAACGCATATCTTCAATCGCGTTCAATCTTATTTTGAAATTTAAATATTGTAACGGCACATTAAATAACCGATTATTTTATTTGATGGTTGTTCACAATTCGTATTTTAGTTTAAAAGGTGAGTAATAGAATAATTGAGAATTGTTTTAAGTTGTATGTAGGTATAGTTTGTCGAGGATCCGGACAGTACAGATAACTGAAAAAGATCGAACAAACTATTGAGAAAAAGATCTTACTTTTGAGACGGTAGAACTTCTTATTTAATATATTCATAATAAATAATAAATAAATAAATATTCCGGACATATCACACATAGTCAACTGATCCCAAACTAGGCATAGCCTGTATTATGGGGACCAGAGACTGATATACATAATAGATAAATATTTAACACCCAGACACAGAACTAATATCTGTGTTCATCACACAAATGTTTGTCCAGTGCGGGAATCGAACCCGCGACCTCTAGCGCAAAAGGCAGAGTTACTACCAACTGAGCTGTGAGGCCAGTCATTCATAATTTGTTATGATAACGAATAATTTTCTAAAGCTCTGGTGGAGTGGTGGTAGTTGCTCCGCATTTCGGTCCACAGGTCGTGGGTTTGAATTCCGGTCACGCACCAATTAATTTTCCATTCGGAAAATGTATGTGCGCTAAACTAGTGCTCACAAACGGCGAAGGAAAAAATCGTGAGAGAACCGGCATGTCCTAGAACCTGACAACTCAAAAACATGTGTCATGTGCACAAAAAGGGCTTGTGAGAGGCGCACTTTAATCCCTTTACTACACTGATTCTTTCACCGACGGCTATAGGCCCTTTTCAGGGCCACCATCCCTCAACCTGGTCTCTGATCTCATACAGAATGACCAAGAAAGAATCACTGACAAGACAAGCAAGCCAGCAAAGTGCGCGATGGTGTTTTCTCATCTCAAAGGTATAAAACAAACCGGTTAATAAAACACGGTTAATCACTCAACTGAAACCAATACCAGGGAAAAGTTACAATGAAAATCGGTGCGCTTAGCTCTTGTTTTCAGCGTGTACAAACCAGTTGCGAGACCGTCGCAAATAAAAAAACAACAACAGCTACATACATATTCTTGACCCCACTAGGATTCCCTGTATCGTGGGTATCAGAAACAACGAGTACTATGGGACCGGCCGTCATAATATCGAGGGCATAAAATATCGAGGGCCATAGATAAATAGGAAGAAAGAAAAAAATACTAGTTATTTGTCCCAGAAGTTCAATATATACTTATATTTTGTTGTGTTGGTACCTAACTACAAAGGAAACATATAATATAAACAAAAAATGAGAATAAAAAACGGAGATAGGTACAGAAATAGGTAATTAGGTACCTAAATTTGGATATTATTTAATCGCTAACGATTTAGATTGAATTCTGTACCTATCTCCGTTTTTTCTTCTCATTTTTTTGTATTGGTTTCAGTTGAGAGATTAACCGTGTTTTATTAAACGGTTTTTTCTACATGTTCGTTCAATCTAATTAATTAATTCAACACGTAGCTTGATTATTGTATTGTTGTCAATATTGAGACTACAGACAGCTACAAAAAACTGGTGCTAAAGGTACAGGTGTCACATGGAGCAAAAAAATGTACGCAAAATGAACGCCGTAGGTCTGAGTTTTCCTTCCTTCTCTTTTGACTCAGTGCCTGAAGGCTCAGCCTATCAATAAATAGCTAGTTAATTACAATTTTTGCAATGAACATAATTAAGTTCTAGGAATTTGTTTTTACATGACATCCAAGTGGGTGCGTACTAAATACATTCAAGATAAGTTCTATCAGTGATGCCAATGCAATTTTAAGGCATCTCAGTCCAGAGGTTAGGACTATGCAAGGCCATAAAGGCTTCAAAATATAGGTAAAAAAAAGGATTATGAAAACGTCACCTATCACATCGAAACAAACATTAAAAATCTAGTAAATAGAGTATAAAGTTACCCTTATCCAGTGGGGCAAACTCACTAAAATACAAATTCAATAACTATTAGTAGTTATTGAAATCACAATAGTTTCAAATTGTGAGATGAAATAGGTCAAATTACAATCTCGTCTCGTAGTGAACCAGCTGATAAGTTTTCATGAGCTGCACGAACAAGCCGCAATCACACTCTTATTCAAACATTTTCTGTTTTAATGTGTTTTTTTTAAACAAGGGCGTGCTCGCCGCATAATAACGCGTTTCAGAGGAGCTGATTCTGCGCTACGCTATCACATGTGCGTGGAATATCATTTGGATGAAACACATTTTTAATGTACAGCAAAGTAACAGAAAAATAATAATAATAACAGTTGTAAATTAAACTAAAATAATATTATACTAGAAATGAACTCTGTTTTCTACGACTACGACTACAAGTAGAAAACAGAGCTCAGATCACCAACCAAAGGAGCGTGCCCAAAAGGCTGGCGACGTTACCTCGTTGGATCGCTATACTGATCCTTTGTCCGAAGTAAGCACCAGCCCTTCGGTCATTGGTCTCATCCATCAGCCTCCTAGATAAAGCATCGAACATGTACAGCTATTTATGAAAAGTCATTCGAGGTTTTGCTACAAGCACGGGGTTAAAAACAAATGTGTAAGTAGTATCATTTAATTTACTTCAGTACTTATTACAAAATTTGGTCCGGCTCATAAGACGTTATTGAGTAATAAACAATCATCTAAGCGTAAATATTTACTAAATACACAAGAAACAGTGGCATAGCGAGTGAGTGCACTACTGAAACGCAAGGGGTTCGATTTCCGCTGTGGGACGAATGTTAGCATGATCTGAAAATATTCGTTCCGGGTCTGGGTGTTGTGGTACCTACCATGGTACTCGTAGTTTCTGATACCCACGATACAGGGAATCCTAGTGTGGGGTCAGGAATAAGTAAGTGACTGTAGGGGGCTATAAAGAATGTTAGGTACCTCTGAAACTGAATTGTACCTCTGAAACCAATACACCAATGATTACCGTTTCGGTGCGGTCCCCAAAAAGGCCATTATTTCAAACCGTCACATTTTCTGGACAATTAACCCCCCATTTACATACCCTACCAAACTTCTTAATTACCTGTTTTATAATTATTTTACCGAACTGAGACTCGCCTGAAAACTCATTAGTACGGCGACAATCTTCATTATTTACCTTGAGTTCTAATTAATTCCTTGTCATGGTTTTTGCTTCGACTTTTGAGTTATATCTCGAGACGAAGACAGCGCATACCAAATTTATGGCAATAGAGTAGGACGGGTGGTGTCTCCGGTACCTGATTAACATCTTTTAGCAATTAGTAAAACACACAAAACTCCACCCCTGGCGTGTTCTGAGCCCCTGGTAGGTGATACTTTAATATTCACTCGTAAATTACTTGAAAACTTACTGCGAAGGTGGCTGCTAGATTTAAATTTAAATGCAGTTGGACTTTGTCGGGCTGAGATAAGGTGCTCACCATGTTTGGTAATTAATGGTGGCGGTTGGCTGGCGGAGTTGGATTGGCCCCTGATTCAGTTAGGATTTCATCAAAGGCAAAGATTGGAAGGTAAATATAAAGCTCGTTCAAAATCACATCGACTGCCTTTTCTAAACTAAGCAAAAGTCTACATAATATTTTGGACTTTAAACTGCAGTCTGTCTTTATTAATTGAAATCTGATGAAGTTATTTTTTTTTTTATTTACGCATGGCCATCGCGACTAACCCTGGTGAACGATGAAAGTGTAAAGCCATGAATTCTCGTTCATTATGACGACGACAATTGGTATGCTATGTAAAAGTATTTTCATTGTTATAAAAGAAATAATGTAATTTTGCTGCGCCTCCTCTATGACAAGCAGTCAACCCCTTCAGGAAATCAGAAGAAATTACTTCTTTAACTCATATATTTTCTGCAAATTATCCATCAAGAGGATTTGTTTCTTCATTCTTAATTTCATAGTTTTTTTCTACAGCTTAAATGCCATTAGACGTCCAAATACCTACACAAAACCAACCACAAACCGTGCAAAATCATCAAAAAAATCAATCGAGCGTGACGGACGTTCCCTGGCTCCCGTGGCTCCCCTTCCCTAACCCCCCTGTGAAATCCTGTTAGCGCAGGTACAATGCTGGATTAGTTCTGTGCAGTTATGCAGGGGAATGACGGCCCGATGCGATTAGATATAATGGGGATTATTGTGAATGAACGAATGAGATACGGGAATACCTAACGCTGATGGAATTTTGGATTTCAAGTGAAGTTTATTTATTTATTTACGAAAAGTTACACTATTTTTACAGGAGCACCTAATGCAATAGTGTACCATTATTCTTAAAATAATTATTATTATACATATCAAACATTTTATAAGATTAATTTTAATTCATAGCATAATACCTACTAGTTAAGAAACAACAAACATAAATCTTCAATTAATAAATTCAAATTTAATAATGTCAAGCCTAATAAAAAGTAAAAAGAAAAATTTTTCCATCCATATATGTCAAATAACAAAAATAAAAATTTGCCACAATAAAAACAAATTACATAAATCCTACCTAATCAAAATTAAAAAGAAAATAATAATTCGTCAATCAGTTACCTAGAAAATAACACCGAACAGTCACATACAATAGTCTTGACCCCACACTAGGAGTCCTTCTTCTTTTTCTTGTCATGTCACTAATTCTTTCTTGGTCATCCTGTATTAGGCTAATGAAAGGGCCTATGACCATCGATGAAAGAATCAGTGTAGTAAAAGGATTTAATTGCGCCTTTAAGAGGCTTCTTTCGTGCTTAGGATTCTCTTTATCATGGGTATTAGAGACTATGAGGGCCATGGTACAACATCCAGACCCGGAACAAAATACCTGGAAAATAATATCGATATCGGCAATTCGATATTTGACTTTTGCAGTCGTATCGTAAGCGTAACGTTATCGTGAATTGTTCTTACTCGAAACACTGAAAGAATTTTGGGAGCAATAAAAAATACAATAACGTTACAAACTTGCAACAGGATAACTCAGATAAGTGTATGTGTGCACACGTACACTTATCCGTGCGTAATATTCGCGGCTAAATTAAAAATATCTTTATTATTATCCATTTTTATTGAAAAAAGACAAACAATTTATTGAACCCTACATCGTTATTGCGGGCGGCCATTTTATTAACCCATCCACCTTTATTGCTTTATAATCCTATTGCAAATAAAATAAATTAAATATAAAAAATCTTAATGTATGGCCGTTACGCCTGCAGCTATGCTTATAGTGGTCCTTTTCACATTGGTGCAGTTTGATGGGGTGAGAGATTAGTAGAAAGTATTTTGGAACATACTTTTCAATGAAAATATTGTTTACTAGCTGACGCACTCAGCTTTGCTCGCATGGTACCTAAATGAAATGTAGTTAACATAAACGTACAACTACACGTTGAGAAGAACTATGAACCATTACACGCCTTCCGATATCATCTTCAGATCGTGTTCCTCATCTCTAGAACTAAAGCAGAACACTAACTTTTACTGCGTTGAAGTCCACTGTAATCGAGCTAAAGCGTAAATTCGTTTGTGTTTTCGCAATGAAAATGAACTTGTGCCTTTTTTCGGGTCAATTGCAGAAAATGTAGAAGAAATCGTCTTCTCTATTATTATTAAAATTTGTTTATACTTATAATTAAATGTACCTAAGACACCAATACCTATATACTGTCTTACCACGCTGATTCTGATGGAATATGGAATCCCATATTTCATACTTCAAGGTCACAACTTAGGTCTTCACCAGGGCAACGAGGAATAAACTGAAGATCTATTTAACTTTCTTTAAAAAACTGCCAATGGAAGCTAACTTAGATTCCATTCTATTCTTTCTAAACTACACCAGTGTGAAAACACTCATTCAATAGCCATTCTATTTGCAGAGCTTACGCCAAACACGGCGAAGGTGGACCTTAAATTAAAACTCGCGAACAATAGTTGGACCTGGCTCCGGGGTGCAATAAGCGAGGGGTGCTGAGAGGGTGCTATCGATTTTTAGCATCTGTGGGTGAAGAGTTACGGCACACGTTTCATTAGGGAAAGTTTGGGATAAAAAAGTTTTTGGTCTACTACTACTTTTTCAAACTGTTTTTTTTTTAAACCTGTATATCTATTCAATTACTAGCTTACGTCCGTACCGTCCGACGCGTGGTACCATAATAAAAAGTAGCCTATACAAGGTGATTCATAATATGTATACCATCCCGAAAGGGGCTTATTCTACAAGCAATAAGCAATAAAGTTTGTCCTACGACTTTTGAAAATTCGACATTTTTCATTGAAAAAAACTCTATGCGAAAATCAGCTGTTTTGGGGTCAAATCCGGTCAAGTACAATAAATCAGCTGTTTTAGGTAGCAATCTTTATAACTAACTTCTTGTTCGTTAAGGTATTCGTTTTAAAGATGATAAAAATACCAAAAACAGCTAATTTGAGAAAGTTTAAGAAAAAAAAACAAAAAAAAAATGAAAATGATGATGTTTTTTTTCGCTAATATTATTTCTTTTTGTTGACAGAATAACCCCCTTTCGGGATGGTATACATGTTATGAATCACCTTGTATGCTATTCTAGGTAAAAAACTATCTACCGTTACTCTAGCCGTTACGGTGTGATTGAACAACAAACATCCTCACAAATTTTCTCATTTATAATATTAATAAGAATTAGGATAGTCAGATAGGAAGTAGGATGGTGGCAGTTTATTAGTTTAGTTACCTACTTAAAAAATATTCTCTAAAATCAGGTTAAAATTTTAATAATATTCCTCGATTGGTAATAATAAAAATAATCAGTTCATGAATATGTTTGGTCTAAAATTCAGGTCACCATCTTTTAGTATCACAGAGTAAATATTTCCATTGTATTATGTTTTGAAAAGAAATGTAGTAATTTCGTCTGAACTCCATTCCTTCCTTGAACCCTAACTCTACAATAAACATGAACCCGAGTGAGCTACCGCTACTCGCCGCTAGAGGCGCCACTGACACAAACACTCAATGAATTAACGTTTGGCGCCAGTCCCGACTTCGACGCCAATTCATGTTACATGAGAATTCTTAATTTTTTATTGTTGCTATAATCATTCAACAGACAAAGCTTGTATGCAGAATAAACGGCAATAGTACAATTTACACTATCATTGTGTAACATGGCTATATTATTATTTGAACTTTTCATTCCGTAAACTTGGTATTTGTTAATCATGTCGGATGAAAAATCGCCACTTGGCTTAGGTTCTAAGTAACTATCTTCCAATCTGTGACAACTTAAATTAGTCCGTGGCTTTACAACAGAAAATTAATAGTATAGGTATTAAAGTATTTTTTTATGAAAAAATAGTTTTTTAAATAAAGACGGTATAGTGCGATTAGGGCCCTGGGGCTTCCGTAACACGGGGTCGTAAAATCATAAAACTCAAGATAGGAACATACTTGAACACGCCGTCGAAGTTGCGGGCGGGCTAGTAGTGACTGGCCTCATAGCTCAGTTAGTAGTAACTCTGCCTTCTGCGCTAGAGGTTGCGGGTTTGATCCCCGCACAGGACAAACATTTGTGTGATAAATACAGATGTTTGTTCTGTGTCTGGGTGTTAAATATTTATATCAGTAATACGTATATCAGTCTCTGATACCCATAGTACGGGCTATGCCTAGTTTGGGATCAGTTGACCATGTGTGATATGTCAGGTTTTTTTTTTTTAGTATTTATAACTTTCTAGAAAGTTAAATGAATAATATTTGTACGCGTACATTATAAAATCATCCTCCAGATTCATGGCGCGACAGACATCCGGATAATCTATTAATGAGTCTCGGTAATTAGTTGCGAGTCTTCATCACACGAGTATGATAACCCAGCTCCTGCCTGTGTCTTCGATCGTTTAGTAACCATAACAATATAACAAAGCCAAAGAGTGGAACTCGTTGCCGGCGTCTGTGTTTCCGAATACCTATAATTTGAGTGTCATCAAGACCAGAGTCAATAGGTTTCTTCTAGGCGAACGTGCTACACCGCAGACTACATCATTACTTATCATCAGTTGAGATTGTGGTCAAACGTTAGCCTATTTCGTATAAAAAAAAACATAATTATGCTAGGGACTCCTGGTACTCAACTATGAATATATCTATACAAAGTCGAAAGATCAATAATGCTGAACAGAGACCTTATAAAAACAATCTTGTGGAGTCCAATCTACAGAGCCTTGAACACAGACGGCGTGTGGCCAGACTGTCGGTGTTCTATAAGTACCACTTTGGTGATTGTGCGCAGGATCTGCATGACCTCATCCCTCCCTCCCCCTTCCGCTACCAGACAAGCAGACGCACAGGTAATTACCACCCTTACCTGGTCGACATACCACAGTGTCGAACCAAACCACCTTTTTTTTCCACCTTTATTATAAGCACTGGCAAAGAGTGGAACGATCTGCCAGCGTCTGTTTTCCCGGATGAGTACAATCTAGGAGTCTTCAAATCTAGAGTGAATAAGTTCCTTCTGGTAAAGCGTGCTCCATCTTAGGCCACATCTCACTTGCAAAAGTGAGATGGTGGTCAAACGCCTAACCATCTCCAATAAAAAAATAAAAAAACACGAAAAACGTTCTTGTGCCACATGTGCCAACTTCCTGCTACGACCACAATATCGTCGTTCCATCTAAAGCCGTGTTCAAACGCGATATGTCCTATATATCAATTTCAAACGGTTCCTTACGTTTAATGAATAACGTCAATTTTGAGATTGCCTTTTAGGTACTTGCGATATCGCCGAGCTATATCGCACGTCCTCATATGTCAAAACTACAACTTTTAATACCGTTTGAACATAGCTTAATTTCTGCACTCTTCTTCCGATTTCGTTCGTCCGATTATCGCTATAGAACTTGCTCATCTTTGAGCAAGTTCTATAGCGACAATCGGACAAACTTTCAGTTTTAATGATACTGGTAGTTAGGTACGAGCCTCTACCTATAATGTTTACCATAATTGCTAAAATAATGACGGATCGAATTTTCTATAAAAGCAAAAATAGTTTTGGTTGAGCCTTAACTTGCTAATCATATTACCGGTCAAATTGGTTATCCACCCGTAAATAAATTTTTAGGCCGACCGTACCTGTAAGTAATAATATTAGCACAGACACACGGGCGACAGACATCCGGTTAATCAATGAATGGGTCGCGGTAATTAGTCGCGAGTCATAACTCGGCGCACGGCATTATGATAAACTAGCTTTCACCCGCGGCTTCGCTTGTTACCCGACTATAAAGTTAGCCTATTAGGTATTCCAGGCTTTTTACTACATACATGCTTTCATTGCAATCCGTTCATTGGTTGCGGCGTGAAAGAGTAACAAATATATATACGCAAATCGTCACATCTTTACAAACTTTCAAATTTATATAATACTAGCGCTCACCCGCGGCTTCGCTCGCGTGGTACCAACATTAAAAGTAGCATATATGCAAACCAGACTTTAATCTATCTCTGTAACTTTCATCCAAATCAAAATCAAAAAATCAAAATCAAAATTGACTGGCCTCATAGCTCAGTTGGTAGTAACTCTGCCTTCTGCGCTAGAGGGCGCGGGTTCGATTCCCGCACTGGACAAACATTTGTGACTAACACAGATGTTTGTTCTGTGTTTGGGTGTTAAATATATATCTATTATTTATATCAGTCTCTGGTACCCATCATACAGGCTATGCCTAGTTTGGGATCAGTTGACCGTGTGTAATATGTCCGGAATATTATTTTTTTTTAAATAACTTTCATTTCGGAACAAAAAACAGAGAACGAAAAATATAGAGAAACGATAACAACCGCAGTAGTTATAAAAACTGTGTCGCAAGTGTTAACGCCCTCCTCCGAAAATTGCAGTTCCTACTTACAAATATAAAAATACTTGTGTGTGACTGTGTGTATGTGTGTGACTGTGTGTATGTGTGTGTTTTTGTGTACAAGCGTGAATGTGGTGTATGAGTGTGGTGATTATTCTGATTGATTGTGTGTGAGCATGTGTGTGGCTTCGGTACGAACAGTGGAGATGAGAACTAGAGTTGAAACGTACATAATGATTATTAGGAACAGGTCTTTAAAAGATTCTCCGTTTCCTCATAGTTCAAAGTTATGAGCCACTGAATACACTTTTGTTTACAGGTATACCGGGGGAGGGGGTATATATTTATTTCCTTATTAACAGCGTTGTAGAGTGTGGAACTTATGTAATGAAAATGACGACAAGCTAATGCCGTACGTCTTTGTTCAGTTTTGCATACTTTATCAGATCTACGCTTCGAATTGATAAAATCTGGATCATAAAGAAGTTTTGAGTGTTTTCTTGTGACTATTTGTAAAATAAAATCCGTTCGGCCGTTTGGACATGATTGAACAACAAACATCTAAACATACAAACATCCAAACATCCTTATAAACTTTCCCATTTATAATATTAGTAGGATAGTGGGAAGCGAGATTGACGGGACGATGTTATGCAATAAAGCACACAAATTCATAATAGTTATACCGTAAACGTAGTTTTACGCAAAACTTATAAGAATCAGAACTTGAAATAAATTATGCGATACTGTAATTAAATTCAAGATAGAAGGAAAGAAAGGGAGATGAAGTTCATGGATAAGCTACAAGCACCAAATAAAAGAGAAGATCGTCTAAAGAACTCAAGAAGACTGGACGTTTTGGAGGAGGTAGGTCATAACGAGATGTTCTCGCTCTAAATTGGAGCAGCCCACCTGGGGAGGTAACCTGGCCAAATAACATTATTTGTTTCAAATAGTATTGTGTTCCTGCGGTAAGTAAGATTGCCAGAGCTCTTTTGGTGGGGGAGGGTTTCGGCAGGCAACGCATTAGCAATGATCCAGGTGTTGCTGATGTCAATAGGCGACGGTAACCACTTACTATCAGGAGGGCCGCAAGCCTGTTTGCCTCCGTATAACATAAAAAACGTGGCCATCTTAGGTCACATCTCACTTGCAAAAGTGAGTTGGTGGCCAAACGTTTTAGCATCATCAATAAAAAAAAAACTCTTAATTTAGAGCATTTAGAGCATCTTGCATTAGAGCATCCCTCGCCGAATGAAGCGAAAACCCTCACAAAGGAAACATGTTTGCCCCTAATTAATATTCCGTAGATCAGTAGGTAAGTACTAGCGCGAACAGTGAACACGTAGAGATGGGAGTAGGCTTTTGTCTTACCTTTGAAAGGTTTCAATGGAGAGTTTTTTAAAAAGTAGGTACATTTATTTTGAAAAGTTAAAAAAGTTCACAAAACTCCTGAATTTTATTTAATAAGAGAAGCCAACGGGATACTCACTAACAACCGTATTTACAAATAATAAAAATACAAATTACACCCAATAGTACATACATTCTTGACCCCACACTAGGAGTCCCTGTGTCGTGGTTATCAGAAACTACGAGTACCATAGTACCACAACATCCAGACCCGGAACAATTATTGAACACGCACCCCTTGCGTCTCAGACAGGCATTTGCGCGCTACGCCACCGATGTCGTTGATCTCGACGAGTCTAGTAGTAAAAAGGAAATTTTTTCACACTGCTTATTTTTTAAAATAAAGATTTCGTTTAAGAGTCTTCTATGAATTTCGCTGATTATTTACTAAACTAGGTCGCAAACTGTTGTTTTTCCTCTCCACAGCTTCCAAGCCTGTCAGTTGTATGACATCAAGCCATTAACGCAGTCATCTGCCGAGCACACGCGTTCTAGTGAGCGATGCCCTTTATACGCTACGACAGTTGCTACGACGTAGATCTCCTACGAAACTTCCACGAAGTACGATGATTGCTACGAGTCGTAGAGGTGCTACAAAAGGTCCAAAAATTAACTAATCTCAACCATTAGGGTACCTACACTTTATCAGCGCTCAAACCAAGGTATAGTGACTTAGAAAAAATCTAGAGAAAAGTCAGAACATGGCGAAAGGTAATAAATCTAACGAGAATGAACTTATTTTAATGGCATCTTTATTATGATTTAGTTCGAAATTTCATATTCAAGCCTAGGTTGCTCGAATGCTTTCCGCTAAGCCATTTGCAATACGAGATGTTAATTCGAACACTTCTTTAGCCTAGTAATCTATAGAGGCACTAATTTTTAAACTGGCGAGCTGCAGCCCGCGGCTTCACTCACGGCGAAGCGAATCAGTCGGGCAATTTTTGAGTTTTTGTGAGACTAACGCACGGCAATATTTTTAAAGTAAAGTGTTTTTTATTTCATTCTTTCCTTATTTTTATAGAAAGTTTTTAGAGTCATTTTGTTTTCAGGAATTTGTAAACAAATAACTCCCTTGTTGAACTGATTCCCGAATCGTATCCTTCAAACCACCCCAAAGACATTCCCACGTACATCCAGGTTCGCTTAATCAACCCCAAGTAATGAGGGTAGGTATCTTGAGGGGCGCAGAATCAATTAATGAATATTTTACTAACTGGGGATCTTAATAAACGTTCCTTGTCCGGGATTTTGTCCGGGATTTTTGGGATCCCGGGATTTCGCGGGATGAACGTGATTTATCGCGAGCTGTGATTGATTTGGAGTGATTGGGTTATAATTGCGAAACGGAAACCTACTGAAATTAGAGTGGGTTACAATTTGCACTCCACTCCAACTCAATGTTGGTGAAATTTTTTGGAAGTATTTTGTATAAAGTCTTCGAAGGAATATGTAGAACTAAATTCCTCAAATTCTTCTGTTTTTGTTTGTGTAAAAACCTTGTTGGCCCAGTGGGTTTATTTCGTAATACATACGACTGAGTTGTCCCTAAAAAATAAATAGTAGCTAGTACTGGAAACCTTTCAGAAACTCTCAATAAAAACAAATTATGTACCAAACTTTGATCTCTGTCAATTTCCACCTCCCATCAGAATTGTCACATTACATCAAAGATCAAACGAACAGACGGTCAACTTCATAATTATACCTCCGAGTATCCACTAGATGCATAAAAAAGCTCTCAGACAAAATGGTTTATACCTACATTATATTTTACTACCATGTCATAGTAACATGTTTCGAATATTTAGCGAGTGAAATCGTAAATAACAAAACACTCAGGTGACTTGCTAATAACTCCTGTCTTTATAAACAAACTAGCATACGCCCGCGGCTTTGCTCGCGTGGTATCTTGATAAAAAGGGGCAGTTTTGAAAAAGTATTTCAATATTTGACTTTATGAGTATTTGTACCAAGTTTCAGATAAATCTCTCCATGCGTTAAGATTCTCCCATACAAATTTTGACATCTCATTACACCCTTTCTCGGGGTTGTTTTGAAAATCTAAAAATACAGTTTTTCCTTATTTCTATCATTCATTATTTTTAGTTAGTTTCAAATCTGTAGGTTCAAGGAATACGATTTTTCATACAAACGTTTTAACCCCTTTTCACCCTCATAATAGTCGATATTTTGAAAATACTTCCTTAGTGGATGTGCTTGGCATATAAGGCAGCTACTGTCCAAATTTCAGCTTTATAGCTTCAGCGGTTTGGGCTGTGCGTTGATCGTGGAATCAGGCCTTGTTCTTTTATATATACAGATAACCAACTTACACAAACCCTATAGTTGCCTAAATAGAGTTCAAAATCGAAGTTGTTTGGGAACGTTTACAGGGTTGGTTATTAATATTGAACGGCATGCTATTTTATATATTTTTAAAATTACATAGATGATGTATGATTTTAGTGAAAACATCGGCAAGGTGTCGCGTCATTCGGAACGTAGGAAGCACTAAATAACTGTATGACGGCGATAAATTGCCGATTTTAGTTTGTTTATGTTTTAAATAAAATATTTTTACAGAATATATTCTGAGAACTATTCAAAGCTCATATTTTTTAATCCGAAAAGCTTTTTAATTGACGCAGGGTCGCGTAAAATTAGCCCTACTCTTAAAATACTCAATTTATTTGATGGAAAGAGATAAAACGTATTTCTCATCACTATAGATAAGTCAATTCTTAAGAAAATAGTGATGTGACCGCCGGCGCCGCTTCACTTGCGTGGCACCTAGACAAAAAGTAACATTTAAGGTAAGGGTTTAATTGTTTTTAATGATTTTTTAATTGTTTTTTCTCAATGACCGCAAAACGCACAGTTTTGATTTTTATGACAAAGATAACTTGAGTATTTTATTTACGTAAATCCAAGACAGAAATGCGATTGGTAAAACTTATCTCGATAGATTTATTTTTTAAAGTTGGGTCCTCTGCATCAGTTTTTTCGAAAATACTCTGAGACTAACTAACAAAAATATTTTTTTTAAATATTGTGTTAGACAATAGCATTGGGTACCTAAACCCAAGACACTTTAAAAAAAAAAATAGTTAGTAAGATAATCGTCATTTTCTTATATTTCGCTTACGTCGATTACTTTCGAGCGCCTTCAAACGGTTGCTATCTCTTTCCGCATTCAATTATAGTACATAGCGCTGTCACTTTCTTCACTCCGCCCACTCGACAATTTATTTTGATTTTTGTATCCTCTTAAGCTATTCTAGATAAATAAATTTATTTATTCCAAGTTTCTTTGAAATTGGTTGAGCCGTTACGCCGTGATTGAACCACAAACTCCAAAACATCCTCACAAATTCAGTAGGATTCGTCTATGCGTACAGCAGTTTCCTTACACTAACAAATTTCCAATTCCTAGTATAACATTAACGTTCAACAAGGTTCAATCAAACTAGTAGTTTTAGCAGGAGGTAGGGCACAGCGATATTTTCTCGTTCTGAATTGGAGCAACCCGTCTGGGGAGGTACCTCCGCCTTACAGAAGATTGCAGCCAAATAACATTATTTGTTTCAAATAGTGTTGTGTTCCTGCGATGAGTAAGGTTGCCAGAGCTGTTTAAGGGGGGAGAGGGTTCGGGGTCGGCAACACGTGCGTTATACCTCTGGTATTGCAAATGCCATAGGCTACGGTAACCGCTTACCAACAGGTGGGCCGTATTCTTGTTTTTACCAACTCAGTAGTATAAAAAAAATTGTACTAGAGCCTGTGGACTCGTTCCATAACTCACTGTAATCTCACTTAAATTCTTCCTTTAAATAGAACAAGTCGACCTCGTTTCTTAAATTATAAGCTTAAAAGGTAATCCTAGCTATTTGTAACCGGTATACGCTCTAGCGAGAGTAATTATGAATGTTTTAAAAGCAAACAGCATGAGTAAGGCAAAATGTCTAAGGCTCGTATTCAGAGACAAGACTCAAGCATTGATCTCTCTCAAAGACAGTTTTTACTAGTTCGGGAGCCTATGGATTCATTTACTTGTCCAATATTTTATGTCAATAAATAGCTTTTTTTTTTTTTTTTTATTGATCTGTACTTAAATCTCGATTTGAGTCGAGATTCTAATTCTTGAACAGTACTTATGTATAGATTCAATGATCACACTTCACCTGAGTAAATGCTTATTCTAAAACGTCAATCAGACGAAATCAGTGCTTGAGTTTAGATTTGATTTGACATTAATCAAATGACATTTACGTTCCGTTACACGTACTTTGATGCATATTTATACTTCACTTTACTGTTCTATTCTATTTCTACCCTGGCTGTTTGAATTTCTGCGTAAAACGGAAAAATTATAAATAAATCAAAATGTAAAAGAGAACATTTGAGTACAGATTTGAGACTCGATTCAGCTGAGAGTAGTTTAAGTACCGTTCTTGAATAAAAGCTATGTTTGGGCAGAGATTCAATACTTAAGTAGAGTTCAGCTAATCTTTGATTAAATCTATGCTTGAGTCGTGTCTCTGAATATGAGCCTAAGATCCTAAAACTCACAAAAAAAACACAACGGGCTCTATCTTCAGGTAGCCGTGAAAATAGCCTTGTTATTGAACGAGCCAGTGTGGTGAAAGTATTGCGCTTTCTTCTTTCTTTCTTGTCGTATTACTGATTTTTTCTTAGTCATCCTGTATAGGGTCAGTGACCAGGCTGATATATATAGATAATGGAAAGAATTAGCGTAGTGAAGATAGACTCAGTGACCAGGCTGATATATATAGATAATGGAAAGCATCAGCGTAGTGAATATAGGGTCAGTGACCAGGCTGATATATATAGATAATGGAGAGAATCAGCGTAGTGAATATAGGGTCAGTGACCAGGCTGATATATATAGATAATGGAAAGCATCAGCGTAGTGAATATAGGGTCAGTGACCAGGCTGATATATATAGATAATGGAAAGCATCAGCGTAGTGAAAGGAATAAAGTGCGCCTCTTAAAGGTTCCTTTTTGTGCACATGTTACATGATTTTGAATTTTAGGTTCTAGGACATGCTACGATGTTTTCCTACACGCTATTGTTATTTTAGTAATGACCTTTGTCTAAAGTCTTTGTTTATTTAAAAGCTTGATATAGTAAAACCTACCGTATGGTCTCAATGTACCAGCGGGTGGTGGTCACCTAGAGAGCGCTGTGGGGTTGAACCGACCCCCGCAGCGATGGGTGACCGCTGTGTACCTTTCAATGGGCTAATGTTGGTGTTGTGTTGAGTGTTGTAAATTGTATTGGCATTGAGACCTATTGAAATATATGGAATATTTTTTATCAAAGGTATATTATTTATTGAAAATATAGCAAGCAATACAACATAAAAACACAAACATACATAGGTTTAGCATACATACATACAATACATATGTTATTAAGAATTGAGGTCAACCATCCCAATCTACAACCATGCATGGGTTAATCGTGATGTCAATATGGTCGACATACCACAGTGTCGAACGAAACGTTTCTGCTCCACTTTTATTAAAAGTACTGCCAAAGAGTGGAATGATCTGCCTGCGTCTGTTTTCCCGAAAGAGTACAATCTAGGAGTCTTCAAATCTGGGGTCAATAAGTTCACTCTGGGAAAGCGTGCTCCATCTTAGGCCACATCTCACTTGCAAAAGTGAGTTGGTGGCCAAACGCCTTACCATTATCAATAAAAAAAAAAACTATTAATTTTAAGCTCTTTAATAAACGACTAGCTAGTGCCCGCGACTTCGTCTGCGCAGGATAAATTTTTCAAGGAGCTTATATTAGCGTGGCGTAGAAAAGAACTAACAGAGAAAGAACTAACGGTTTTGGCAGCGCACGCCAGAATAGCTCGCAGATGGTACATTTTCCTACTTACTTGACACTTATCGTAATATTTTAGAAAATTCACACAATATCTTTATAAATTCTATCCTATGTGTTATTCTGATGTATAAGCTATATTACTGGGAAGTTTCATTAAAATCCATTTAGTAGTTTTTACGTAAAAGAGTAACAAACATCCATCCATCCAAACCTACAAACTTTCGCGTTTATAATATTATAAACGCGAAAGTTTGTACTATTAGTAGAACTACTATTAGTAGGAAGTAGGATAAACAGATTTGCGAAGAATTTGTGTCCATAAACAGCCTTTAAAACAATTTATCAACTACATTAGTTCAATCATATGCATATTACAATCGTTGTTCAAGGGTACTAGAGATCATTGAACGACGAACCCACACAAGATTATCCTCATTCCAAAACGAAGTTAAAATAGCAACAAATCGCCGCACCACACCTGTAAATTATATTTTTACAGCGTCTGTAAATCTTTCCCGACAAGCATTATCAATTCTAGATCATTTTAAACCGGAAACTTTAGCTGTGAGAATGTTTGTGTAATGTGTGTATGTGAGATGATTCTAAGCGGGCAATTTATTTGCCAGGCAACATAATGGCGCAATGGTATTACGCTAGTAGAGTCAGATTTAATAATTATACAAATTACCGAGTAATATCCCATAGAGTATTTGAACTCAACATTTTTTTTAAATCTTTACGCTAGCTTAAATATTTAAGTTTTAAGCCGTTTTCAAACGGCATGCGATTCATCTTTGATATGTCATACAAAATTCGTTCCAAAAAGATCTTTAACTCTACTGAATAAAGTCAGTTTAGAGTTTAATATCTGAGGGTGTGCGATACAGATCAACGATATCTAGATTGTTCAATCATTAAGTCAATTTAATTTATTTTTGCAATAATAATTTGTTGAATGTTTTCTGATAATATGTGACATGAATAATTTGAAATCTGTTTTTATGGTTACTAACATAGTTTATAGGTAGATAAATGTACTAACAATTATGGTGAACAACCGAAATAAATGAATTAAATTAAATTAAATTAAATTAAAAAAATTAAATTAAAAGCTACAACATGACTTCAAATGTTGTATGAAACAATGGCCCGTGTAGGAGCATCCTGGGCCGTGGGCGTTATACAAACAAGTATGAAAGGTGCATTTGTAAGGTGAATTAAAAGCGCGAATTTTAAACACTGACGTCTGATTCTGTGGGCTGTTGGTCTACAGTGGATGCATTTTCTTTAAGTTTTCATCGACAAGTTTCAGTAGATTTTTCTACTATATTGTCTTTGGTTATAGTTAGAACATAACTTATAGCATATTCCTGTATATTTTTAACTTACATCTTTAGTTAGTCTTAGCATTCAATACGAGACGGGCTGCAAGCCCATCGCCACTTTACTCGGCGGCGCGTGGCCAGACTGTCGGTGTTCTATAAGTACCACTTTGGTGATTGTGCGCAGGATCTGCATGACCTCATCCCTCCCTCCCCCGTCCACCACCGGACAAGCAGACACACAGGTGAATACCACTCTTACTTGGTCGACATACCACAGTGTCGAACGAAACGTTTCTGTTCCACTTTTATTATAAGTACTGCCAAAGAGTGGAATGATCTGCCTGCGTCTGTTTTCCCAAAAGATTACAATCTAGGAGTCTACAAATCTAGGGTCAATAAGTTCATTCTGGGAAAGCGTGCTTCATCTTAGGCCACATCTCACTTGCAAAAGTGAGTTGGTGGCCAAACGCCTTAGCATTATCAATAATAAAAAAAAAAAAAAGAACTGGTTTCCTTGCGATGTTTTCCATTTGTGAAAGTACATTTTTCGAATAGAGAAATTCATTGGCATGTCTAGGTAACTCTTTCTAAGACAACACAATTATGTTAAATTTTTTAATCATGTAGGTTCAAGTTGAGGTGGCAGTGGGTAGGCCATTTAGCAGAGCAGAGCCGACAACCATTGGGAAATAAAGGTTCTCAAATTTTGATCACAAACCGGGCCACGTAGTTTTGGAAATCCCCTACCCGATGAATCGACGACATTGTGGGAAGTCGGTGGATAGAAGAGAGTAAGTTGAGCCAGCTCGTCATAGAACGCATTTGGGAAGGCCTATGTCCAGCAGTGGATATCTACAGGCTGATGGTTGTGATGATGTCGACATGAACTGTGTCCACTGTAGCTGCGTTTTCCCAGCGGTTGCGCAGTGTGTCCGCATCCGGTGTAAAAACGCGGCTGAAACGCGACGTGACAGATGTTTACCTCTCGCGTCCGCCGCGAACATAGTTGCCAAAGGTGTTGTAATAAGATGGATGCATGCGTATTTACAATTACCAACTAGAACAGAATTACACGATGGTTTCCGTAAGAAGCATTAATTCAGCTTTGTGAACCATCATCATCATCATTAAGGCATCATTTGACTCAGAAAAGGACCTGGCGGGGAGACTTTCAGAGTACCTGCGTGACCAGAATGCTGGCTTTTCTAAAGGCAGTGAATATGAATTGCCACACTACGTGGCAATTCTTTTTATTAATTGAATTGAACAAAGATATTAATTTAACATAATAATAATAAAAACCAATTTAATTTAACATAAGTTGCATGTAAGGGTGTGCTTGGATTTACAATCAATTTAAAGCTCAGAAGTTTTTGAATGATATTTTTTTTTCTCAAGAATTCAGGACAGTTCCATTGTGTCAACCAGAAACGTAGAAAACATTATTTTGTATCTTTATGTAAGTACCTGTCATCACTAAAACCCCAATGTTATCTTGTATATAGCAGATAAAAATAAGCTCTATCCATCTCACTAAGCTTTATTACAACTAAATTGGCTAAATAACTTTAGTCTAGGATTAAACCTAACAAATTACGAAATACATTCGATTTTACGACTTACGAATAAACAAACTTAAATCAACCGATTAATAAATGTAGTGTAGGAACATTATTGCATACCGCGTGCAAAAAGCGCGTATCTCACAAATCTCAAAATCACTGGCACAGAATGATGAATAGTACTGAAAATTTAAGTTTCACTCCGGCAAAAAAGTAATGCTTGCTTGTCGTGTCACTGATTCTTTCTTGGTCATCCTGTATCAAGTCAGTAACCAGATTGAGTTAAGGTGGCCCTGAAAAGGGCCTATAAAGGTGAAAGAATCAGTAAAGTATGCATTAAAGTGCGCCTCTTAGGAGGCTCCCTTGCAAATGTCACATATCTTCGATTTTTTAGGTTCTAGGACATGCCGGTTTCCTCACTATGTTTTCCTTCCCCATTTGAGAGCACTCAAAAATTTTGGCGAATAGAAAATCCATTGGTGCACGACTGGAATTCGAACCCACGACCTGTGAAAAATAAGCGCTATTGAAACCACCAGCAGCTTTAACAACTTTTGTACAAAGAAACATTTATGATCATCATCACCATGGGTGACTAAAGTAGCTGCCCACTTTGCAGCAGCTTTGTTTCCAGGTCTTTACATTCACGGCCTCGATGCCAGCTACATACCTGGCTAATGGTTTGGCTTTCTCTTGATCTCTTCGTTCTCAACCCTCGATCAACCTACTGGCGCAAACGACCAAACCATCAACTTACTCTTACCTAGTTTCAATCTTTAGACCACCACATTTCTAAAGAAAAAAATTAATCTATGAACGACAAAAACAGTCAGTATTGTTTAAAAAAAATATTCAGCGCCTCATCAAGCTATTTAGGATCTAAATACAGCATGATAAAGTCTATTATACTTTGAAAACCGATCTGAAGTGGAACAAGGCTCCTAAAATCCCAGGTTACGATTAAGGAGTCTATTTCGAGTGTTGAATTAATCACTAACTAACCCACCATGCGTTTGTTTTCATACGTTTTTTTGTAAATGTTGGTTTTGGATCGCACAATTGGAATAACAACTAGTTTACCTCTATTTATTGTTCGTGGTAAGTGGGTTCCGCTCGCTGTAATTAGGCGATTACTGTTCTGTGATTAGGCACAATCAGAATCAGCCCGATAAACTCAAATATTTCTGGACGGATTTTCATACAGTTTCCACCAATAGACGGAGTGATTCATGAGGAAGGTTTAAGTGTATAATTTATTAGGGTTTTGTGTAAATTAGCTGAAATAAGATGGTGATTGTTGAAGATGTCGGAAATAACTCTGATACCCGTGCGGAACCGGGGGGGATCACTAGTTACGTCTATTTTTAAAGCCTGAACGTGAACAATTATCGCACATTTCCCAATAATTAAGGCCAACTACACATCCGCTGCTAATGTAGTGAATGTAATTTTTCAGCAATTCAGGTCAGTCTACGGTACCCTAAAGCTATGTTTGTGATAAATGTCGGTTTAAGTGCTTTATTTTAGGCGTTGACGAGTGTTATGTCTGGCCGGTAGACGGCGCCTCTTGATGCGAAGGTGCGGAAATTTCACTTACGCGGTTGTACACCAGCGGTATTTTGTAACCGTGTTGTTGCTAACCTACCGTCCTTAGAGCCGACACACATCAAAGCGGCGCAACGTGTTGCGAACTCGCAACGCATAAAATTCTTACGTCGCCGATTTTTGAGTGGCGATTGATTTTCTTTGTCCTTTATCGCCGATGTTTGCGATGCGACGCTACACTGCTTTTAGTGAGATCTCGAAAATGAGTACCTAATTCATGTTACAAAGCAAATTCTTTGTCTTAATAAAAATAAATCGCTAAATATGATGCTAAGCGCAAAACTCGGGAGTGGCTGGACCAATTTAGGTATTTTTTTAAATGTTCCTTGAAGTTTGAAGAAGGTTCGTATCAAGAGAAAAATTTAAAAACCCCACTTTTTTTTCGATACATACTGTTCATAGCTGTAAATTTAAATGTTTCAGTCAAAAAATACGCGGACTAAGTTGCGGGCGGGCCAGCTAGTAGTGAAAATATAATTCTAGGAAAAATGATAATGTTGCTCCACAGTTGCGGCAACAAACCCCACCAATGCGAAAGCGGTATTAACATCTTCTGTCAGTCACAGAAGGTGACGATAGAAAGCTATCCCCGTCTCTTTGAAGAGTGATTGTATCTTACAGGAGTTACTGTTTACATACAGGAGTGCTTTATGAAGCATATTAATTGCTGCTCAGTGGTTTTAGCAGTTTCAAACATTAATTCAGTTCGTGAGATAATAAATAAAATGTTCCTCACATGTCTTTTAGAAAAATTTACCTCGGTGGCGCAGCGGGCCCGTCCGAGACGCAAGGGGTGTGGGTTCGTTTCATTTTGCAGTAGTTTTTATTTCAAACGTGACAGGTTGTAAGCCCGTCGCCGCTGTTATGTTTTCCTCGCGATGTTTTCCTTCCGTTTTAAGCACGTACATACATTTTTTAAATTAAAAAAATCTATTTAACCTTGACGGCTTCGGTGGCGTAGCGATAGAATGCCCGTCTGAGACGCAGGGGGCGCGGTTTCAATTCCCGCTGCGGGACAAGTGTTTGCATGATCTTCAAATATTTGTTCCGGGTTTGGTTGTTGTCGTACCATGGTACTCGTAGTTTCTGATATCCACGACACAGGGAATCCTAGAGTGGGGTCAGGACTATGAATGTGACTGTTGGGTGATATTTATTTTTTTAGTAGATAAACGTTCTATGCAAATGTGCATTAAAATAACACAATGACAATAAATTATGCTGGTACGTACCCGGGTACTCTGTTTCTATGCCGCGCTTGCAATAAATCTATTACACAATAAAATGTGCACTAGCCATTACATTTGACATGGATTCTAAAATAAAATTTATGATCGCTAGTTACACCACCTAAAATACCATTGCACCTTTTGAACACCTGGTTTATCGCGTAAACCGTGAATACACGTGAATAAACGGATGAGATGAGTCTGAATGCGTAAACACCGGTGAATGGGCGTCTTTAATTGCGCTTGTGTAAATAAATTTAATGAAAATTGTAGGATTATGAGGTTTACGGTTCAAATTAGATGGTTGTTAGGTAACCATTTTACGTTGAGATTAAATATGAAAATGATTTTTAAAATGTTTGCATTTTTTTTTATTAATTATTTTTGTAAGTATAACTATTGGAAGCCGTGTTCCCTTACTTTCGATCCGTAGGTCGTGGGTTCGAACACGGACGTGCACAAATGGGTTTTTCTACATTAAAACTTAGTCGGTATTACTAAAGTGGCGATGGGCTTGCAACCTTTCACATATGTAATACTCAAAACACTAAAATAAAGAAAATCATCTTCATAACTGCGAACTTCATTACCATTTCACTTATGGCAATAGTCCTGGCCCCAATTCTACCAATTCAATGACTTGAAAATGATAATGATCGCACCATTAACATTCAGTTACGATTGTCGCCACCTTCGTTTCTTTGATTAAATTGGTTCATTGGTTACACACAATGACTGCCATTAATAAACGACTGTGTTAGCAGAATACCAAAGGTGTCAAAAGTGACCATTTTGCCATTGCACCATTGTCATTTTGAAGCCATTGAATTAGTAGAATTGGGCCCCAGGTACTTCGCACTATGACCTCATCATCATCATCATCAGCCTGATGAACTCCAGTGCTGAACATAGGCCTCCCCCAAAGAGTTCCATGACGAACGGTCGTGAGCCTTTTCCATCCACCGAATTCCCGCAACCTTAACAATGTCGTCGGTCCATCGGGTGGGGGGCCTTCCAACGTCCTAGTCACTATGACATAGTGACACGTCTTTTCAAACAATAATACAAAGTTTTATCTATTTTTGCGTTGAAAGAGGCGCGTCGGATTAAACGCAGCTTAAACTATTCTTTCCCCGTCCAAAGTCGGTTATTTCTCTCCAATCGGTAACCGCCATAAATAGAAATAACCGTCAGGTACAAGCTGGTAAGCGCGAGACGGTTACCCACATACAACGCTAAATTTAGCAGTGGTCCGAATTAAACCTAATAGGTTGATCTTTGTTTGGCTTTATACGTTTTATTCAAAGGCATTAAACAAAGATAAACCTATTATTTTTAGATTTAATTCGGACCCTATTGCCCTATTGCCCACAGCTAGATTTTCTCGCTCTAAATTGGAGCAGCACGCCTGGTAGTTACCTCCACCTTACAGAAGATCGTAGCCAATTGACATTAATGTTTCAAATAGTGTTGTGTTCCCGCGGTGAGGGGTCGGCAACGCGTGCGTGATGCCTCTGATAATGAAAGTGTTCATAGGCTACGGTTAATAAAAAAAAGATTATAGGTCACCGGCAAGGTTCTTTCTTTCTTTCTAGCTTTCTTTGATTGCGTTGATAGGTATTTACTAAAGAACTCGCTCGCGGTTTTAAGCTCGTTCTACACTCCAGAAATAAACAATACAGCAAACTCGATCTAAAGGCCGATTTTAATCAGACGAGCGAACCTCATTCTATCCCCACTCTATCATTTTTTTTAGTGGGAACAGACGTAGAGCATTCTTACGTTGTTTTGTCTGCGTTCACAAAGAAAGAAAAAATATAAAATCATGGGAAACAATGCTCTTGTTCTAAGCTCGTTGGTTTAAACCGTTCGTTTGGTTTAAACCGGCCTTAAAAAGAAAACTAAAAGTCTCCAATCGCAGCACAATAATAGCCAATCCCGAGTTGTCGGTCGCACGGCGACATCTAAACGAGATCTTGTCTGTCCGTCTGTCAGCTGATGTCTGCAGGTGGAATGAGATTTCAACTTCTTGGAAGCTTGTCTGAGAACATAAAATAATCTATAGTATCTAGTGTACCTGTTTTAGTTATATTAGTGGTGGTTCGTGGTTTGACGACCTTTGTAGCATTGGATAATAAATTAAAATTTAAAAATAATTATAAAAATAAAAGAGATTAACAAATTTTGAAATTTAGATTTTCTCAGGTGGGGACAATATTGTGGCTTAGAACCGCCATATTGTTTTTTAATCGGAAAAGTTAGAAAAACAGTTGGAATAACCTCAATTGCCGCATTCCTAGGCATTAGATTATTGTCTTTTATTTTTGAACACCTACATTTCTTCTAGGATGTATTGTCTAGTATAAATAATAGACGTAGTAATTTATTAGGGCAGTGACAGAAACAAAATGCTGCACCGGTAGTTTATTAGCATTTGACTATCTCATCATTTCCGTTGGAAAACAAAAAAATACAAGTTTCACAGCAAGATAGGTACAATGCCCAGAAAAAAATGAAAAAATAAAATGCGCGTAGATTCTTACAATCTATTATCAGTGATGAAACGACACTTTAAAAACTTCCCATTCTATTGCTGGGATTGTGACGCAAAGACGTGGGTTTTTGGAACGGGAGCTGAAATGTAGCGGGCGCCCTAAAATTTTCAACAATATTTTTATTTTCTAATCATCCCACGTAGGTTGAGAATCTCTTTTAACTCGTTACATTGTTTGACAGTCCGCGAAATTGGGTGAAATAAAATGAATTAGACGACACGGTTCAAAGTTATAATTTTTTTAAATGAAAATTGGCTTATTTAATCTAGTGGAGAATCTTGTCTTCTTGTTTGTTATTCCTAACTATGTCCATCTATTCGCATCTACTTTATACTTATTTATTTAAGTTATTAAGTAGGATGTATTATAAGCACCTATAATATAAACACATCTTATATATAGCAGTGTAAAATATGAAAGACTAGCTGTTGCCCGCGATTTCGTCTGCGTGGAAAAAGATACAGGGTTCCTACGGAAAGACTTGCGTTTTTCCGTAGGAACCCTGCTTTTTTCCGGGACAAAATGTCGCCTATATCATTCTCTGACCCCTAAACTACCCCTATGAAAATAATCATGACAATCCCTGTGAAAAGCAAAAACAAATCTATCCCACGGGAACCGTACATTTTTCCGGGATATAATGTAGCCTCTGTGATATTCCGGACTAAAATCTATCGCCGTGCCAAATTTCATACAGATTCAATCAGCTGTTCTGGCATTATTGAGTAACTACCACCCAAACTTCCGCATTTATAGAAATACGATTAAGATTTAGCATAAGCTTACTAAATGCAGCAAAGTGCATGCTAATCATAACAACATTTCCAGTGATCATCATGGTTACCTACTTTCAGTCTTTCATTGCGCAATAAAAACTAAAAGTAGGTAAGTCCAAACAAACGAGTTCAAACTCATTATCTTGATCTAAAAAAGCGGCAAAGTCCATCTTTTAATGGTTATTAGTTGAACGGGGTTCCGTGTAAGCCCTCAAAGTTCATCCATTCATAACGCCCACATATCTTTCTATAGATCCCTAATCTTTGGCACGGGCTCAAATGGTTATCACACCTATACTTTTACATTCCACGATATTTTCAACACTTATACATCCTCATCATCAGCATGTAGAAGTCCACTGCTGGACACCAACCATCAAAGAGTTCCTTATCGAACGGTCTTCAGCCTTTTCGATCCTTCAACTGCACTGACTTTCCGCAACTTTCACAATGCCGTCGGTCCATCGTGCGGAGATTCCAACACTAATTCGCCCGGTTGGTGGTCACCATTTGATTCTGTCACGCGTATACAAGGTGATTCATAACATGTATACCATCCCGAAAGGGCGTTATTCTATCTACAAAAATAAAGAATACCTATTAGCGAAAAAAAAATCAAAATCATTTTTTTCCAAACTTTCTCAAATAAGCTGTTTTCGGTATTCTGTAATAGTAGGTACCTATTGGCCGTGGTGGCCCCGGCTGAAGAATAGGCCCCTCCATATCTACCTATCCGCGGATGTCGTAAGAGGCGACTAAGGGAAAAAAGCTAGGGGATGGGCAGCAGCTCTAACTGCGCTCGCCAACCCGCATGCCCAGCGTGCTGAGTATGGGCAAATCCCCCCACATGATAAGGAATTCGCTCTGTCTGTGGGGGAGGCCATGTTCAGCAGTGGACGTCGAACGGCTGAAAAAAAAATGATGATGATGATGATGATGAGGTACCTATTCATCTTCATAACTAAGTACGAGAAGTTCGGTATCGAGATTGCTACCTAAAACAGCTGATTCATTGAGTTTGAACTGATTTGACCTCAAACAGCTGATTTTAGTATGGAATTTTTCAATGAATAATGAAAAATAACCATTTATGAATCATGTTTTTTTTATGAATCATGTTTCTGTGTGCAATAAAGAATTACAGAATTACAGAAAAATTTTCAAAAGTAAGATTAAACTTTACTGACAATTAGGTGTAGAATAAAAACTGTGACAATAATTTAATTAAACATCTATCTGACTTCATATTCTTCTCCATAAAAGTTGCTAGCTTGTCGTGTCACTGATTCTTTCTTGGTCACCTGTATTATGTCGGTGACCAGGTTGGGGTATGGTATGGGCCCTGAAGATGGCATAAGACCATCGGTGAAAGAATCAGTGCATTGAAAGAATTAATGTGCGCCTCATAAAGGCTCCTTTCGTCCACGCGAGTGTAACCAACACACGCGTGCAGCTAGTTGGCGAATAAATCGTATCGTACATTGAAAACAATCTTACTCCACATTTTTTTCATATTTATTGTGTTTTATTGTTTATCTGCATTTCTCTACCAGGTTTAGAGGTTGAAAGAATCGGTGAGTGTACACTAGGCAGACGTTTCGCTTTAATTTACGACCTGGGAAATTACTTTGTTATCTTAGCAATTCGAAATCATATTTTTACGTTCGTTAATGATATCTTTCGTCGACCTCATGTTTATTGGCGTAGGATGGGTTGTATACTCCTGATGTTTTCATCGGGTACACGGTGGAAGAAATTTAGAGATTCTGTATGATTAGGTGTTGACTGTCATTTTTGGTTTATTTTTTTCAGTAAACAAGAATTTAATCCTCGAAAATTATAAAAAAGTCGTAAAATTGGAAGATTGGTTTAGTTTTTACATGACTTTGATGAAAATATCGTCGTTACCTACTTTCAAAAATCTTAGACGTGAACGTTGATAAAAATCAATGTTAGTGTGCTAACATTGATTTTTATTTTTAAAGATCTAAAGTACATTGGAACCATTTGTTTATTCCTTCCATGCCTCTGGTGTACGAATGGAGCCTCTAAGAGGCGGATTTTGAAATGAAATGAAATGAAATTAGCCGAGAGGTAGGGCACAGCGAGATTTTCTCGCTCTAAATTGGAGCAGCCCGCCTGGGGAGGTACCTCCGCCTTACAGAAGATCGCAGCCAAATAACATTATTTGTTTCAAATAGTGTTGTGTTCCTGCGGTTAGTAAGGTTACCAGAGCTCTTTAGGGGGGGAGAGGTTCGGCAGGCAACGCATTAGCAATGATCCAGGTGTTGCTGATGTCAATAGGCGACGGTAAACATTTACCATCAGGTGGACCGTAAGCCTGTTTGCCTACGTATAAAATAAAAATAATAATAATTGACAAACACAGACAGAATACACAAAAAACAATAGAATAAAGGTTAAAGATAGGGAGATAGTTAGACGTAACACAGATAACAGTACACAGCAACAAACAACAATACATAAGTAGGTATGTGCATTTACAATATTTAAGTGCAATAATAGTGCTTTTCAGTGCCAATACACCTCGACACTAGTCTTTAACTTAATACACACAAGACACAACAAGCAAGCAAGCATTCCTTCCTTCAGGGAAATCGGATAAAAACATAGATTAGCTGAAAAAAACGACACGTGTATTCCTTAAAAAATCCAAGATGGCTAAACTCAACGGCGCGCTATTTTCAGCCGTTGGTTGGCACCTGTCTCGGGGAACGCGTGATTAACAATGTTTCGTTGTTAAAAACATTGTTTTGTGGCATGCTGGTGAAAGTATTTGATTTTCGCTAAAATTATTATTAAAACTTCTTATTGAGAGTCGCCTAGCCATTAATCTTTATTCTGTGCCAACAGTCCTAATTAAACGATAACAAACACAAACATACATGAACATACATATTTATTAATTTTGTTCCTTCATTGAAATAGGGTACAATTTATTGGACTAATCCAATAATTCAGCCAAATATCAATGTTTTTTTTTTTTTTTTAAATACAAAATAGGCTTACGTTTGACCACAATCTCACCTGATGTTAAGTGAAGTGATGTACGTTTGCAAAAGATAGACTGAAACTCAGCTTTTTTTAAAGATTTGAATTTTAAAATCGTAACGAAACTAAGGAGGTTATTCGTAAAAAAAACAAACAGATGCACGATATAAACCAGCCAGTCCCAAAAAAAAAGGATAAATCTATCAGGATATACTTCTTACAAGGTGTACATAGGTATATTTATTAAGTGACTACATTAGAGACTTTTTGGCGGGAACTTGCGAAGTGATGTTGTGCTCCCAATTTATTTTACAAAACTAGTGTTAAATTGAGTAATAATGTGTAATTATAGTGGTGTTTTGCGTAATATTGTTTGAGTAAACCGCACAAGTGAAGTGAAATAGAATGATTGCGTGTATCGTCATTTTTCGAGTTGGCGCCAAGAGGTCCCTCAAGGTTTTAGTAAAATAGCCACCATCATATCTTACTAAAACTGAACTTGATTTGACTTGACGATGACTTGACACTGAATAAGATGAAAAATAAAGACGAAAGAATATAGATAACAAGGAAAAATAAACGTAAGACTTGGCGGTAAGGCCTAGATGCCATAGCCATCCCGCAAGGGGAAAAACATAAAAAAAAGTGACTAAATTATGAAGCTGTGCCGTGCTGTGTGAGTTTTTGCACCTATTATGCCCACCTCTCGTCATGGGTTCCTTTTAACAGTGATGAAGTAACACACGTTCCATCTAATCACAAAGCTTCCTAGGCTTATTTATTCAGCATACGATCAAACCGACATAATAGCGTCTAGCCATTGTTGCGTTACACCGTTTAGCACGTGTGCAGGCATATTGATTCCAAATTATAAGTAATAACACGGGCTGGCGCACGGCCAGTTAACGTGCCAACGGTAGGGGCACCAGCTATTGAGGAGGAGGTGGACACCTGTCCGAAATCACTGTCTAAACTGCTGTACCGGCTAATTACTTGTATGATTTTTAAGTAAATGAAATACGAGTAATCGGAATTCATTATTCCGAATAAACTGTGGAAAATAAGATCTTTAATTTGTAGAATTCAAACTGGTATACTTTTGTAGGGTTATTCATAATATTTATGCTATCTCGAAATGTGGGCTTATTCTACACCAAATCCTTACAAAAGTCTAAAAAATATAATGTCTTTATATAATTTAAAAACTAAGATCTTGTGGATGATTCACTAAAATACGTAATCTATATATATAAAGGAGTAATACACTCACTCACTGACAGACTCATCACGAAAGCTCGGAAACTACTGGTCCGAGGAGTCTGAAATATGACACAGACATTCTTTAAAAGATGTTACCGTGCAATAAGATCGGATTTTGCAAAATTCAACTCCTAAAGGGGTGAAATGGGGGTTGAACGGTTGTATGTAAGTCCTATGTTTTTGAAGTTAGGGACATCAAAATCGGTTATCAGGTAAATAGTTCAAAATAATAAAATACTTATATAAGTTTTTTTTGAAAACCAACCCTCAGGGTGTGTTAATAAGGGATGAAAGTTTGTATGGGAAGTCCTTTGTTTTTGAAGTTAGAGACTTCAAATTTGGTTATCAGGTAGATAGTTCAAGTACTATATAAGTTTTTTTGGAAAACCTACCCTCAGGGTGTGTAAATAGGGGATGAAATTTTGTATGGGAATTCTTTATCTGTTATGCCTATACAATTCAAATTTGGCACGCAGGTTCCTTATAGAGAGTTAACATTTGTAAAGAAATAATCTTATAAAAAAAATTACACCCGAAGGGGATAAAATGGGGCTTAAAAAGTTCTTTGAAAGTCCTATGTTTTTCAAGTTAAAGACATAAAAATCGGTATTCATGTCACATAAATAACAAAAAAATAAGACCATGACGATGACGGTGACGGTGACGGTAACGGTGATGTTGATGGTGACGGTAACGGGACGGTGATGGGACTGTGACGGGACGGTGACGGGACAGTGACTGGACAGTGATGGGACAGTGACTGGACGGTAACGGGACGGTGACGGGACGGTGATGGTAGGTTGAAGCATTACGAAGTAGGGAAATAGCGGATGGAAAAAATAGTCTAGGTTGGTATAAATTAATAAAAGCGGACGAAGTCGCGAGCGGGAAAACTAGTATTCAGTATAATTTTCGTACGTTCTGGATGGGTTTCTAATTGCGTCATTGGCAAATATGAAGTTAAAGTAGTAAATGAAAGTTTGTATGAAAAATGTAAAAAAAATTCAAATGACTGCCTTTACTCTAAGTTGAATAAGGCTGAGAATCGCATACCACCTCATCGTCATAATTTCAGCCGTAGGACATCTCTGCTGAACATAGACCTCCCCATAGATTTCCAGCGCCTCCAAAAAAAGGAGGCCCTACCTCCTCCTATTCTTCAGTCGGGGCCTCCACGGTATCACACATAATGTCGCAGTATTTGAACATCGCAAGACTGACGGAACTGTTTGTGCTTTATCTCAGATTGCACATTGATCATGGCCGCTCCAGTTCAAAGCAAGTCCAGTATTACCGCAGCCTATAACTCACAGGTAATGTTGTTTATGAAGCGTTGCTTGTAATACTATCAATAGTTTGATCACAACTACCAACGTCGGATTATCTACTAAAACGATGAAGCTGATTGTTTGCCGATACTGGACCATTTCGGAAATTATTAAGAAAGGCGTTTTGTTTTTTTTTACTTCATAATAGCTTATTTATAGAGGCGCGAAGAAGAATATACAAAATGATAATGAATTTAATTAATATTCAAGTTGATTTATATAATGGGCTTGCAACCTGTCACGTGTGGAATGCTCACTATTGTAAAATGCAGGAATGTGCCAAATATTCGGACATGCCTCTGACTACCCATCTTAGATATCTTCAACGATCTGATCGCCTGGAGATCTGAGAGGAGGTCTACCATTCTTTATTTGCGGCTTTATGCTGAGACTGTACCTGTTTGACCCGCACAGCACGGGAGATTAATTTTGAACCAGATACTTATTGTTTTTGTTTTGATATGATTTTAATATACCTACTGTAACTTGTGTTTATCTATATGTTGTTTGGTTTATTTCTCTGTCTGTGTCTGTCAAATAAATTTATTTCATTCTTTTTAGTAATAGTAAATAGTAATATTCCGGACATAGCACACATAGTCAACTGATCCCAAAATAGGCCTAGCCTGTACTATAGGTACCAGAGACTGATATACATAATAGATAAATATTTAACACCCAGACACAGAACAAACATCTGTGTTCATCACACAAATGTTTGTCCAGTGCGGGAATCGAACCCGCGACAGAAGGCAGCGTTACTACCAACTGACCTATGAGGCCAGTGAGTTTTTCGAAGAAGCTACCTAGTACAACAGACATGTAAACCCAAAGGTGAAAACTAGCGCACGATGTAATGACCTAATAAAACATGGCGGAATTAACATCAAATGCAGACCTGCCTGTACCGGATCGCGTGTGGTTTCACCGTAAACACTATTCCTAGATCGTCAGGAATTTCGGGAACTGATCCCATCACTGGACGGCCGTACCTTTAGTCGTTACTCATCTTTTCCTCAAGCATAGGTACCCAGTAGGTAGGAAAATTTCCTTGAGGAACGATACGGATAGTGCAGGACTGACCTTGTCAATGGTGGGCGACAATATACAATGACGAAATGTGACAATAAAATAACTTTTTTTGGAAGATTTTGTCTGTCTGTTTCTTTGCTCGGGCTAATCTCAGAAGCTACTGAACAGATCTGTATGAAAATTTACAGAGCTATTGAATATAATCAAAATTGTTACATCTAAATCTATGCACATTCGAGTGGCACATTTCCTCTCATCTGTATATGTTTCCACACGAGTGACACCGCGCGTTAACAGCTTGTCGTTTAAAAAAATATTTACCTTTGTTTTTATTAATTTTAGAAGCCAATGCCAATATTACCGACGAGATATTTTAATAACGCCAAACAACAGACTGTCCTTATTTCCGTTGCAGTTTTAGTATGAAACATGCCACTTTTACAAAAACATACAGCTGACACTAATAATGTAATAATACGGACCAAATTCAAAAATAACCCATAAAAAAAATTCTAAAGTCAAAATAATTCGCAATTGGAAATACAGCGAAAACAAACTGACATGCTGATTATAAGCATAACTTTGGGTTAGGAATTAATGTGGATAAGTTAGGAAGTAAGTTAATTTATTAGATACCATCAATAATAATCTATTATTGATGTTGTTCAAATAGTTTTTTCATTTAATTAAATATATAGATTTTCAGCCTGTTATCCGTTGTCGTTAATATTTTTTTCTCTCCTCACACCGCCTTATAACTCAAATTGTTTTCAGAAGGTCAAAGATCTTGCAATGGAAAAATCAAAATGGAGGAACCTGCATCAGTACCAATAAGAGCTATGTCATTTTTAATAATACAATTAAATTGGTACTTTATTATTATTAATCTGTTGACTAATAACTCTAGCCATGCAATGCTATTTTGTTATTCAAACTTTTCCTGCAACATCTCACGGGTCTTATTGGAAAATGCTCTCTGCCGTTTTCTTTCGTTCTGTTTATTGAAATAACCATCGGCGTGAAATCAACTGTGGGATTCATTTATTAACTTAATTCACCGTTAGGAAACTAGGAAATAAACTGATATTTAGATGCAATTTTATGAGAGCAATTGTGTACCTATGAGCTAGTTCATAATCATGGTAACGGGGTTTTTAGGCCGCCTGAAGGGCGTCATGGTTTAGCGAAATTCATTAGCTGAGACCAACATCTTTCCTGCCAATAGCGGGCACCCATCCATTTAGAGACCACGCTGAAGATTGCTTAGCTGATCTTGACGACCTCGGTGGCGTAGCGGGCGAGTGTCCGCCTGAGAAGCAAGGGGTGTGTGTTCGATTCCCGCTGCGGGACAAATGTTTGCATTAGTTCCGAGTCTGGGTGTTGTTTACAAGCAATTTTACCAAACCGGCAATGAAACAGCATTAAACCCATTAATCCGTGGGTGGTCGTCCGATCAACAAGCCATTGAGTCGATTCAATCGATGCCGGACAAAGGCCCAGTGTGCACATCTGCCGGTCGAGTGGTGACAGCTAGGAAATGCACTTTGGAGATTTTTATTTTGTTTGTGTTGTCCGAAGCATGTTTGGAAAAATTATTATACTTCGTTAGTCACTTTCACTCATAATTATATTTTATAGGTATTTATTTTAAGAAAGAAAGAAAGAAAGAAAGAAAATACTTTTATTCGTAGCATTAAAAGGCACCTATTTACTACTAGGATCACTTTGAAACATAGGAAATAGGTGAAGCTGCGGGAATTACAATGTTATTTATTTTATTTTGTGTTTATTTAATTTGTATTCAGTTCCGTATTCATTGATGAAATCAAAGTTGGTGTTTTCAACATTTTTGGATAATTCTGAGGCGTTTTAAAATGTCTTGTGTCTGAAAGTTTAAGAACTAGTGTCAATAAGGGGAATCATTGGACCTACATAGGTTTTTCAGACAAATATGCCTTTGAAGAAATCAGTTTTGTATGTGTTGCTTTAGCTCATGAACTTTATTTCGTTTGTTTGATCATTGAGAGGGTCATTATTGACAGCATTTTTTTATGCAAGTAATGTGTGGATTGGGTGACCGAATCATCATCATCATTTCAACCGTTCGACGTACACTGCTGAACATGGCCTCCCCCACAGACAGAGCAAATACCTTATCATGTGGGAGGATTTGCCCATACTCACCACGCTGGGCATGCGGGTTGGCGAGCGCAGTTAGAGCTATCGTTGTTAAAATGAGGGACGCTGCTGCCCATCCCCTAGCTTTTTTCCCTTAGTCTCTTACGACATCCGCGGATAGGTAGATATGGAGGGGCCTATTCTTCAGCCGGGGCCACCACGGCCAACGAGTGACTGAATAAACGACTAAAAATTATACGACAAAACATCTGCAATCCTCATTAAATTTTTACAGCAAACGCATACTCCACCCAGAATCCCATGTTTACCCAACCGTAGCCAGACATTAGGAAATCATCAAAACAAATCATAACAAGAAACATTGTATGTTTGTTTGTATCGGCTAGCTCGTTAATCGTAGAGTACCTACCTTAGATCTGTTAGAGGTTGTTTGGTAGAGATCGCTATTCCAGAGATAAGACCGCCCATTGTTCATCACATAGTTTAGTTTTTATTGTTTTTTTGTTAATGTTTGTACTTTTATGGTGTGCAATAAAGCGTTTTCTATCTTTCTATCTACCTACAAAAATAACTTAGCAATTGTTCACTATGAGACGATGACCGTCATAATAAAAAGTGATTAAACATATTATTATATATAATTATCTCGGAAGACTGGCAATTACGTTTTATACAATTTATTGGGGTTATTTTGAAGGTTCACTCAACTTTTATATGGTGATTATTTTTTCCCTAAATGTGTTTTGCGTCAACTGTACATAATTTATTTTAGGGATGTTACGAAGCTTCGACTCCGACTCCGATATTTCAGAACCTCCGATTGATATTACACCTTCGGTTCCGACTTCTGTTCCGAAACTTTCAATCGGAGGCTTACATCGGAGGTCGAAGCATAGCGGGCGATGGCGCGCGGCGGTCAGCACAAACAGATTTATGCATGTCTCGCGGGGAACTCCCCTCCACTTACTTTTCGTCGTCCAATACTCACTCCACTCACTTCACAGTTGTCCTTCCCTTAACACTCTGCTCTTAATCTCTCTTCTGCCACCACCTTCGACACCGCCTCCGCCTCCGACTACGACTCCGATAAACCAACATTTAGAACTCCGACTTCGACTTCGGTTCCGTTAAACCACCTCCGTAACATCCCTTATTATATTTCAAATAAATACGTAGCAAAATTTGGAGCAGCACCGTTTCGGAGTAGTAGTTGATACTTAGAGCCTAATAATAGCCTCTCCCTATTTTAAGTTTTGTTAGAGCTCATTTTTGTTCAATAAGTTCCTGCAAAGTTTTTTTGGTTTCCCGTTGGTCATTAACATACAAACATGGAGAGATAATGAGATACTATAATACAGGCACCTTCCCAGGGCGTTCAGGAACTTGAACGGATGGGTGGCGAGTGAGCAGGCGTTCCCAGGACTCGTAACCTAATGTGTACTAAGCTTTAGGTGGGATGGTGCTATGCAAATTCAATAGGGATTTATTCAGTAATACCACAAGAGACTTTGAGATACTACTCATTAAAACTTGTGAAATCTGTTTGGTGAACTAATTTTAGAGGGATCTAACCTGTGACCCTCGTATCGAAAGTCGAGATACCTTCCCTATCTACCACGCTTCTGCTGCCAGTATTGTGCAAGTTAGGCATGAACTTAATGTTTTGAACCAAAGCAGAAACCATAGCATAGTTATTTGTAAGATTTGTTCTTCGTTGCTTAAGGTACCGATAGGCATCGATGGTAAAATATTCATGCGAGATACAAATGAAAGAAAAACAGCATCTGAAAGTTCATTATTCATGTTCACTGTTGTATAATTTTTGGGTGGAAAAATCATTGGTACACTATTTGGAATCAAAGCCACGATCAAAATAGCGGAGTTGTTCTTCATTTTGACAGCTAGGGCTTATCGTCAACTGCACTTTCGATATTAACGATTATTGAACGCTATAATTATTTCCATGGCTTCATCTCGCATATCATCGTCCATTTCCCACATCCTGTTAGACATGCAGGCGTGGTGTAAATACACATAATTTACAGCCTTCCATTAATAGCTAATAGTTCCCAGGAACAATAAGATGGTTTTCACGTTACATAGTTAGGCATTTATTTACAGAAGATCGCGGATATGATGCGGACTTTCAAGATCTTTGAGAATTTCAAGAATTTGTATTTATTATGGCAAATTTTTATTTTTGTTATTTGACATATATGGATTGACGAATTTTTCTATTTACTTTTTATTAGGCTTGACATTATATAATTTGAATTTATTAATTGAAGATATATGCTTGTTGTTTCTTAACTAGTAGGTATTATGCTATGAATTAAAATTAATCTTATAAAATGTTTGATATGTATAATAATAATAATTTAAAGGATAATGGTACACTATTGCATTAGATGCTCCTGTAAAAATAGTGTAACTTTTCGTAAATAAATAAATCTTGAATGAAAATTTCATAAAAAAAAATATATATATTTTCCTGCCTAAGAAAATACTTTTTCTTTGTTGGGGTCTGCATCAAGGAAAACAACTCAGAGAGAGCAAGTCATTAACAATCCTTATAGTAGGTTTATGCGATCAATAGTTAAAATGCCTAATAAGACTCAAATGTTTGATCATAATCGGCTGCTAAAGGTTCGATAACTATGTTCTTGCAGAAAAAAAATGGTTTGTCCCTCTGTCTTATCTGCGCTTATGTTAATTTGGAGATATTATGCTACAAGGATACAAGGATATTTTTGGGTTCTTAATTAACATAAATCTTCTTTGTTAGCAAACACACAAAATATCATTGCTTGTTTGGTGTTCGGAGTAATGTTTCACGTATTTAAATCAACCTGTCGTGAAAACAAAACCAAACGCACATACCTTTTTGACTCACCAGAGCTTTTGAGTTATTTCTTTGTGCCACTCCTTTGTGATTATTTCAGGTACGGTGACACCCACACACGGCGTCCCTTATGCCTATAAACATAAGGTCTACAATCGTAGTTGTAAGATTTAGGCTTGACTCATACATTTCTACCGATTTAGGTGCAAAAGCTTCGCTTCAAGGTGAACAAATTGTTTGTATGAGCTTATAATTACAGACGACATATTTATTATTATCACGAAATGATTGGACTGAATGGTGTACGGGTATTAAGAAGAGTATGTAGTAATATTTTATCATTGTCTTACATAATTGTATTTTATTTCCTTTCTGAAATTCGCTAAAGCTCTCAGAATTAACAAGTTAAAGTGGCAGTGGGCACGCCATATAGCTCGCAGAACCGACAACTGTTAGGGAGCAAAGGTTCTTGAATGGCGAGGCAGTGTTGGGCGGCCCCACATCCGATGGACCGACAACATTGTGAAAGTTTTGGGAATTCTCTGGATAAAAGACCGTTCGTCATGATACTCTTAGGGGGAGGCCCATGTCCGGCAGTGGTCTTCTATTTATAATGATGATGACTTTCTATCGTAAAACTAAATCTACCTAAAGGGCGTAAATTTTACAACTAAGATTCTAGACCGTAACATTAAAGCCATAAGGGATACCTTTATGAATGTCACTGTAATATTGATGACATCTGAAAATATAATATACTTATAATTTATACATTTTCATCCTGGTGAAAGGTAATACCTAAATACCTACTAATTGCTCTAATTTAAGACGGTATCGCAGGGCACAGCTATAGCTTACCTTATTAATATGGCTTTATAACTAGACCGTCCTATTTATAAAAGATGTGTAGAGTGAATTAATAAATCATTCCCCACACACTTGGACCGTCCATCTCAAACAGACGGATCTAATTTACAGCAAACGTAAATAATCTTTTTTTCATAGTTTTATTAGCTACCTTCAAGAGAAACACGATTTTGCCATAGTTATGTCCACCTGTCATTCCTACTGCCAGGAAACTGTACCACAACACAGTTAAACTCAAAAATTCTTATAACGTGCAGCAACCATTGCTGTCTTTGTTGGAATATCACTGCTTGTTTTGAGTTTAAAACTAGCAATGTTTGCCTTGAGATTAAATTGAGTTGTTAAGGTAGAGGTTTATGGGTAAAGTTGTTGCATTAGTGTAAATATTCGCGTGTCTGTCCACCAACAGTGACAAGAGATTTTATATACGGAAATTGTGGGTTCCACGTAGCGCCGTGGTTAATGTTGCAAATAACGCGGTCAAAGTATCAGGTGGATATTAATTAGTAGGTATTAGTCAGTTGATGTACTGTGAAACTACTGCATAAACTGTGGCTACGTTTGATCTAAGTACCTAATTTGTTAGTTAAATATAAACCTACTAATTTAATAAATGCGAAAGTTTGTGAGGATGTTTAGATATTTGTGGTTCAATCACAACGGTTCAACCGATTTCGATGAAACTTTGAATAAAAACGAGTTCTTTGCCTAGAATAGCATATAGGCTTCTTTTTATGTAGGTACCACGCGAGCAAAGCCGTAACGGTGTCATTGAACAACAAACATTCAAACATCCTCCCAAACTTTTGCATTTTGAATATAAGTAGGATTCATTACTGCAAAATGTGGGCATGTGTAAGGGCGTGCCTTAGACTACCTCAATAATTTATCGCCTGGAAATTTTATAGGATTTTTAAAAAGCTTGTTTTTTTAAGATAAAATAAAACATAAAATTAGACACAATCTATTTCCAAGATAATTTCGTACAATACTAAAGACCCAATTAAAACTGACCCAAAATACAAAGATCAACCACCAGAGGTAGCACTACGTGAAGTTCCGCAAAGATTTAGGCGCACCTACAGATCAAAGAGCGCGTGCCTAATCACATCCTATAGGTAGGTACAGCACACAAACACACGCGCAGTCGTTCCCGGCTATCCGGTCATTTGTTTATATTTAGTGCACAGGTAACAAGAATGCCCCTTTGAAATATAACACTTCCGCTCGTAACGATTGCGCCCGTGGGGAAGGTTTTGCTTATTTGCCTACAATGTTGTTGCCTCAGTGAGGACATGCATTTATGTGAAGTTGACTTAGAAAACTTAAGTCTTAAGTTTTATGTCCGAATTTAGCAAACTGCAGGAAAGACTGAAAATTAATTACAAACAATGTTATTACACATTATTTGCATAAACAGTTATTTAGATAATCTATTACAACACATCCCAATTATTTGCCAAAAATTCAAAATAGTAATAAAAATCGTCATCTCCATCATTTCAGCCGTAGGCCATCCACTGCTGACACACACAGATTTCCTGAGTGACTTTCTATCATGTGGAGGGGAATTGCACACGTTGCACGGGTTGGCGAGCGCAGTTAGAGCTATCAAATAGGGGACGCTGCTGCCGATCGCATAGCTATTTTTCCCTTATTTGCCTCTAAAGGCATCATCGGGTAGGATATATAGGAGCGGAGGAGGAGGAGGCGTAGGAGCCTATTTTTCAGCCGGGGCCATCACAAACTGTTATTTAGAAAATTTGTTATAAATATTCCCAGATTTTCTTGGAATTTTCAAACAGTAACCAAAATATCGTTGACAAAAGGTTAACTTCCAAGTTTATTTTGTTTTGTATCTCCAATTTGCTTCCATTAATTTCAACAAAATACGAGTCGTAAGTAGGTAGCCTTCATCAGTATTTCACACGTAATTTTGATAAAACTGAGATTGGGTATTTCAAAGGCAAAGTGGTCGGAGTAATGGTTCATCTGCGCTTTCAACTCACTAATTTAACTTCCAAAAATAAGTCCGTTCTGGGCACGTCGATATTTTATATACTTTACACTCATGATCCCCGGTACGTACCACCCAGACGATTTGTGTAGAGAAGGGACAAATCAAGACCAGTTTATTATTTATTCCGTTCTTCTGTTGAAACAGTTCATAGGAAACTCGAACTGAAGCATTGTTTTCTTTCTACATACCGAAGATCAAAGAACAAGCTACAATTGAATGATTTAGGTACGAAAGAAACATACTCAAAATGAAACTGGACTAAACAGGAACGAAATAAAGCCAGTTCTGGAACTGTGCATTGTTTAGATTAATTATATTGATTTTTGTGGGACCGTAAGGTTATCTAGAGGAAGGCTGCGGGTTGAAATCCTATAGAGTCGATTCATTTTTAGGATATAAAAAATTAAAATATCTTATGCCTTATAAAAAAAATTTGTAACCTTATTGTAAAGTTTTCTCCTTAACTGTATTCAAGAATATTCGTCGAAGTAATTTCAATCAAAGACTTTAAAAAATTTGAAAAAAAAACTGTGCTAAGGTACTTAATTTCCATTGCCAATGGTTTTATCAGATCTTCACCAAAACTTAACGGAACGTCAGGTATTATTTTTCTAATAAAAACTTCCAAAAAAAAATCCGCTTAGTTGACATAATCGGCAGTTCGATATACATTCTTGATAAAGTCGGTAGTTTGCAAATTAATTGTCCATCCTTATTATTAGCTCACGTTCCCTTCTACATCAAACTAGGTATGACAGTTATTCGTGAGTGCAAAATAAAACAGGTAACTTATGCTTTGCGGATCATAAAACTCAAAATTGATCCAGATCAAAAAACATAATGAGGATTATCTTTGGATAGAGATTGAACTGTTTATTCGGAGATGATTCTCTTCCTGGTGCAGCTGATTCTCTTTGTAATATAATGTTAGCTCTAGCTTTTTTTATTTCTGTTATTTCATTCGAACTACGGATAATGAAATCATTTGTTACTCGTGTTAATTTATAGTTTATTTCCATGCAATAGAAGCTATGGTTTCAACTTGAAATATCATAGGCTACTTTTATCCAGGGACCAAACAACCCAACCCGTGGACAATTGGTAGTTAACAAAACCAATTGCACTCAAAAAACTCACTCCACCACCCTTAACCTAAAACTACCCCAAACGGCAAATCCCGCAGAGTAAATAAAAAGCTAATTTAAATGCCATTAAAACTAGATGCTTGGAGATTTAAGACCTACCTCATTATTCCCCCTCCCCCAGGACGTAATGCGAACGAATTTTAAAACCACCCTCTGATTTATTTCTGTGTAGGTAAATAGGTATTTATTTATGCTTCTGACGTGGGTGTAAACGTCACTGGTTCATACCACGATTCATACAAAGGTTTTCTATTTTTTTTTCCCAGCGAATTAGCATTGATTAGCATTTGACTGGCCTCATAGCTCAGTAGGTAGTAACTCTGCCTTCTGCGCTAGAGGTCGCGGGTTCGATTCCCGCACTGGACAAACATTTGTGACTAACACAGATGTTTGTTCTGTGTCTGGGTGTTAAATATATATCTATTATGTATATCAGTCTCTGGTACCCATAGTACAGGCTATGCCTAGTTTGGGATCAGTTGACCGTGTGTGATATGTCCGGAATATAAAAAAAAAAAAAAATTGATCCTGAAGATCCAATCTTCAGGATCAAGTGAGGGAGAAACCCAGTTCAGCAATTTCCCTTTTTTTCCCCCTTTAAGTATTTAAATGTAGCTTGTAGATTTTTTTTTCCTTTCTGTATATCTATATATCCTTTAATTTCCATAGTTAGGTACCTAGTTTATTTATTTTTGAATGTATAAATCTCTTTTAGTCCCTAGGTCGGGCACTGGAAATTGCGACACAGTCTATACTTCTGCAATTTCCAGTATTCTAAATTGTATCCTGTATCAATGTATTTACGTTCAAATAAATAAATAATAATAAAATAATAAATAAAAAATTGACATCCAGCGTGGCAATTCCGCCAGCGTCTTGGGGACGCTTCCGACTGGTAGTGATCTGGATCAGTTGAGCTATCTATAGATCGTTTGTAACGGTCTTGAGATGGCTCAACTGTTTCTTGTGTATTTTGTAAATATTATTTTGTATTAGTTTATTTCTGTAAATAAAGTTTTTTTTTGTGAACAATTACGTATTTCCAAAAGTCGTACAACAAACTTATTGCCAATTGCGTGTAGAATAAGCCCCTTTCGGGATAGCATACATTAATTACGAATCACCTTGTATACCTGTGAAAGCAATACATTGTATTGGATGTCGTTGGAGAATAGACCTTAAAATAGTACAAAATACAGATATTCCTCAAGCAATAATAACATACAATGCCTTGCCAGCTTTACAAAGAAAACCCAAATATATCTTTGAACAATCGCGGCAAAGCAAAGTGCGAATCGAGATAATCTCAGAGGTGTGCGCACGTCAGGGCGGAAATATTTCGCCCAGGGCGTCCACTTCCGGCGGATAAGTGGGCGGCTCTGACCCAATTTCCGGTTTTCACATTTCATAGATCGCGCGCATGATAATACGTGGATTAAGGTTACCGTCGAAGTTAGGATATCAGATTGAATCTGCCCAAAAAGTTTGACTCCAAGATTCCTATGTCACAATACTGGCTAGCCACATCCGTTTGTTTCCACTTCTTCCACTCCCCAGTTCCACCTTGGTGTTCAACTGATAAGAAGAAATGGAGGTTATTGACAAAATACATGATCAGATCAACCAAACTTTAGACATCAAACTTTAAACTTTAAATTAACTCACCCAAAGTTGAGATCGACAACATTGTGAAGGTTGCGGAAAGTCGGTGGATGGAAAAGGCTCAAGACCGTCCGTCGTGGAACTCTTTGAGGGAGGCCTATGTCCAGCAGTGGACTTTTACAGGCTGATGATGATGATGATGAAGGTTGAGATAACTTGTGTTCAGTTTAAATTCGAGCCCCATCGGGCCATGTCGTCTTATTACCATTTAAATGCGAGTGAATCAGCGTTCTTCAACACGAATTTGAACCATCAATCTTTGAGACTGTCAACTTACGCACAGACACGACGTTTTTGAATCGCCTAGCGATAACATACAAGTTTCAAATATTGATTAGTAAAATCATAAAGATATCTATTAGTGACGCACCGTCATTGAAGTCATAGTCCTGTCGTATAACGCATATTCAGGAGGCTCCTCTCTCTGCAGCCCTAGCCACCGACCGCTTGAGCCGAGCTTCGCGGTCCGTGGTTCTCCATTTTTATATATATTTTTACTATAATAGTTGTTTTGATATTGTTTTTGGATGTTTAGATTTACTTTTGTAGTAAAAAATGTATTTTATAAATGAGATTTTAATTAAATATATGTGAATAATAATTAAAAAAAAAGCCTTTATTATTCCTAACTAACATAAACAATGTATTACCTATTTATTTTTTTATATCTTAAAAGTTAATTATGGTCCCCTCGGCGGGTATAGGCCTCCTCCAAAAAATTCCAAATCTTTGTATCCTTCGCTTTCCTAATCCACGGCTTGCCTGCTATCTCTGTTATTTCATCCTGCCATCTTTCTTGTGGTCCTGTCCTGTCTTACTTTGTACAAAAGCCCAGGACCGACCACCTATGGGTTTTTAAGCAAACCTATTGCAAGTAGGTTATTTCGTCACATCCACTATAACATTATCAATTTGTTTATATCCTGCGCCCAGATCAAAGACTTTGCTCGTTCGAATTAATATCTGTTTGAACTTTGAAGCGGACACCGTCATGGTAGGTGAAATGGCCTATTTCGTATTATCGTTTGATTTTATTAACCTCTTGATAATTTAATGATAGAGCAAAATAGTCAAAACAATTTTCTGTTCTAACTGTCAATAGCTAGGGGTTTGCCCCGAACTAAGATTCCATTTTGTGAAACAGGATCATCGAAAAAAATGATAGGCACGCGCGCCGTGTTTGTTGCCTGATACTTCTAGGCTTGGTCGCGAGGAACAGGCATAGCTTCACCTAGTTTCTAAGACGTTTCAAAGTGATCCTAGTGATTTTAATGAAATAAACCCCTTTTGACTTGACTTTGACTTTGAGATCCCGTTAAACTTGGCGTCTTTAGCATGTTCTGGTAGTGGCCCCGCCTTTCGATATACAGGTCGTGGGTTCGAATCCCGGCCTGCTGTTCGAATGCTCTGAAACGGTTAAGGAAAACCTCGTGAGGAAATTTGCATGTCCTAGGACCTAAAAATTAGAAGACATGTGACATGTGCACGAAAGGAGAGGCGCACCTTAATCCTTTCACTACACTGATTTCTTCACTAAATGTCATAGGCCCTTTTCATGGCCATCATACCTCAACCTGGTCACAGACCTAATACAGGTGACCAAGAAAGAATCGTTTCATCATATATTATGATGAAACCTGCGAATCAAAGGCAAGAAGAACACAATTTGATACAATACAAAATGCGATATGCAATGTAGAGAAGATTCACTTTCAGACAGTTTCAAATAATTTTTATGATTTTCAAAAACATACACACAACTGCAGTTGGCGACTATTTTTAGCGTAGGAACGAAATCTGAGCACGCATTTGAAGTTTTTTCGTCCTGTTTAAAACCTATTGGTGCATTCAATTATTTCCAAACTTGTCATAATTTCAGTGAAAGACGGACCAATTAGAGGTACGAGTACCTCGTCCCCTTCATCGACTCCATTATAAATTCCAAAGAGTTGCGAATTAATGAGAATGGATGACGTCACTCAATTCTAATCAGCCGCTTGTTTCGTCATCAACCAACAAGCGCAGAAGCCTGTTATTTAAGTCTACTTTTGATTTTCTGTGCGAATTCAATAAAAATGGATGTGGTAAATCAATTTAAAAAGTCTGTATAGCTTGCAGAACCGAACCGTTGGGGAGTAAAGGTTCTCGAATGGTGACCACGAACCGGGCGACGCAGTGTTGAAAGGCCCACTACCCGATGGACAGACGACATTGTGAAGGTTGCGGGAAGTCGATGGATGGAAAAGGCATAAAACCGTTCGTCGTGGAACTCTTCGAGGGAGGCCTATGTTTAGCAGTCGACTTCTATAGGCTGATGATGATGATGATGAAATCAATTTTGTCATGGCACTGAACAACGTATAGTCACTAAGTATCTAGAAAAATCCTAATAGGATTTCACTCTGATCTCTACTAAAACATAAAGAACTCGATAGGTCGATAGGGAGAGTGGTTGGTGGTTGGTTTTGTATGGCTTTATAAGTGGATACTATATAATGAATGGGTTTTATCTCTTTTATGAAAAAAAATAGGTAAGTTATTTCAAGGTTCTTTTTGCACGTTCAGGGTGACTGGTACATAATTCTTTAGCATAAAGTCTAAAAAAGCAATAAATTAATTAAATAAATTAAATAAATAGTGCCAGCTCCAACTTTGTTTGTTCATGGATGTTCGCGTAATACCTGCCTTGCCTGGCTGACGAATCCTCTCCTTAATAACTCATCTGCTCTGTAATTAACGGACCGCGGTTATAACGGCATCGGGACACCGACTAATTATGTTTTTTGATGAAGAGATTATAATTCAAAATACATTGGAAAATGCAAATTCTGATAAAATGCTCTAACAGAAGTCATTTTGCGAAGTAAAAGGTGAAAATAAAATTTAATTTGTTTTAATAAGCCTCCTGTATAAGTTTGTGTTGCTAAAAATTTGTTAGCGAATGCTAAAGATACGATTTTAACAACGATCATCGAAGCACTAACTTTTACCAGACATTGCAAGATGGCGAACGATGTTCGGGGCCAACCACTAGTAATTATACTCAAGAAAAGAATAAAATCCGTACAGATGTTTCACATCAAACCATTTCGTACCACAAATAAATTCTTGAATACAAAAGAAAGAAATCAGGTACGCGGAAACAAAAGAGCGGGATCGCGGACTGCGACGCCCCAATCTGTCACGGGCGGCGCCGTTGTCACCTGTCACCTGTCACTGTCACCTGTCAGACGCCGCGCCTGATTGCGGAGACACCTCTTGGGCCGCGGGCAATATACACCTGCAAAATTAAAAACTAGACTGTTTTTTATTGCAATTTTTCTCCTGATATTTTACATAGTGTGAGATCTCTCACCAATGGATGTATGGATTCCAAATGAATGCATGTACAGTGCTCCCTGGAACTACCTAATTTTAAGAGAGCTGCTCAAAATATGAGCCATACCATAAACGGTGAACTTACTGGTGACGTAAGTGAATTGTTTTGCTACTCAAGAAATAACCAGTGCCACTTTAATATATTAAATAGACACTTATACATATAGTACGATTCCGCTAATCTATTCCTCATAATAATTAAGTTCAACAAACAAACTTAATAAGAATTCGACACGTGTTTCGCCATCATCAGGAAGAATTAACTTGCTGTGCGCTGGTAATTCCGAGACGTGCTGCCTCGCCGAGCACTGAAAAGAAAGAGAAAGCCAATTGTCTTTTTAATATCTTAGACTGGATTCCGCAAAGTCACGCCTGAATCAAACTATCTCAGTGCCACTATCATCATCATTTCAGCCGTACGACGTCCACTGCTGAACATGGCCTCCCCCACAGACAGAGCGAATTCCTTATCATGTGGGAGGATTTGCCCATACTCACCACGCTGGGCATGCGGGTTGGGGAGCGCAGTTAGAGCTATCGTTGTTAAAATAGAAGACGCTGCTGCCCATCCCCTAGCTTTTTTCCCTTAGTCGCCTCTTCCGACATCCGCGGATAGGTAGATATGGAGTGGCCTATTCTTCAGCCGGGGCCACCACGGCCAACTATCTCCGTACCACTATAAATAATAAATAATCTTTTATACATAAGTATATTTTTTCATTAAAATAGAAAATCTGGTCATTTCAATTATAGTTATCTTTTACCATTTAAAAAGAGGAGGTTATCAATTCAGTGAATTAGTATTTTTTTAGATTTACATTTCTTACAAACATCCGCAACTAATGTACCTAACTTTCATATTTATAATTGTAGTAAGATTAACTTTAGAATTAGGTATGTATACACTTGCAATTTTTCTCGTCACAGAAAATCGTAGCAGTAAAAATGAAATTATTATAATTGGACACGCTCATGTTTCAGATTTACGTGGGCTTTGATATACGAGTTGCATTTTTCGCGTTCTAATGCAGTTTTTGCAAACTATTTTTGTTTTAAATTTTACCTTCTATCTAATGTACCGACCTCGGTGGCGTAGCGGGCTAGTGGCACTCCCCCATCTATGACGTAAGGTGTGCTGTTTCGATTCTCGCTGCAGGACAAATGTTTGCACGAACTAAAAATATTTGTTTCGGGTCTGGGTGTTGTGGTACCATGACACTCGTAGTTTCTGATACCGACGTACAGGGAATCATAGTCTGGAATCAGGACTAGTATGTGACTCTCGACACTATCGTACTCTACATTCAGGGCCTAGAGTAATAGGAAAGCTTAAAGCCAAGTACAGTAGTAGTAGGTTAATAAAAGTTTGAGTAAGTGTATTAATGTATTAATTAATGCACTCAAATATCAGATTGTTGCGCTAGTCACTCCGGGCCGTATGTTTTTGTCAGGATTTACCGGGACTTACTAGCAACTTCTTGTTTGGTTTACAAGATTATTAGTTTAACACTGTTGGATATTATTTAATGAATGTACCTAGTGATGAAAAATCGAGCGAGAAAATAATAAAATTAATGTGATAGCACACACATGACACCGACATAGCTCTCAGAATTAGCAAGTTGAATTGGCAGGCCATATAGCTCGCAGAACCGACAACCGTTGGGGAGTAAAGGTTCTCAAATGGCGACCGGGCGACGCAGTGTTTGAAGGCCCCCCCACCCGATGGACCGACGACATTGTGAAGGTTGCGGGAAGTCGGTGGATAGAGAAGGCTCAAGACCGTTCGTCATGGAACTCTTTGGGGGAGGCCTATGTACAGCAGTGGACTTCTACAGGCTGATGATGATGATGATGAATGTGATAGAAAGTTTTATTTTACCGCAGTAAATTGAAATAACAGTTGTTGTTGCTAATGCGATCACTATTCAGGGAATGGGGCATAAACACCTTAGTTTTCTTTTAAGTGCCAAATATTGTTGGCAGTTGTGTGTTCCCGACAATATTTCTCAGGTAATCTTGTGTACAGAAAACAGCTGTTCGAATGAAGATTAATTTATCTTTTCTCTTTCATTTTGCAATGAAATGAGAAGAATGCCATTATAGTTAGCGTAAAGAGAAATGAAAGAGAGTTGTTTGTAATTTTTCTTCGTTCCGAATGAAGGTAGGTCTTTGAAGATGAGCAAAGTGGGCCGTAAAATGAGAGCTTTAGTTGTCTGATTAATTTGTTTTGACTAGTGTCTGAGTGTGCATAATAAAAGGGGGTAATAGGGATGATATTTTATTTGTCAGTATATTTGAGGCGATATTATTTAGAAGTACGACTTCTAAATAATATCGCCAATATTATTATTTTGCTGGATGAGGTAGTTAGATTTCTATTTAACGATGCATTTGTTGTCGTTAGTACCTATAAAATAGCACCCAACAATCACATACATAGTCCTGACCCCAAACTTGGATTCCCTTTGACGTGGGTATCAGAAACTACGAGTACCATGGTACCACAAAAATATTTGCAGATCATGAAAACATTTGTCTCGGAATCGAGCCCGCACCCCTTGCTTCTCGGGACTCGCCCGCTACGCCACCGACGTCGTCCAATAATAAAACCTCAAATAAAATAAACACGTTGGAAAAAACTTATTTCAAACAGAAATTGACTGCAATGTTACTCCGCTCCCAAGGGCGTAGTATTTTTCATCGAGTACCCTAATTTTCCGGTAAATTGCTATCCGATATTCAGGTTATAGGGTTCCGTACGGCTATGGGGGCGATTTATTTCAACGTGGATTTTATAAATTAGGTGCGGAATAAACTTGAAGATTTTGTCCAGATTGCTATATAGGGGGGAAACGACGTAGCCAGTGGGGCAACTTGGTGGGGGTTCCTGTAATAATCCATATTTTTATTCAAATTGAATCGAATTTTACTGAAATCACGATAAACGTTATTGTCTGGTATCATTGTATGTAAGATGAGGAAAAAAATATTTACGGAATACCTAAGCCGTCTGATGGATAGGTTGAAGAACCACGCGCTACTAAAAACAAGGTTATTTTACTTAAACTTTTCGCAATAATAATAGTAATCATCTTCAGCCTGCGGACCTCCGCAGTTCGTCCACCAGGACGAACGGTCTTGAGCTCTTCGTGGTCACCATTCGAGAACCTTTATTCCCCAACAATTGTCCGCTGCCACTTCAAGTTGCTAATTCTGTGGCATATTATATCATCACAATAATACTTTTTATCAAATGCTATTTGTTATGTTAATTATGAGCCTACTCCCGAACTTTTTAAACATTGACAACTATGAAAATGAAACTACGTCGTATAAAAGGCGAGTAGTAAGAGTAACAGCCCAAAACAGTTAAAGAATATTATCATCATCATAATTTCAGCCGTACGACAGTGAACATGGCCTCCCCCACAGACAGAGCGAATTCCTTATCATATATCATTCGCCCATACTCACCACGCTGGACACGAGAGTTAGAGCTATAAGAATATTAGTTTTAAAAATATTACCACCAATTAACATAAAAAAACACCTTTATTCCACGCTCCGTTAGTTTTCTTTCAGCGTGCCAATTCTAAAATTGTCAGTAACATGATGCATTTCCTTCGCACGACGAAACTCGGAGCTGTCAGGTATTTCGTGGCATGGCACGTCTTGTGCATTCTACCAGCCCGCCAGAGACACCTTTCATTGAGCGCGCTCTTTTTATTTTGGCAAACTGGGCGCCGCGACGTAGGGATGTGACACGGCGCTATTTTTATCGATGGTTTATCTTGGCACTATTTTATAATTCTTAGCGGTTGTAAGATTACACCTGTCATGATGTTAATTTGAGTATTAGCGTGATTGTTGAGATGAAAAGTAGGATTGATAACCAATTTATTGACGGCATTGTGAAAGTTGCAGGAAGTCGGTGGATGGAAAAGGCTCAAGACCGTTCACCATGGAACTCTTTGAGGGCGGACTCTTTGTCCAGCAGTGGACTTCTACAGGCTGATGATAATGATTATGATGAACAGTTATCAAGAAAAACCAATGGCTTCTCTGTCTTAAGCTTATCTCATGTACTCAGGTAAAAAGTAGCTTATAACTGTATCGCAATAACTTAAATCCTACTTTCAACTAATATTATAAATGCCAAAGCTCGGATGGACGGATATTTGTATCTCAATCACGACAGAACGGCTGAACGGATCTGAATTAAATTTGGCAGAGATAGATTATAGTCTGGAATACACGCAGGCTACTTTTTATCATCGTAAGTACCACGCGAGCAAAGCCGTGGGCGGAAGCTAGTTTTATAGAATTAGATGCAATCCTGTACAATTCGTCTACTCTACAAAAAAATAATACTTCATAGACCTACGTCTATGAAGTCGTATTTTTTTGTAGAGTGCAACATCGTTTTTTATTTTTATCGATTATATCGATGTTTTTTGACTAATTATCTCATCCTTATTCCCTAATGAGCGCTCTATCCAGGTGAGCCGTCCGCACATCATTACCCGTCGGCACCGGATGTCCGGTGCGCGACTTTACTAAAACACCGTGTAATACACGGTTTTATCTCTCGTGCTCAAAATAGTATAGCTTTAATTGGACTGTCGCAATATTGCAGTGTTTTTTTAGTTAATTGGTGATTCAATATTTCAAGAAAGTGTGTTGTGATATAAATTAGTTGAATTTAAAATATATTATTCACCATTTTAATTATTTTATTTTAGATTTTTATTTATATATGTTTTATTTCTTTTATTTTTTGTTTCTTCTAGGCTTGGTCGCGAGGAACTGGCGTAGGATCACCTAGTTTCGAAGACGTTTCAAAGTGATCCTTGTGATTTTTTTGAAATAAACACCCTTTGATTTTGATTTGGCTTGAGCCATATCCATTTTAATACTTTTTTTTTATACAACTAAGGTGGCAATACGGCCCACCTATTGGTAAGTGGTTGGCGTAGCCTATGAACGCTTGCAAAACTAGAGTCGTCACAACACTATTAGAAACAAATAATGTTATTTAGCTGCGATCTTCTGTAAGGCGGAGGTACCTCGGCGGGCTGCTCCAGTTTAGAGCGTAAAAACTCGCTATGCCTTATGCATAAAATACTATAAGTTAAAAGTCTCGACTATACTGTAAACAGTAACTCAATATCGACACTCCACAGGTAGCCGCCTACTCAGGTGTGGCCCGCCCTATTATCAATGCACAGGTGCGCGGCCCCTGATTGGCTGAAAGCTGAGGTGAGACAGGTGTCTTGCGCTTCCGCCAATCGGAAGGCACTAGGTCATACCTGTTTCTGCTGCGACAGTACAAAGTACCTGTATGTTATTGCTTACTTCACTGCTAGGTAGGTGTTTATTATTCGACTACGAACAAGCAACAGGTAAAGTTACAAACGAGAAAATGTTGTCGGCACTTTAAAGACACAAGCTTTCAGCCGCGGTTTGGCTCTCGTGGCACCCGGATAAAAAGTTATGGTTGGTGGAGATCCTACAGGACGTGTAGAGAGAGAGTGCAGATTTGTTATTTACAGGAGTATAATATTTACAATAAGTACAATGTATTTTACAAAGGAATAGAAGATTTTAGGAAACACGATAAAGCACACGACCAGAGTAAAAGTAAAAGTAAAAGGTAGTCTGACAGACCGTCGTCCGTCCGAATCAACAATTCGTTCTATTCTTCGTCGCTATGCCAACTGAGAGGTATTCGAATTTGGCGGCGACGGAGTGATAGTGGTGGCGTAGCTCGCCACAAAGTAATCCATATCCTTAGCCAGGGTTCAAGCTGAACTTATTGAAAACAAACGGGTGTTTATCGCGTAGGTACCAAGCTATCTCCATACCACATGAAAATACGATCAGCCGTTAAGGAACGAGTCGTAATAAGCATAGGTACATTACCTACTCACACACACTAACTTACGTTATTAATAATAGAATAGAGAGATAGTAGAAAATAGGCTTGCAGGACTGAAGAATTCAGAAACAAATTGTTAAATATTTTTAGACAGACGAATTATTATTTAAATAAAAACACAACTGATAGCTTACCCCTTAGATAATTAATTAATCACGAAGACTTAGTGCTTACATATAAATATCAGTCTCATAATTATTTTGTATTTTAGTGTATCTCAAAAATTTTGACTCCGAAGGATTTTTAACCCGCTTACCTTCCCGTAGATACGGGAATGCTCTAACCATGAAAATTGAAAAAAACTTAAAAAAAAAAACTATCTAATACTACAGTTACTCACTAAGCAGGTATCACAATATCACATTCTCTACCTTTGCTGCTACCTACCCAGGTATAAATAGAGCTCTAGAAGTTGCCAACTTCACACGCGCCATTTGGTTTTACACATCAATAAAGTATTCAAAATAATGCCTAATTAACTGTTTTCCGTCTAGGATTTAGTGCAAAAGTGAAATATATCGTGGACACACGTTTTAATGCTTCGAAGAACTGACCGGATTTTGATCTCGTAAATTTTGTACGTAACTGTTTAATCTAGGCGGAGTTCTGAAAGTTTGCTGTATTGGTAACATACGAGTGTTTAGTAGATCAGGTTTTTAACCTGCTCATTATACCTGCTAATTATTATGAAGCTAATGCATGATGGCCGTGGTGGCCCCAGCTGAAGAATAGGCCCCTCCATATCTACTTATCCGCGGATGTCGTAAGAGGCGACTAAGGGAAAAAGTTAGGGAATAGGCAGCAGCGTCCCTCATTTTCACAACGATAGCTCTAACTGCGCTCGCCAACCCGCATGCCCAGCGTGGTGAGTATGGGCAAATCCCCCCACATGATAAGGAATTCGCTCTGTCTGCGGGGGAGGCCATGTTCAGCAGTGGACGTCGTACGGCTGAAATGATGATGAATGCAAGGTATTCCTAAAATATTTTAGTGAGTTGTAGATCTAGTAGATGAGTTTTTTTTAACAGTCTAAAACCACGTTGACAACTAACAAAATATCTCGTTTTGTCATTGAAGGTTTTTCGTTACCTGTTGTTTTGGCTATGGGGATGTTAATCTTTATTATGAGCTTATTCGCTTGGAGCTTAATCATAGTGCCACTTTATTACATTTCGTGAAAAAGGATCATCGAAAAATAATAAGCACTAAGCTGTGTTTGTTTCCTGATTCTTCTAGGCTTAGTCGCGAGGAAGAGGCGTATCTTCACCTAGTTTCCAAGACTCTTCAATGTGATCCTAGTGGTTTTATTGCAATAAACACCTTTTGACCTTTGACACTAGGTCTAGAGTTGGTGTTTGAAAGAAGTTATGATAATAATATTCTATGAATAGTACATACCTACATACGTACATAAAATCACGCCTGTTTCTCAGAGGGGTAGGCAGAGACCACGACTTACACTAATAGTAATGATTATTATCATCATAAATGTCAGTCGTTGACACATCAATCATGACACTTTTCAATAAATTCCAGATTTTATTGATCTGTTTAATATAACGTATCATAAAATTATAGGTAAGTTCATAAGTACGTAAGAATCGTTAAACTATGAAATATTCACACAAGTCATAAACCACTTAGAATTCCTTTGAAATGTTTTATTGACTCTTATGCGTTTCCTTTACGTGGCGGAACTACGAGCAGGATGATTCAATGAAAGACCACGTTCTAAGACGATGAAGACGTTAAATTTGATACAAAATTTACGCAGAAGTTACAAATTCTTTGATATAACCGACGATAGAACATAATAAAGACTGTCAAGTGCGAGAACTCGCGCCCTGAGGCTTCCGTACCATTGGTCGTGGGTTCGAAGCCCGGTCGGGCACCAAAGGATTTAAAAAAAAAACTTAGTATAGGAATTGACAAACATATATTTGCGGTCGCTCACGTAGTCATTGTATGACATTGACCGCAAATATAACTTTGTTTCCTAAAAAACTTCGAAATTCCCCAATTTCCCTTTACTTGTGTTATTAAAGCTCATAGCATTCCAAATTTCAGAATTGTGAGGTAACTGGAAGAGGTTTTTGATTTTTGCTAATTCATACAAAAATTATACATTCATTGCCATATCTTTTTAATGCATTAAGCTAAAACTTTGATTTTTATACGGCACCATAAGCCCACACAGACCTTAATAGGTGGTATAAATAAATAAATATTCCGGACAGACAAAGTGATCATATAAGGGTTCCGTTTTTCTAAATGAGGTACGGAACCCTAAAAATCAGGTAGCTACAAATTTACACAAAACCCGTACCTGAAAATTTATAACCTATAAATTAATAAATTAATTTTTCAAATATTTTTCGTTTTCATTTTCAATCGATACCTCAAAAATCGATAATTTTTTGACTAAAAGATAACGTATGTACCCCTGGTGGGACTCGAACCCACAATCCCCGGCTTAGGAGGCCGATGCCTTATCCATTAGGCCACAGGGGCTGTGCGATAACGTAGTTAAAATAAGGGTCGAAATGAAAATACATTTCTGTGTTTTTTCAGTTACCTATTTTACTTTGACTCAAATTCGGCTGGATTATTGAAATATTAAAATATGATAGAAAAATATTAAGTAGGATCCCTCTAAATATCACTTACGAGTGTTTTTATAATTATTGTTTTACACCATCCTTCTAGTATTATAAATGCGAAAGTTTTCGAGGATGTTTGTGGTTCAATCAAGCCATAACTGCTCAACCGATTTCGTTGAAACTTGGAATAGACAAAGTTCTTCACCTAGGATAGCATAAAGTAGGCTTTTTATGTTGGTACCACGCGAGTGAAGCTGCGAGCGGAAGCTAGTTCTAAATAAGTACTAATTATCTTCAACTATATAAGGTCTTACCTTATTGTCATCTCTTCTATATAAAGAAAAGATTATTTTATCTAGCCTATAAGTTGGATGCAAGCAAGACACAAAAAAAAACTCAAGAACGAAATATACACCCTTCATCAATCAGTCCCAGGAGTCTCATGTCACCCCACGTCTACGGGGTGGACGTAATAGCTACTGATTGAGTTTTTATTTAGCTATTTAACTGCAAATGTAGCGATTGCATGGTAATCTTGTAATGGTAGTAGTGGAAATTCGCCTTGTTGGCCCCGGCTAAAGAATAGGCCCCTCCACTACAACCCGTGAATGTCGTAAGAGGCGTCTAAGGGAAAAAAGCTAGGGGATGGGCAGCAGCGTTCCCTATCAACAAGAGCTATGTCTGTGCTCGCCAACCCGCATGCCCAGCGTGTCGAGTATGGGCAAATCCAAATTTTTTGGGCGCGTAGGCCGTACAAGGTCGGTTGCGTTGGAAATCTATGGGGGTAAAATAAAATATCTAATATCATGGTTCCATAGAGGAAGTCTGATGGTTCCCTGAAGGAAGTCTTATTGGTTCCCTAAAGGAAGTCACTATGGTTTCCTGAAGGAAGTATCGATGGTTTCCTAAAGGAAGCCTCGTTAACTCTAGGTGCGGCCTACAGTTACGTCATAGATCTTATTAAAAACAATTTCTATTCGGTTACTTTTAATTGTTATGTATGACTAGACAATTAAAGACACATGTGCAAGTAACCGGTACCAAACTATTTTTGTATTCATTTACACGAACAGTACAGTTTTTGATAACAGCAGTAGGGCAACTTTATTCTGGTAGGTGAAAAATAATTTTAATTTATTTTCATTAATTATATCTGGTTTACAATGGCGTTGTTTCAGCAGCCATTTTAGCCAGTCTAATTTTACAATATCCTTGATAAAATGAAATAAAAAGATAGAGGTACAAAAATAACAAACGGTGTTTCAAGAAAGAGTACAAAATCTTAAGTTAACTCTGGTCGACTGGCCTCACAGCTCAGTTGGTAGTAACTCTGCCTTCTGCGCAGAGAGGCGCGTAGAGGTCGCGGGTTCGATTCCCGCACTGGACAATCATTTGTGTGATGAACACAGATGTTAGTTCTGTGTCTGGGTGTTAAATATGTATCTATTATGTATATCAGTCTTTGGTACCCATAGTACAGGCTAGGCCTAGTTTGGGATCAGTTGACCGAGAGTTTTCCGTTAGTAAGTACTAGTAGTTGTTCTGTGTTGGTGTAAACTATACTGTGCCTCGCCCCACCTCCTACCGCGAATTAATTGTTTATCTTTATTTTAACAATACACGTGTTATCATCATTATTGCTTATTTATGAGGTGTAATAAAATAACAACTGCCGGGTTCAAACCTGCGTTTAGATTATTCAGAAAAAATCTAACCCAATCATACAAAAAATGTACCAATTGTTTGTCTAACAGGTGCAAAAATATGCTTTCTTTAACTACCTACGATTTAAGGTCCAATATATCACAGTTATATCCAATAAAGTTGACATTAATAGTCAACAAATATGTCTAGAAGAGCCACCATCAAAGCGTTTCTTGTTCAATTATTTAAATTAATTTTATTGTCGGGTCCTATAGAGTTTCGTTAATAATGTATACTAAAGGTACATTTATTTATAAATAACTAAGTCATTATCATGGTGAACAAATTACCCATGACTTCAAACCAAGGCATGACATGGAAATGAGGTTTTAAAACTGAAGAAGTATATCAGTTCAAATTCCAATTCTTTTCAATACTTTGAAACGTCTTAGAAAATAGGTAAAGCAACGCCTATTCCCCACGAACAGAAGAAGAATCAGGCAACAAACATGGCTTGGTGCCTATCATTTTTTTCGTTGATCCTTTATCACAAAATGGAATCTAGAGCTTCAGTGTTGGTTTGTCTGTTCATACTCGTAAGTCAGGTTGTCATCTACTGAATCGATTCCGCTTAAAATATAGGTATTAAACGGTTTCTCCCGTTCTGTAAAAGAGCTTATTTATAAAAACGCGAGCAAAACTAGTTTGTCTTCAATAAGATAAGCATCAACATTAATAAAATATTTAATATTTCAGCACTAAAACACCAAATAAATTAAACTGAAGTAATTGCTGAAAGCCGAAGAAAACGTGTCATATTTAATGATATACACTCGTTGGAAAAAAATATTATTTATCGTTATTTTGTCAGGTGGAAATATTAAAATTCATATTTGTGTCTCGACTTTCTCCGGGAAAGTCGTTTGGGTGATAAAATATTCGATATATTGCCTGTTTGGTTATTAACACCTACGATATCCTGTCTCGCTTGTAAACCTGGGTTTTATATTGGAACTGCAGAGGCAAAAATCAAAATTATGGTTATAAAACTTATAGAAACCAAGTAGGCCAAAAGTAGGTAGAATACACATACAATTTGACGGAACATTGCTTGTCGTGTCACTGATTCTTTCTTGGTCATCCTGTACTGGGTCAGTACCTAGTATAATCAGGAGGTATGGTGACAGTGTAGTGAAAGTATTAAAGTGCGCCTCTCAGAGGCTCTTCTCATACACGCACGTGTCACATGTCTTCAAACTTTTAGGTTCTAGGACATGCTGGTTTCCTCACGATGTTTTTCTTCACCGAATTGGTGCTCGACCGGGACCTGTGGATGAGAAGGTGCTGGTCTCACAAAAAAACATCTCACAATTCAAGCCAAAATCTGCAAAACGTATTTTCAAACCGTCGTTTCGACAGTTCAATGCCGCCATCAGGTGCGAAAACTCGCAAATGAGCGCTGATTTTTTAGACTAGCCTAATTACATCCAGTTAGGCATAGTGCCAGGTCATTTACCGCGATTTATATCTCTATGAAAAGAAAAGAATACACAATTACGCTTAGTTATTAGCGATATATTGGATATTTTACGACAATAACTACGCCTTATTGACATATGTCTGCTATTTTCGCATAGTGTGTTAAGTAACTTTGATTATTGGCTGCGAATGTGCATATCATTTTGAAAGAAAAAGGCGGAATTTATGTTTCGATATTTTTGGTTTTGAAAAATAACTCAGTTGATTTCAGTAGAACGTGGTACTTAACTCGCGTGCCTGTGTGAATGATAAGAAACAATATTTGGTTTTTTTAGTAGGTTTTTTGTGACAACGTGTAAGAATACTATAAATTCAATACAAGGTGATTATAACATTGTAAACTAACCCAAAAGGGACTTATTCTACACCTGTTGAGAATAAAACATGTTCTAAGACTTTTAGATTTTTTTAAATTATAAACTTTATTTACAGAAAGAAACTTAAAACTAATACAAGTTAATATTTACAAAATACACAGAACCAGTTGAGCCATCTAAATACCGTTACAAACGATCTATAGATGGCTATAGATATCTATATATATATTTATCTATATTAGGTTGGTTATACATGTTATGAAACATCTGCAAAAAGATTATTTTTTAAAGAAAGTACTCATTTATTTATTTTCGCCCATACACATAAGCTTCAGTTTTTAACTTTGCATTTATATAAATTAGTAGAAATATAATTAAATGGCCCTGGCATCAGCCAGTAAGTTTTATTTACGACGGACTCGCCTGACTCTATAATGCTAGAAACTAGTGCTTATATCTCAGGTGACAACGTTTTTCTCTATAACTGTATCAACACGTCCATTTTCATCCGATCTACCTGTACGACCGACGGGTTGATGTGCAGGAAAAATAGAAGTGTCATCGAATGTGGGCGACGGTAAACCAAATGTGCACCCGTGGGTTTACATGACTTAGAACTTCGGCTGCTGAAAAATGTATGAACCGAAGACGGTCAAACTGTGAAGGACTTAAAAATAGCTAACTCTAAGAACGCCTGCGGTTTTGCTCGCGTGATTCGATGTTTTTTTTATACAACTAATGTGGCAAACAAGCATACGTCCCATCTGTTGGTAAGTGGCAATATGGTGGTAGGTATACTAATGGCATCACGAAAACGTTACCGACTCCGACACCGGCTATATGAAGAATCTTGACCAAAACATTGAAATTTGGAAGGTGTGGTCCGTTTTGTGTATAGCGGCGGCGGTGTACTAAGAATTCCTGCCCATCATAATTAATTCCCCAAAGGGATGCTGCGGGCGACATTTCTATTTAATAAAAATATGTTTAAGTTTGCCCCCCTGTCACTCGCTGTCTATCTGCTCAATATCTTGTCTGCGAATAGCGTGGATATTTATTTCAATCACCTACCGAAACTCATACAACTTGCACAGATAGTGATAGAAACGAAATGTTTCGATTAGTACTTATCTAATTTTACCTATTTATTATAATGTACCTACTAATAACATATGACATCGCCTTAGGGATAAAAAAAAAACTTTTATGAAATTATACTGTATTCTAAAAAAATAAATAAATGTTTAAGAATCTGATATTCAAAAATGAGCATTTGTTTTCTTATTTACAATATTTTATTGGTATGCATATGTATTTATTATGGTATCTATATATTTATGTATTGAACTTATTTATTTTTAAACTAGTATGTATTAAAATCCTATTTCCCTCAAAGTTTTAGTAAGTAATTAGCATCATAACTCCTTTTATTTTCGTTTATATGATCTCAATTGTTCCCTCTCCTGTGCACTACCTTCACATCTTCTGTCCACAAACACAAAGGTTATCTGGAAGATAATGCTTTTTAGCATTAAGTAAACCTTTGTACTATTTTTTATGTGCAATAAAGAATTTTCTATCTATCTATCTATCTATATTCGGATGATCTGCACAGGATGTCTACCCTGCTTGGGAATAAAAGTTATGGGACTATAATAGCCTAAATTATACCTAAAGAAATAATCAGGCATTTGACCTAATTAATACCAAGGTGGAATAGTTTAGGGTGACGATTGAAATCATTTTAAATTCATGTAGGTATCAGTGTGTAAACATGGAGTCACCTTCACGTTCTGAAATTACTGCTTGTATTTTGGTCTCTGGATTCTTTATTGTTCAAAATACTCAATTATTCCTCTGAAGCCGTAGGTGTTGGTATGTTAGCACTCACCTAGGTAAGGACGGTGATGTTTATACATGTTAGTTCATTTATTTATTTTTATTTTACAATAAATATTTTATTTTTGTACGTTTAGCGACCAAATCGGTGACGTTTTGGACAAAGGCCAGGTCAAGAGTACCCTAAACCGACGAGCATGTATGAGGAATGTGATGAGAGTGAATGAAGCGAAAGAGGTATGTCAGGATCGTAGCAAGTGGAAGGCCGTGGTCTCTGCCTACCCTTCTGGGAAATAGGCGTGATTTTATGTATGTATGTATTTTACAATTTTAGGGAAACTTACAGCTAGGTACATAGATAAGAAAAATATTTAATACATGTTATGTTCATGTATGCTGAAGGCCAATTATAAGAATCCTCTGATAGTTATTTTATAAATATTTTTTATAGAACGAGGACGACAGATCAAAAAAGAACAATTTTGGTAGGTATATATAAGTTAGGGTACAAAAAAAAAGGCTCTAGTGAGCCGGGATTATCAAAAAATAAAATAAAAATAAACACTATACTAACTAATAGTTAAAGTTAATGTTGCAAAATAGATTAACCATCCGAAAAGAATTTGTTAGTAAGCAAGCGATTCAACTTGCTTGCCGAAGTATTAAATAGATCAATATCTGCATGAGCCAAAGTGTTAAACGCAGCGCTAGCTCGGATAATAAATGCGTTCTGCCTATAATTGGTTTTAACTTTTTACCTATGTATCCTTCTATCCCACTAATATTAAACATGCGAATGTTGGTGACGATGTTTGGAAGTTTGTTGTTCAATCGCGCCGTAACGGCTCAAACTATTTCAATAAAACTTGAAATAGTTAGAGTTCTTTACTAAAATTGCTTATAGGATACTTTTTATCGAGGTATCACGAGTGAGTGAAGCCGCGGGCGTAAGCTAGTAGTAGCTTAAAATTATCCAAGCATCCAACATAGGACTGGCCTCATAGCACAGTTAGTAGTAACTCTGCCTTCTGCGCTAGAGGTTGCGGGTTCGATCCCCGCACTGTACAAACATTTGTGTGATTAACACAGATGTTTGTTCTGTGTCTGGGTGTTAAATATTAATCTATTATGTAAATCAGTCTCTGGTACCCATAGTACAGGCTATGCCTAGTTTGGGATCAGTTGACCGTGTGTGATATGTCCGGAATATTTATTTATTTATTAATAGTAGGAGACGACGGCCAATTGTTTGTTGTACGACGTGATTTATAAAAATTCTTTATGTTTAATAAAAAAACAATGCAAAGTCAACTGTTTTAGGGAACCTAGTCGAACTTCTCGTTCTTTTAATGATTATATTTAGAAATGATAAATTAAACAATACGCGAGCGAAGCCGCTTGCGGAACCTAGTGAGACAATAATTCATTCAACAGTTACAAATTGCAAACGTTCTTATCGTCTTCTAACGTCTCCTAGGCGAAAATATCTGGCATTCGGTAAACACGACCGCGAAATGCAATGAAAACAACAATTTGGTGTATTAAAATTAAATTGGTGAATGATGTCCAATCCTCGGGAGAAATCGGGAATTTACTGTCTGAAAATCAGTAGCCTAGACTTTCCCACTTAGCTTGACATTTTATCTATACAAAGTATATCATCATCATCAGCCTGTAGAAGTCCACTAGGTACTACACGACGAAATGTCTTAAGCCTTTTCCATCCACCGTCTTCCTACAATCTTCATAATGTTGTCGGTCCATCGAATTCTGCCGCCTTCCAAAACTGCGTCACGCGGTTCGAGGTCGCCACTACCTTGCTTAGAAATTACTACTTATCTGCTTTTAATTTTATAGCGTTTTCCTGTTAAACGCATTCAACTATTTGACTTGCAATTTGCCATTCAAAAACTCATTTCCAGCTTTTCAATGCTAGTAACTGGAGTTTTGGGTATGATGATGCTATGCGTAAGTTTCTCCTCGTGCCTCCTCCGTAATGTTTAACCGTCTTAACCTTAATTTCATCTTATCTGCGACGTGCATAACTTGACCGGAAGTGGGGTAAAGGCGGACCGGAAGCGACGCCAGTGCTCTGCGGTGAGCTTCCGTTTCCGCTCTGAGCGGCTCATTTGAGGAGATTGCGTGCTGATGAGGCCGTGCTTAGATGGCTTGTGAATGATGATGGGCCAAGTTGGATTAGCAGCGGTCACTCATCATCTTGAATGGTAACATTTTAGGCTCTTTTAAGGCCGGGTTCTTTGAGCTGTAACTACAGTTGTAAACAGTTTATAGTGTAAGTAGTTTATAGTGTGACGCGATATCAAATGAGCCGAGCCCGTTTTGTATGCATTTTGCCACATTTATATTCTCACTCTTCAACGTGAGAAACAGATTTTTGTATGGACAAATTGAATTGCCGTAAAAGTCCGCTAGCGGCGCTGTTTCAGACTTAATACAAAATGGTGTATCACGCTCACGAGTGAGAGTAAAACATTGTTGCAAAATGCAAGACACAGCGGAGTTTTGATAGCACCCAACAGTCACATACACAGTACTGACCCCACACTAGGATTCCGTGTCGTGGGTATGAAACTACGAGTAACATGCCACAACACCCAGACCGGAACAAATATTTGCGATTCATGCAAACATTTGGTTCACAGCGGGAATCAAACCGCACCCCTTGCATCTCAGGCGGGTACTCACCCGCTACGCAACCGAGGTCAATTAGCCCAATAACTGCGGCTTAAAGGTTTCAAAGGCCTTTCCGGTGTAGCTAAAGGCTGTCTTAAAATGTGCTTAGTTCACTCAGACCAGAAATAGCCATAGTAGGATAGCTCAGAAAGTTTATGCATCAATGAAAATTTAAAAAGTATAAGAACTAAGAAAATGGAAATGGTTTTCATCATTGCTGACCAAGCCCAGAAGAATCAGGCAGCAAACACGGCTTGGAGCAAATTTACTTTTTCACAAAATGGAATAAAATAAAAATAAATATTCCAGACAAAGCACACACAGTCAACTGATCCCAAACTAGGCATAGCCTGTACTATGGGTACCAGAGACTGATATACATAATAGATAAATCTTTAACACAAAACACAGAACAAGCATCTGTGTTCATTACACAAATGTTTGTCCAGTGCGGGAATCGAACCCGCGACTTCTAGCGCAGAAGGCAGAGTTACTACCAACTGAGCTATGAGGCCAGTTAAGGAATGTAGAGTAGACGTTTGTATAACGAAATAAAATACCTGACGCGTCATCGATAAATCTAATTCTCAATCTATTTTAGTGTAGAAATTTAAACAACTATCGAAAGTTATGCCCCTATTTACCATAACTCGAATCTAATCCTCCAAAAAATATCTGGAACATATTCAACGAAGCGAATCGGTGATTTTCGTTAAAGTTACGACACGGGAAGTGAACCTGCGCTATCAAGCACGCGCTGCAAATAAACAAAACCAGAAACTGTTAACGCTAAACATGTTGCAATCGTTGCGAGCGAAAGCGCTTGGCATACCTACCAATTGGATTTAACAGCAGCGCAAGCGTTTGGCTACTGCAATCGTTAATTATAGGCCGTCCACACTGTACCGAATTTATTCCCGCACTGGACAAAAATTTGTGACTAACACAGATGTTTATTCTGTGTCTGGGTGTTAAATATATATCTATTATGTATATCAGTCTCTGGTACCCATAGTACAGGCCTAGTTTGGGATCAGTTGACCATGTGTGATATGTCCGGAATATTTATTATTATTATTATTTATTCTGTACAGACTATAATTGGTGCAAAGTGACGTGTGGACGGATAGTCTTACGTTCTTGCAGATGTCTGTTCTATTGGATGATGAGCTGCTAAATAACATCCAACAGTCACATTATAGTCCTGATCCCACTCTGAGATATCCTGTGTCCTGAGTATCAGAAACGAGTACCATGGTACCACAACACCCAGACCTGGAACAAATATTTGCAGATTAAGGTCCCGCAGTGGGAATCGAACCCGCACCCCTTGCGTTTCAGACGAACACTCGCCCGCTAGCCACCGAAGTGATTTACAACAACTTTTGTCTGCAATAATACGCTACACAGCCTACTCGTAAGTCTAGGTGCCGTGTGTACCACTAATTACACAATACCTACTTAAGTATTTGGTTTGAGTGCCGCTAGCGCTTCGATTGCTACTTGTCGAAGGTGGCTAGTAATCTTTAGTACCTAATATTTCGAGATCGTGAATAGTGCAAACGATTTTGGCTTATATCTAATGTTGCATTTAAGATTACTTTAAATTTAACTCTACTTTACAAGCGAATGTTGTGTGAGCATGGTGTTATTATAAACAACAACTGTTTAGTTTTATTTTCGGTCAAATGTAGGTATTTTGTGAAAATCACAGTAAAGATAGTGAAACTTTTCAATTACCTAGTTGTATTGACTTGGGTACTGATAATTTAAATGTACAAAAAATACAAAGCTTCTCAATGAAAACTGTAAGTTTGGGTTGGGTTATTACAAGTCATTTTTAAAGAAGAAGAAGAAGCTTAATTAAATTTCTGGTACTTTAAGTGTATGATACAATACCAAAAACTATATAATCCGCACTAAGCATTATTATAATAGATAGAGCATCAATTCAATTTAAATTTTATGTTGAAGTAAAATACCTACAGATTCTAAGAAAAACTCACTCAAATTAAAAACGTAGATACCTAAATCTCTACACGACTAACTATAAAATGATCTGGTTATGAAATCTTCACAAAAAACAGTAGGTAACGTAAGCAATTAGCAGTAATTCATTGCCATGTGTTCGGTCAGCGGCGCTTCAAAGGAGTTCCCATAATTTGAGGCGACACCCATCACTCAGCAAACTAGGTTTATCGAGAGATAAATCATAAATTTACCTTTTAAAAATACCATCGTGCAGACGATAATATGATCTAAAAACCTGGCAATAAGGTCCGATGAGAATGAGAGAAGTATGTTGGTCATTAGATACATGGGGACATCAAAGTAGTGGATTATGACATGTGTTTCAGATGGTGTCTATGTTCTCATGGCTTCAGGCAATATCATTTTATTGAACGTTTCATAATTGATTCTTTTTTTTAAATGGATAATGTGTGTATTAAACCTAATAGTTATTAGGGCGGTTTAAGGTTGTTGTTCTGTCTTTTTGTCTTCTTATTTTTACTCTATTGTCTTCTGTACATCTTTGTCAAAGCAAACTTGATAAAAAAAAACTTTCTAAATAATACACATTCTAAACGTAGGTACATTAAGACCAAACCATGAACAATACATAATAACAAACCAATCAATCGAAAAGAACTGAAAAAAAAATGAATTGAATGGATAAATCTCTTATAATTTACAATAAGAGCCCTTTTCATTTACATGAAGTAAAGATAAATCCGTGGTGTTGGCCGTGGTGGCCCCGGCTAAAGAATTGGCCCCTCCATATCTACCTATCCGCGGATGTCGTAAGAGGCGACTAAGGGAAAAAAGCTAGGGAATGGGCAGCAGCATCCCTCATTATAACAACGATAGCTCTAACTGCGCTCGCCAACCTGCATGACCAGCGTGGTGAGTATGGGCAAATCCCCCCACATGATAAGGAATTTGCTCTGTCTGTGGGGGAGGTCATGTTCAGCAGTGGACGTCGTATGGCTGAAATGATGATGATGATAGATAAATCCACCGTTATTACCCAAATGCTCCATTATACGTAACACATACGTAACAGGTAGGTATTTACTTTAAAATGTGACAACTAGGAAGCACTGTATCAAAGTGACAAATAGTTTGACAGTTGACACAAACGCTGAGTGCCGTTACTTTTCACTAAACGACCAATTTTTAAAGAAAATTATATTCGAATGGGTACTTTAGCACAATCAAGGGAATTCCGAAGCCATTTCAGAATGTAAATATGCTCATTAGGAGATGAGAAATGAAACGACACATTGATACTGTAGGTAATTTTGTGTGGGTGTAACGGAGTGGACGCTCTGTATATTTATTGTTTGGTTCTAAATAATTGTCTTGTTATTAAATTGATGGTCGATATACCTTTTTATATTCATTAATACTTACTTCAGTTGTAATTGGTTCTTTAGTCAGCTTCGTCAGTGGCTCAGGCGCATTCTTAGATATCATTTTTTTTTGTATTCTGGTTGCGTCATATTAAAGCTAGACAAAACGCAATTATTTGCGCATAACACAATTATTTTGTTGTTAGTAATTCTAAAAACACTTTAGAAAAGAGAAGATGCCAAATAATGCTAATCCCTCACACAATACGTGGGCTCCAGGCGCCACGAGATCTAAATACAGACGTCACTGGGCGCTTCTGTGAATCAAACGATAAAAACAAATTAAATCTTTAGCTCCTTAGTTTTTCTGTTTACCTGGTACTTTCAATGAAAAGTGCTGCTACATAGAATAAACGGTTGACGTCACACCAAGCAACCGATTTTTCTTGGTCATCTGTATGTATCTGTGACCAAGTTCAGGTATGGTGGCTCTGAAAAGGGACTATGGCCGTCGGTGAAAGAATCAGTGTGGTGATAGGATGCACTTCACTGATTCTTCCACCTTCATAGTGCACCTTTTTTAGATGCACATGATTCATGTCCAGCCAGACTCCACGACATTTGTATTAAAAGTCAGGTATTTCCCACTAGCCCAACACGGCCTTCAAACTCCAGACATATCCTGGCGGGAATTTTAAAAATGATTCATTTAATCTCTTTGCTATCTTTGTATTTGGCATTAAATTGGATTTGCAGGAACTCTCAGCTTATGATTGCTTGTCAAATAACAAAATGATTAAACTAATAATGCAACATCTTACCGATACATCACTGACCAATTGCGGTACCCTCTAGAACCGGCCCTCAATTTGTCACCTGTCAACCTGCACCTTAATTACATGTCCCTCGTCCCGCCACCCGTCACGCCCTGCACACCTTGATTAAACGTGATCCATAAATACATACGCTATACAGAAAACTTTGTAACTCTGTACGGAAAAGATAGCTAGTCAACAAGCTTTAAAATATGTGCTTAGAGGAGGAGGTAGGGCACAGCGAGATTTTCTCGTTCTGAATTGGAGCAGCCCGCCTGGGGAGGTACCTCCGCCTTACAGAAGATCGCAGCCAAATAACATTATTTGTTTCAAATAGTGTTGTGTTCCTGCGATGAGTAAGGTTGCCAGAGCTCTTTAGGGGGGGAGGGGGTTCGGGGTCGGCAACGCGTGCGTGATGCCTCTGGTATTGCAAGCGCTCATAGGCTACAGTAACCGCTTACCAACAGGTGGGCTGTATGCTTGTTTGCCACCTCAGTGGTATAAAAAAAAATTGAAATCGATACACACAATTTTTTTACGTGCGAATCTTTATAGTCATACAAAGTTGCAGAAATTCACGCAATTTTGGGCCTTGACGATTGAACCCATTATGTTCGAACCAGTAAACTTTATCGTATATGACTGTGTTTTTGGATATTTTTCGTTATTAAAGGTTAAATGTGATCTTCTCTCATGGAACTATTAATTATAAATAAATAAATATTCCAGACATATCACACACGGTCAACTGATCCCAAACTAGGCATAGCCTGTACTATGGGTACCAGAGACTGATATACATAATACATATATATTTAACACCCAGACACAGAACAAACATCTGTGTTAGTCACAAATGTTTGTCCAGTGCGGGAATCGAACCCGCGACCTCTAGCGCAGAAGGCAGAGTTACTACCAACTGAGCTATGAGGCCAGTCAAACTCGTAATTTTTTGACCATAATACCACTTAACTATGGAAGAGGCTGATTACCCCCCTTAAACAAAACATCTTCGAGAAACTGGCAGCCTAGATCTGAGAAAATTGCTATTAATTTTTAACCATACCCTGAATTTTATTTGTGATACATACCGACAGTTTTAGGAAAAAATTCGCGATAACGAATTGTCATAAAAATATTTATTTATCGTTCTTCTATTCTTATTTATATTTTCTCATACAAACAGTATTGTCCGACATATAGGCACATCGCTCACGTCGCCGCGGCAAATATTTTCAGCGCGCGTCGACAGCTAGATGTATGGACCAATATGTGGACACCGTGTCCCAAGTCCCATTGTAAATAAATCGGGCGTACTCGCAAGTGGGTCAGTTATCAAATAAAGTTACAAGTCGTTCATGTCGGTGATCCTATTTTCATCTCCATAATATTCAAAGTCAAAAGGTGTTTCATCATTTCAGCTGTACGACGTCTACTGCTGAATATGGCCTCCCTCACAGACAGAGCAAATTCCTTATTATGTGGGGGGATTTGCTCATACTCACCACGCTGGGCATGCGGGTTGACGTGCGCAGTTAGAGCTATCGTTGTAAAAATGAGGGACGCTGCTGCCCATCCCCTAGCTTTTTTCCCTAAGTCGCCTCTTACGACATCCGCGGATAGGTAGATATGGAGAGGCCTATTCTTCAGCCGGGGCCGCCACCGCCAAAGGAAAGGTGTTAATTTCAATAAAATCACTCGGATCTCTTTGAAACGTCTTAGAAACTAGGTGATACTATGCCTGTTTCTCGCGACCAAGCCTAGAAGAATCAGGTAACAAACACGGCTTGGTGACAATCATTTCTTTCAATTATCTTTTTTCAAAAAAATAATGTAGAACTTCAGTGTGGTGCCCGTAGAAATAAGTGAGGCTCAAAAGCAAAATAATCAGCTATTAAATAAAAAATGTGAATAAATGAACTCCTTATTGCGATTGTTGGGTAAACGATAAAGTGAGTAGATTTGTTATTTTATTTTTTTACAACAGAGGTGGCAAACAAGCTTACAGCCCACCTGATGGTAAGCGGTTACCGTAGCCTATGAACGCTTGCAATACCAGAGGAATCACGCACGCGTTGCCGACCCCTTCCCCCCTTCCCCCCTAAAGAGCTCTGGCAACCTTACTCACCGCAGGAACACAACACTATTTGAAACAAATAATGTTATTTGGCTGCGATCTTCTGTAAGGCGGAGGTACCTCCCCAGCCAGGCTGCTCCAATTCAGAACGAGAAAATCTCGCTGTGCCCTACCTTCTCCTGAATAAATAAATAAGATTAGAAGCAAACCGTATATTAAAAACAGTAAAACTTCACCGGACATCGTTCACCGTATGAAATATCAAAATAATCACCCCCGGCACAGACTAATAAAACTAAACTGAGCAACTTCCCGTGTAAATCTAATTATACTAAAATTTGCGCTACTGACTGACTGACTTGCGAATCTGTGTCGTTATACAAACCTATGAAAGTTCCTCTTTTCGTAGCATAAGAGCTGGTTCGGTGGTGGTAGTGGCTTCCTCTTCCGATCCACAAGTCGTGGGTTCGAATCCCGGTCGTGCACCAATGGTTTTTTATTCGGATTTATGTGCGCTATATTATATATATGCTCTCAAACGGTAAAGGAAAACATGGCGAGGGAACCAGTTAGTTTTCTTAGAGCGGCGACGAGCTTGCAACCTGTCACGTATGGAATACTCACCACTGCAAAATTAGGGTATGTGCCAAATGTTTAACATGCCTCTGACTACTACCCTTTGACATCTTCAAGGTTCTGATCGCCTGGAGATCTGAGAGGAAGTCTGCCGTGTTTGGGCATAATAGTCGTGTTATTGATAATGGTAAGGCATTTGGCCACCAACTCACTTTTGCAAGTGAGATGTGGCCTAAGATGGAGCACGCTTTCCCAGAGTGAACTTATTGACCCTAGATTTGAAGACTCCTAGATTGTACTTTTGTACAAGGAGTAAAGTCACGTGTGTTACTATACTGTACATAAAGATCCGTCGCACGTCAATGCATGTGACAAGTGTGACCAACATCCACGTAACGTATAAATAGAGGATATTAATCAAGGTGTGCGAATATCACCGGCCGCTTCGGTTTATAGCTCGGTTAAAGATAGCTTTGTATATCTGTGGATCTACAAGGTGTTCCATAGCCTTTGCGTTAAGGCAGCATCATCATCGGCCTTGCATTTGATTCCCCTGTAAGTAGGTACTCGCAAAGTCGACTGGCCTCATAGCTCAGTTGGTAGTAACTCTGCTTTCTGCGCTAGAGGTCGCGGGTTCGATTCCCGCACTGGACAAACATTTGTGACTAACACAGATGTTTGTTCTGTGTCTGGGTGTTAAATATATATATATATATATATATATATTTATATATATTATGTATATCAGTCTCTGGTACCCATAGTATAGGTTATGCCTAGTTTGGGATCAGTTGACCGTGTAAATATGTCCGGAATATAAAAAAAAAAAAAAAAAGTAGCACTTTTCATACTTTTATGCGGGCAGTAATGATATTTAAATTTGGTGTATGATTTTTTTATATTCTTGTACATCTTGAATGAATAAAGTTACTGACCGGTGAGAGGGGCAGGTTGGTAACGTTGCTGAAGCACCGCGAACGCCGACGTCAGTTAAAAAAATATATGAAAACGCGGCAAATTACATACTCCATTCACGGATTTTTAGCCAATTTTGAAAGTTGTTTAGCTTTGCCGTTTTATTTATTTTTTCTCGTGTTTTGTTGAGTTTTAGTGTGTAATCTCGGTGGTATTTTAACCATTAAAGCTAAGGACCTTAGCACGAGTATAGGCAAATGGAACGGGAATGTAATAAGTGTTTTTTTTCTTTTTTGACTATAAATTCGATGTGAAGTTTTGAAGAAAACCGCCACCATTTTCTATTGAGCAAACTTGACACTCGAATTACTTGACATTGGCAAGATAGACTGTAAAAACAGCAGATGCCTTTAAATGAAAAAATGAAATGAAATGTAAAGAGGTATAAATTTGGAACATTGATGCTTGTATGGGTTCCGGATTTTTTGTCAAAAGCGATCTGGGATAAATTATTGCATGAAATTTATTTATTGTACAACAAATAAACAAATACAAACAAAAAATCAACTCAAACATAAAACTAAAACTGTATAATATGCGGTCTTATAGCTAAAAGCGATATCTTCCAGACAACCTTAAGGTATAGAGGAAATTCATATCATGAGCCTATTTTTGAGTTATTTTAGGAAGACTTTAAATATATTTACGTTTTTTGTAAGAAGCAGGAACAAAATGCATTCATATAGATATTTGATGGTGGCGTGGCGGATGAGTTCCCGATTGAGACGCAAGAGGTGCGTGTTTGTTATCCGCGGTAAGACAAAGTTTTCGTATCAAATTAATATGTACTGGATCTGGGTGTGGTGGTACTCACTTGCACTCGTAGATGGTGCGGGGTCAGAATTATATTATATTGGACCGTTTGGTTTATTAATTTGAAATACCGACGCTCTCTACAAGATAAATACTTATCAAAGTTTCTGTAATATTAATATTTACTGTAAGACAATTTATCTCGTAAAATACTAATTGGTTAGCACATAAATCATTTCACCTGAAACCTATTTTCTAATACCTCGCTAGTAATGGTTTAGTGAACTTTGATAAATCTTAGAAACATCAAAACTAATTATTTCCTAAACTCCATGCGACAGGCATACGCAAATACAGCGTTTCAAATATATTTCACAGCACGTCAATTAACCTGAGAAATGCTATAAATCACAAGTACGTACGAATGTAATAAGGTCTATCCCATACACAAGCTGAGCGATTAGAAGAGCGATGAGCTGAGCGAGTTACTAAAATTGCAGCGTCTATGTATAGCAATAAAACGGACACAGACGCAGAAGACTTTTGCTTTCGCTAATTTTATTAAACAGATTTATTAAAAAATAAACTTGACTTAAAAATTATAATGATCTCTATCATTGACGACCTCGGTGGCGTAGTGGGCGTAGCGAGTCGCAAGGGGTTCGATTCGGGAAAAATGTTTGCATGACCTGCAAATATTTGTTCCAAGTCTGAGTGTTGTGGTACCATGTTACTCGTAGTTTCTATAGGGTGTTATTAATATTTTATTTATTTATTGTTTTTGCTCCTAGATAACTAGTCCTCGCCCTCTAGTCTTGGGCAACATTTCTCGAGAACTGTGAGTGTATGAAGATAAACAATCGCTATGCTCATAACTTTGCTCATGTCTAGGCTTTTAGTACACAGGCAGTTGATTATTTTAGTCGCCCAGCGTCGTGTCGCAACAATGTCGCGCGTCGCGACGTCAACAAAGACTTTGATTTAAGCAGTGTTTAAATCAGTCAGGACGTTAAAATAATAGTAAACGCGTTTATTTCTGTGGTAATTTGGGCAAATCTTTATTGCTTACCAAATCCATAACCCCTGATATTCTATGAATTTTTTTTGTCTCTCGCTTGAAAAATTTGGAAAAATTTTGTTTTAGTGAATCAATAGTGTGCACGATATACCTAGATAGAAAATTATTTATTGCACAGGACAAAGTCAAGTACAAGAACTTAATTCTAGTTAGCATTTTCTTCCAGTTAACCTTGGAGTGACCGTGGTGGCCCCGGCTGAAGAATAGGCCCCTCCATATCTACCTATCCGCGGATGTCGTAAGAGGCGACTAAGGGAAAAAAGCTATGGGATGGACAGCAGCGTCCCTCATTTTAACAACGATAGCTCTAACTGCGCTCGCCAACCCGCATGCCCAGCGTGGTGTGAATGGGCAAATCCCCCCACATGATAAGGAATTGGCTCTGTCTGTCGGGGAGGCTATGTTCAGCAGTAGACGTCGTACGGCTGAAATGATGATGATGAACCTTTGAGTGGCACATAAGAGAGGCGCATTTTGATCATTGATTTCACTACACTGATTCCTTCACCGCCGGTCATAGGCCCTTTTCAGGACGTTTCTTATAAGGGCCATTGAAATGTTCTTCATTCTGGTTGGTACATCTTGGCCAGTATTAGGTGACTTCAACCTGGTCACTGACCTTATACTAACGAAGAAAAAATCAGTGACATGACAAACATGCATAAGATTATTTTTTTTAATATTTGCTCTATAATTTTCATAATGTGTGAGCGTGGATAAGTGAAGTGGGATTAGGGCAGGGAGTTGATGTAATGAATTTTCGGCAGAGCCGGAAGTCAAACAATCATTAATGACAACAAATTCATTGCAACCTAGGATCTACATAGACACCTTTCTAAGAAGGGCAGGCCATTGGAATGGAGACATAACGGGCCGCGCCATTTCACACCGCCGCGATATTAGCGCGCGCCATAAAACTATCTCAACCGCGGTATTACCTGAAGCGGATACTTTTTCTTCTAGTCACTAGGCTGGCCTTACACGAGCTAATTTACCGCTAGTAACTAAGCTGGCCTTATAAGAGCTTTTTTACCGCTGCGTGTGATAATGATAGACGAACAATTTTAGCTTTAACAATCTTTGGAAACAAAAATCTATACATTCAAATAAGTAAGTCGTACGTCCTTATATGATGACAAAATGTTAGACCTACCAACTGCATTTTTCTTTTTTTTGTTATTCTGTTCGCATTACTACTGCCTTCTTCCTACCAAATCCGTGGACAACGGGGCTGATTACACTCTAAGAACTTTAGTACCTACTTTAATTAAGTTTAGTAAGCAAACAATTGCACTCACATAGAGTGCAATTGTTTGTTGTCCCGAATAAATAAAAATAAAATAAAATAAATAAATAAAGTAAGGTGATGATAAATAAATTAAACTAAGTTCAAAACTTAGGATAAAATAAAAGTTAATTATTTAATTTATGTAAGGAAAATTATGTTACCACATTTGAAAAGTATTAAAAGCTTTTTTTTATTAGTAAATAAATAAGCGGTCTTGGCCTAGTTAAAGTCCGACTTTCGATGCGCAGGTTGTGGGTTCAATCCAGTCGTTAGTTTCTCTGTTCGAAAAATTTAAGTGCGCACTATATGCGGTGAATGAAACCAATACTGGTAGGTATTCTTATAAAAGGCGATGGGCTTGCAAATCTTACAATCTGTCACTACTGCCAAATGTGGGCATGTGCATGTTTGGACGTGCCTCTGCCTACTCCCTTTAGACATCTTAAAGGATCTGATCACTCACAGATCTAGAAGATTTCTACCATGCTTGAGGACAAAAGTCGTGAACCAATTTTTCTTGGAGAATAATCTGTTAAAAAATCTGCTAGCACATTCTTAACGGAAATAAGAACTCTTAATCACAACCAATTTATAAATTAAAAAGATTCCATTCCAGCTTGAGTTTGGATCTAAAATACACTTCCCTACGGTAAGCTAGCGGAAAAACTGCGCGTGTATCTCCTCCCTAAATTGCTTTTATAATTTATTACCTCGTAAAGCTCGTTCACTTTTAAGTCGTGACGTAGTAACCGTGACGGGCAGCAACTAGTGCCAGTGTAACTACCAGTCGTTTAGTTGTAGTGTCGCTTAGTGACATCAAAGAGCGCTATATGTACAATGGGCGGCGTAGTTGATTGATATCTGATAGTTTTCGACTTTACTGCCTTTGGATGAAAGATTTGCTAGCTGTACGCTATCACTGGCATTGTTGTAACTCCTAAATTCGTATCATTGGTTCTGTCTTAGTCACGTTATGTTACATGAGTGAGCATTGAGGTATGGGCTTGTGGCCGGTAGTGAAAAACTAGTGTGGTGAATGGAGTGTAGATGTATGCTATACCGGAAGGGACTTATTCTACAACCAATTGGCAGTAAAGTTTGTCCTAAGACTTTTGGTAATTCAACATTTTTCATTGAAAAAACTCTCAACAAATCAGCTATTTTAGGTAGCAATCTTGATATCAAATTACTTATAAAGATGACAAAAATACCATAAACAGCTAATTTGAAAAATCTGAACAAAAAATATTATATATTGTTTTTTTTTCTTCCGAAAATATTCATTCTTTTTGTTGATACAATAATCCCTTTCGGGATGGTATATATACATATTATTATGAATCACCCTGTACCTAAACAGAGCAAATGCTCGTTTCGCAACAGCTTATGATGCACATCATAATTATTATCATCCGAAGTCTACCAAAAATCATTTCTAAATTTTCCGTCAAAAACCACATAAGAACAATGAAAATTTTACGATTTATAGAGGTGCCATAAATATTTTCTAAATCTTTTCTGAGCAGCTGTTATGATGTTACTAGAAAGTCCACATTTCCCGCCATTTTATTAGTTTTTAATTGTGATAGTAAAACTTTATATTCGTGACGCTAGAAATTTTCTAAGAAGCAGTGACCGGCTTGCTTGCTTGACGTGTCACTGTTTTTTTCTTGGTCATCCTGCATTAGGTCACTGTCTAAATTGAGATATGGTAGACCTGAAAAGGGCCTATCACTATCGTTGAAAGAATCAGTGTAGTGAAAGTATTAAAATGCGCCTCCTAGAGGCTCTTTTCGTGCACACGTCAAATATCTTCAAATTTTTAGGTTCTAGGACGTGCCAGTTTCCTACGATGGTTTTGCCGTTTGAGAGATCATACATTTTCCTAATGGAAAATCCATTGGTGCCATTTGTCTCTAGTCTATCCATTAAAATCACATGGATAATTTGGAAAGTAGATTAGCACCTAGTCTATATTTTGCGCTTAGTGGTGTGCCAAAATGACTACCCCCCTAGGATATCATCGATTGGAGATTTGATGTTGCGTGTGGAATGTTTGTTTAATCAGGAGGTTGCTCTGAATGATGTTATTTCTATTGCCCGTGTTGATATTTACTTGTAGATCAAAAAGTACCTACAGCTTTATTATGGCTGTCTTATGACGTCCAACGTTTCTTGGAAAGCAGGGCTTTAGGTCTGTGGCTATTCTTCAAAAATGTTGTGACAGGTGATAATTGCATGAAAAAATTGCGTCTCGTCCACCTTTTCTCGGTTTTATTGTTGCTACCGGATATAAACAATGATTTTTAAAGATTTCATTCTCCCAGAGCGACACTGTTTGGTCAACAAAATATACGACACACAATATAAAAGATAGTCTTTGTAGGTAGGTCCAACAGGAACGTTAATTTCGTTTGGTTCAGGGTCTACTGGATTATAAAAATACCGCTGTAATTGTAATTAGATCCCATAATATGATATCAAGATACCTAAAACCGCTGATTAATTGAGTTTGGCCTCAACACAACTGATTTTTGCGAATTGTTCTTTCATGTAGAATTTCAAATAGTGGTTATTGTAACAGTTATTGCCAATATAATGTAGAATAATTTCGAGATATTATCAATTTTTTTTTAATAAAATTTTCCTACTATAAGCCCTCGTAGCTTCCACACGATCTACCAGCCACAAAAGTTATGGGTTGAATCTCAACATGCTCATTCCATAGAAAGTCTAATTTCATCTCCATTCCAAGCATACCTACAACTAGAAGCTACAAAAGAAGTCATCACCATGCCAGACAAATCTTCCAGCTCTCTCTCCAGAACATCAAAGTTACCTCAAGGCTTAGAAGACTGCGACTCTTGGCTTCTGAGAACCACCTGGTGGCAGTTGTCTCGTAAACTCATCAGAACTGCGAATAAACAGACTTCAAAGCAGATAAAGATGAATGAACTATGCTATGTATCAATATGGATGTGGTACTTATGTTACTCTCAGAGCGTATTAGGAATATGCGAAGCTGCATGCAATCGAATTTGAAGTAAAATAAATATAAATAAATAAATATTCCGGACATATTCACACGGTCAACTGATCCCAAACTAGGCATAGCCTGTACTATGGGTACCAGAGACTGATATATATAATAGATAAATATTAAACACCCAGACACAGAACAAACATCTGTGTTTATCACACAAATGTTTGTCCAGTGCGGGGATCGAACCCGCGACCTCTAGCGCAGAAGTCAGAGTTACTACTAACCGAGCTATGAGGCCAAGTAGCTTCAGGAGTATTAAAAAAGCTACTGAGTATGTAAATGTGACGGTGGAAATAAAGCCCAGTGGCTCCATGCCACACTTAAAGACTAGTTATGCCGCATTGATTTCATTAGAGTTGGTTGTTGTTTGTGTGTTCATACACATTTATGCCGCATTGATTTCATTAGAGTTGGTTTTTGTTTGTGTGTTCATACACATTAAAGGGAAATACTAAGATTTATAAATGATTATCCCATATATTCGCTATCGGCACTTCGAACCGCGGAACATCCTAAACAATTTTCACTGTGGGCGGTGTAGTTAATAAGCGCATCCCCTTATCTAGGAGAGAGTCGCCGTTTCAATTCCCACCCACCGAAGATTTTGGGAATATTATAAAAAAAAAACAATAGTGTTGTTCACCACCTATAATTGTTGCATTATAATTTGTGCACATAAATAACTTGTTTAAATCCAGAGCTAGTTATGTTACTTTAGATCGCACTGAAGTCATCGATAAATTATCAGCAGGATAGCGCATCCAGGGTTCTCTATTCCACTGTTAAAACGACTGCGGTTGAAATGTGGGTTATTGCAATACATTGTGGCAGGAATTATAGAGTAATTCGTTTGTAGTAAGCGGCTGTCACATCCGAAACGCGTCGTAACTTCAGTTAGTGGATGCGAGGATTAACCGATCGCAGGACATTGTAAATAGACGTGAGATTTAAATATAAAATATAATATTCCGGACATATCACACACGGTCAACTGATCCCAAACTAGGCATAGCCTGTACTATGGGTAACAGTGGCAAATATACATAATAGATGTATATTTAACACCCAGACACAGAAAAAACATCTGTGTTAGTCACAAATGTTTGTCCGTGTCTATCAGCGTGCTTCATATAAAATAGCATCACACAATGTCTGTCTACCTGTCTCTAATCTAGCTATACCATAGCCATACCTAGCGGCTATAGGTGGATATATAGAAGCAGATTGTCAGAATAACAATAGGACGCCAGTGGAGGGAACGGACAATGCGAGCCGGTGGTCGAAACAACCGCAGTCTTTGTTGGGAAAACAGGCCAAAGAATATTCAGCTGTGATGAGATGTGAGCCAACAAACTTTAATATTCATTAATTTATTGAAATCGCATGAACCAATGTAATGTACGCAACAAAGCCTAGAAGATAGGTACAGGCAAGAAACCACGGCTGGTTATTTTTATTACAATCTTTTTACATCTAAAGAAGTTGTATAAAGCTAAAAAGACTTTTATTATGAGAAATTGACCCACGTTGGTCGACTTAATTCGGTTCAAAATTAATATTATTTGCGATCCATAATCCGGCCCAATTATTACTTGTATTGCATAGAGTTAAAATTAAAACTTCTGCATTAAAACTTATTTTTCTTTCTGCAAATAAAGATATTTGTTTCAGAACTTAATAGGAAGGCCCACAACCTCTATCCTGACGACATTTTGAAGTTGGTGGATGAAAAAGGTTCAAGAACGCTCGCCGTGACATACTTTTGGGAAGCCGGGGGAGGAATATCCGAAGCTTCATCTACCTTTATAAGACGTTTCAATGTGATCGTAGTGATTTTATTGAAATAAATACCTACCTTTTAACTTTGACTTATAATTTGATGTTAAGTATTAATTAGTACTAAAAATAATAAACATTAATAATACTATATAACCATGAGGCTTTGCTTGAGCGATAGCTATATACCATCCTTTAATCGTGAGAAGGTAACCAATAGAAAGACAGGACTACTTTCGCGTTTATACCTAATAGTGTGTAAGTAGGCACTTTTTCCTTAATACCTTCTGTGCATAGTTTCCTCAACTCTTTGGCACTTAGCCGGGCATGTTTGAAAGGTGCTACGGCGCGAACGAAACATACCTTTCACGATACAATACCACTGGTTTAATATGACGATTCACCCCTTAACTGTTTATATCTGCACCGCCAATCTGAAACAACCTTTACGCGGATGTTGGTAGAGTTTGTTATAGTTTGCAAGACTTTGATTGATGAATATCAATAAACCTGAATGATATCTTAATTTAAATCACAATGGATAGACAATAAGCTATCTTCAAGCAGAAGCTCTTGAATGCTATTTATCCAAACGTGTTTGTTACTGGCATAGTTGTTAAAAACTGGACGATGAAACAGGTGTATAAGGCGAGTGCGTAGGAGGGGGAAGACCTCGGCGTACGTTAACTAACCAAATCGGTGACGTTTTGGAAAAAGGCTAGGTCAATAGTACCTACCCTAAACCGACGAGCATGTATGAGGAATGTGATGAGAGTGAATGTACCAAACGAAGTATGTCTTTGCCTACCCCTTTGGGAAACAGGCGTGATTTTATGTTTGTTTGTGTACTAAGGTTTTTTATATATTTATATCATCATCATCATCATCAGCCTGTAGAAGTCCACTGCTGGACAAAGGCCTCCCCTAAAGAGTTCCACTACGAATGGTCTTGAGCCTTCTCCATCCACCGTCTTCCCGCAACCTTCACAATGTCGTCGGTCCATCGGGTGGGGGTATATTTATATACTGAAAATAAAAATGAAATTATATTTATCTAGTTATTTACTTTATCTTAATTAATGCTACAGTTTTTAGGTACTTTGCAGACAACTATAATGGTTATGGTGGAAGTATCTAGTGGTTTCCTCACTAGGCTAAGCCTGTATCTAGGAAGCCAAGCTACTATTAAATCAAAAGGAAGATCGCGCGGACGACAGGTGCGATTACTATACTCGACAAATAGATTTTTGGAGGAGGTAGGGCATAGCGAGGCATAGGAGGGCATATTTTCTCGTTCTAAATTGGAGCAGCCCGCCTGGTGAGGTACCTCCGCCTTACAGAAGATCGCAGCTAAATAACATTAATTGTTTCAAATAGTGTTGTGTTAGGTTAGGTTAGCTCTCTAGGGCGAGGGAGATTCGGGGTCGGCAACGCGTGCGTGAAAAGAAAGAAAGAAAGAAAGAAAATGTATTTATTTGACCCACAACGCAGTAAGTAGGTAGGTAGGTAGGAAGATACAAAGAAAAAAATACTTAAACCTAGTAATACAAAAACACAATAAGAAAACAAAAACATGTAGGTAGGTGATGCGGTAGGTAGGTTGAGTAGGTATGCGTTGTATGGGGCAAATGGGTCCCGTCTCAGCATAAAGCTGCACCAAACATAATATGTACGGTGCGGCGCTGGTTTTCAGACGGGGCCTAGGCGACGTGACGTGACGAACATCAATTAGCATAATATTTATAGTAGGTATGTATTAATAAATGGATAGTTATATTATATATTATAAGTAGGTACATAGTAGATATATTATATAAAATAATAAGTAGGTTTATTGCGGGCTATATTGGTAGATTTTCTCAAGCTGATAACTATACATCTATGAAACAAAGCAAACTACACAATCACAACAACACAAATTCACAGCTAGGTACCTACGCATTGTTCGTTTGTACTCGTTCTGCTCGCTCTCGATCAGGATTTGGCTGAAAATCAGTGTTTTTGCTTTTAAGCAAAATATTTCACTGAGCCATAGCCTATTTGTCGTACTGCAGCACACGCAAACTTGCCTACTCTAAGATACCTACTTTTAAAAAATTGCTCTTTTGTATATTTATACCTACCTATTGTATGTAATTTTTTTTTTTTATTGGAGATTGTTAGGCGTTTGACCACCAGCTCACTTTTGCAAGTGAGATGTGGCCTAAGATGGAGCACGCTTTACCAAAAGGAACTTATTCACTCTAGATTTGAAGACTCCTAGATTGTACTCGTCCGGGAAAACAGACACTGGCAGATCGTTCCACTCTTTGCCAGTGCTTATAATAAAGTTAAGTTTAGTTTAAAATTGTTTATCTATGTTAATTGTGTGTGTCTGTAGTGCCAAATAAATTTCTTATCTATCTATCATGTGAGTTTTGAAGCCTAAATAATGAAAAATAAAACTTTAACATTGCCTAGTAAAATCGTATAAACAAACCAGGCGAATTTACCTACCAATAACTTTTTATTAGACTGCTAGGACGGGTGTAACGTTAAACATATTTTAGAAACTAATATTGCCGCTATCGACGCTACAACAACAAACACAACCGAACCGAATATTTGTTTTGTTAACATATTTTTCAAGAATCAGTTTGGCTTGTGAAAATAAGATTGGTCGTAGGAATGTTTGAGTCGAAAAATAAGCTACTTAGCTCAGTTTTTGTAGTTATTTCAAGCTACTATATAACTTACATGGTAGTTAGATAAAATAACAACGAAAAAAAACAAATGGATAATTCTAAGCATGCAAACACCGAAATATTCGACGACTTCACTCGAATGGTACCTAAATAAATCTACCTGTTCTTGGTAACGAACACTGTCTATTCCGTTTTATCGAAATCGGTTGAGCCGTTACGGCTTGATTGAAACAAACATATTAAAACATGCTAAACTCCCTAACAAAGTTTTGGATTTATAATATTTGTGGGTTGGTCGAAAGTATTTAAGATAATGCGATTTTATTACTTATTCCGTTTAATCCAACATAGCTCTTCCTATCAGGACTCCAAAAATTTCTAAGTATCACCATAACATAGAGTCAAACATTTCCCTTTGTGAACGAACTGCATTGCATACCTATTGTAATCTTTAACATTTTTATTCATAAAATATATTTTTTTTCTATGGCCAATCCTCCCTCGTTTTCTAGTCTCAGTCACCACGTGTACCCAGCACGTAAAATAAGAGGTTTGTGTGTTTACGCGAATATTCATAATTTATTGTGTTCGAGATATTATTGAGGTGATGGAGGAATGCGAGGATTAACACAAAGGTTAGATCTACTGTTGTAACGAGAGCTTGATTTACACTAAAAACATCACTTAATCCTCCATTTGCTGCAATCGGAATAAAAACCGAAAAGAACGCTTTTTGGATTCTTTAAATACCAAGTGAAGTTGTATTGTTACCGGGTGACGCAGAGTTGGAAGGCCCCCACCCGATGGACCGACGATACAGATAAAGATTGTTTATTTTCTGAAACACAATGTAGGTGTAGATGTTAATAAGATTTAGATTCAATATTTTTTTTTTTTTTTTTTTATTATTAATTTCAATAAAATCACTAGGATCACTTAGAAACGTCTTAGAAACTAGGTGAAGCTATGCCTGTTCCTCGCGACCAAGCCTAGAAGAATCAGGCAACAAACACGGCTTGGTGCCTATCATTTTTTTCGATGATCCTTTTTCACAAAATGGAATTTAAAGCTTCAGTGTGGTGCCGATCGAACTAGGTGAGGCTCAAGAGAAAAGTAATCTAATTATAATCCTTAATAAATAAGAGCTTATAAAAATGTGAAAAAAATGAAGACAAATGTGAGCTTCAACAAATGATCTAAGGGCAGCACACGCTACACTTAATGAAATATGTACCTAATGCTTATATAATTAAATAAACCTTAAAATATGATGCAAGCAAAAACTGTAAAGACACTGCAAAATGGCATTTTAGCTGTCGAGGGGCAGAGCGACTTCAGGCCATGCGGTTTTATCATTTAAATAATCATTTAGTTTATAGTACGCTTTCTTAATAAGATTATTCTTTATGTACACTTTAAATCTTCTAATAGGAATTTGCGTCGCGTTTACCGGAAGTTTATTATAAAATCTTACCATATTCCCCATAAAAGACCCATTTACTTTTTGTAATCTAAATTTTGGAATGCACAATTTATTTTTGTTTCTTGTGTTAATACTATGCACATCACTTTTTTTCTTAAAGCTAGCCATGTGCTTATGTGTGTACAATAAGTTTTCGTAAATATATTGTGAAGTTACAGTTAAAATGTTAATTTCTTTCAATCATGTTTTACCAAAATTAGCATGCAAATATGTTAGAGTAAGTTTAACTATAGCCTATTATTATTTAATTTTAAACAATGTCAACAAAAATTAAAAGTAATAAATAATAGTAACAGGTGCAATGTAAAATAAGATGTCAAAATTTATCTGTCATGAAATCGTTGATACTATAATAACATTTCTTAATTAATAATTTCTATTATGAGGTAAGTTAGTCCTTTGCATCAAAGACAAACCTCTCTTGGTATTTTAGATGTATACAAAATATCTGTTACTATTTTTTATTAATAATTGTTTCAATTTAGTCGTAAATATATTGTCATCAAGATCTTTTAATGATTTTGGTATCATATTATAAATTTTACGTGACATACATACTACACTTTTTTGTAGAAAAGCCGTTCTACTGTTAGACATTGGGAGTTTACTGTTCGACATTGTTAAAGTTGCGGAGGCCATTGTGCAGCAGTGAGTGGTCTTTTACAGATAATGGTGAAATTATTTTGTTTAGTTACCATCTACTGGTTTCTGCATTGTACTCGTAATTTATCAGAAATACCTTCACAGCACCTTTTATATGGATTAATTATGAGCCCTGGTTTATTATACCTAGTATTTTTTTAAGCCACAAATTTAACCATGGCTAGTCGACGAGTCGACAGCTTCATTGAAAAATATGGAAGAAAATAACAGATAGACCACGCTGATGTCAAGAGCGTCAAGACAAACCAGTCCTCAAGCACTTATTACCCCTTTTTGATTTCCTTGAATACTTGAATTCCACATATCACTTATCTCTTCGCCTGTACCGGTGAGATGTGAAAGTGGCGGGGGGGGGGGGGGAGGCAATTGAGCTGATTGCCGCCAATTGCCGCAATCGAGCGCCCGCGCACTCGCCTGAGGTGGATAATGGTTGTGCGCACACGGTATGCTACAATTTGTGCACGCACCATAATGGGTACCTACCTTTACAAGTAGCAGACCTCAAGCATAACTAACATTTTTATGAGCTACGTAAGTGGTTAGGTACTCGATTGGTAACGTTTTTTAGGCCGTCATTTTTAGTTTCTAGGACATCTCGGTTTCCACGCAATGTTTTCTTTCACAATTTGAGAGTACTAATACAAGGTGATTCATAAAATGTATTCCATCCCGAAAGGGGGTTATTCCATCAACGAAAATAAAAAAAAAACAATATAAAAAAAAAAAACTAAATTTTCGAAAACTTTCTCAAATTAGCTGTTTTTGGTATTTTTATCATCTTTAGAACTAATAACTAAACGTATAAGAAGTTCGGAATCAAGATTGCGAACGGACGAAAGGACTGACCTGATTTGACCCCAAAACAGCTGATTTTCGCATAGAGGTTATTCAATGAAATATGTCCAATTTACAAAAGTCGTACAAACTTTATTGCCAATTGGGTGTGGAATAAGCCCCTTTCGGGGTGGCATACTTATTATTAATCACCTTGTATCACTATACAAGGTGATTCATGCACTCATAATATACATTTTCTGAACGTAAAATCCATTACGGCCCGGATTAGAACCTACTTGTGGATCGAAAGGCGGTGTCACAACCACCACTCCACCAGAGCTCTCTACTACTCAAAATAGTGCTGACACGGTTGCATTACAATTGCAATAATATGTCATGGTGACTAGAGGTTCCACCATGACACATTATTGCTAGAGAGGCTAGAGCCTCGCCTCGAACTCAAAAGCAGTGAAACAAAAAGCATCGAAACTTTCCCCCAACCAAAACACTGCAACACTGCACTTCCAAGAAGCCAATCAACCATGAACACATACCACACCTTTAATAGCAGTCCACAAATGGATAATGCTGGGGTCGAGGACCTGGCAGGATGCAGCCAATAACGCAGCAATAAAGGTGCGCCTGCGCAACGACCCGCCTTGAACTTCGCAATGGGTGCTCTGTAGCCTGAGTGTGAGAGCATGGGAAATATACGAGCGATTGGGCAAAACAAGAGATCTAATTTTTATCACAATCGTTCTTTCACCACCGATTAAAATACCAAAAAATGCCACTATTCCTCAAAAAATATTGGTAAAAGGGACTGTAAGAGGTTCCAGATAACACCTTTTGGAACCCAAGCCAACCTCACCGGCCTGTGGACACCCTGCCGATCAAAAATCATCCCACCAACCCGCACTGGACCACCAACCCGTACTGAAAGGATTAAAGTGCGCCTCGTAGAGGCTCCTTTCGTCCAACTTTAGCTGAATTTGTGAGTCTACAAACTCTAGTGAACTTCAAAAAAAGCTAGACAACTTTTTACATGAGTGTACCAATCAACAAGACAGGTCTACCACCTTTTATTGTTGCTTTCATCCCGGTGTCCGGTTGCCATCCGTACACCACAATTACTACCACAATCTCAAAACACCATAAGATCATCCATCTCCAAAGCGTTTTCTACCATATATCTTTCACAATACAAGTAATTTTCAAACGTCAAATTTATTCATTCCTAGAGACTATAACTACCAAGGATTTTTTAACCTTAATTCCAATGAGTAAGGTTGGTTTTGGGATGCGTTTGCGGTAAGGTCAGTTACTGTCAATTGTGTGAATTGATCAAGTGCGTGAATGGCTGTTGTTACCTTTGTTTTATGGTTTGTGCAAGCAATAGGCACTTGGCCTGACACTGAATTGCTTGCGATGGATTATTATTGGACTTGCAATACCTACTAGGTAAAATAGGTAGTTAGAGAATATTCTGTGTTTTCGCTTTTAGAATTTCACGCAAAAGGGAAATTCGGTGTTTAGGTATTTCTGCAAAATAAATTAAGCTTGTGGATCGACAATCCTACAATATCCTAACAGTGGTTATCAATTACGAAAAACCGGTGTTTTTCCTGTTTATTTGCAGTCAACATTTATCTATATTCCCGAATTCCGAAAAATATGAAAACCTACTCTCCACATTCGCCGGTAATAGGTAAAGTTTTTCATAGGCTCCTAATGTCCACTCTGATGTACGGCTGACCGCAATAACATACCGGATTTATACGAATTTTGTTTGTTAGTTATGAAAAACTTTGCCATTAAAGTTGAAAAACGCGTGGCCATTAAAAGTTTTAAGTGTCCACCTATAAAAGATTATCGTTGTCAAATAACTGGATTATATTCAATCCAGTAGGGCAGTAAAATGTGTGATTATTACCTATCAAAAGCATAGTAGTTCCCTAAACATTAATATCAAGTTATTAGGAAGTACCAACCATAGTTTTGTATCTAGCAACTAGTGGTTTTTATCAACATGAAATTATTTCATTGAGATTTATTTCAAGGCTAACGCAATCTCACATTCTTGGAGTCTCAGGCTTGTATTCTGAAAGCTCAAGCGTAAATCAAGTCTGAAGTATTCAAAATTCTTAATTAAAATATTGATGTATTTTTCGCTAATATTATTTCTTTTTGATGATAGAATAACCCCCTTTCGGGATGGTATACATGTTATGAATCACCTTGTAGATTCTTCACATTTTTTTTAAATGCATTACATACCCTACCTCCTCCTTGGCAGACGGGTAAAAAAATGATATTATCAAATCTAACCTTCACACAATACCAGAATACGGGTTATAATCTTAATTCATCATCATCAGCCTGAAGAACTCTACTGCTGGACATAGGCCCAAAAAGTTACAATAAACAGTGGCATAAATAATAAACTTCCTTGCCAAATAATAAATAGTTTTAAACTGCTAATCGGTACATCGAAGTAAATGTACTGTTTGGAAAAGTTAAACTATAAAAATACTTATAGAGACTTGTAAGTCTGTCTGTTGTAAATTTAAAGTGTAGGGAAGACAAGTGGTTTCAAGAATTTAAAATTATAATTTTATAAAAACTTTTTCTAATATCAATTCTCAATACTTTTGTTGCCATAACAAAAACACCTCGTAGATAAACCGGTCCGCATCTCGAGATCAGCGACGCGAGTGACCGGAAATTAAGACACGGGGCGCATCACCCCCCCGCATTTCCGTTTCCGTTCGGACATCACCTTTGTATATCTGTTCCATCAGGGAGATGATAAATCTGGAGGATAATAGGTTTTGCTTAGAAATGGTGGGTCTGTTTTGTAAACAGAATTAGCCTGAACAAATAAATTGTTACCTATGCCTTTATCAAAGTGTTCGACTATCCACGGTATAGTCAGATAATAGAATCGGACAGGTCAACATGGTACATCGTTTAAAGTTATTACTTGGCTTAACAACCGCTTCTTTCAGTTAAAATAGATTTAATTTGTCATGAATTATTCTGAAATGAGCCTTCTATACGAGAACCATAAGTTCTCGTTGGGAATCCTACTAATATTAATAATGCGAAAGTTTGTGAGGATGTTTGGATGTTTGTGATTTATCATCAATAACGGCTTAACTGATTTCGTTGAAACTTGATAAAGATAGAGCTGTTTACCTAGAATAGCTTAGAGGCTAGTTTTTATGTAGGTACATCGTGAGCGAAGCCGCATGCGAAAGCTAGTATTTCTCATAGTTTCCGAAACAATCCAACAAAGCGCAAGAAAAATTGCTGTGTAAGGTGTGCCACATGCCATTTATTGCCCAAAAACCTGTCACATTCTCCTATACACCTATATATATACCTACGGTCATCCCAATACTGGCCCATTTTATAACAAGGAGGCATCAAATCCAGCGGGTGTCCGTTTTACGACTTGCACGAGGAACCCTAATCTTGACCCACCTTGATATCTTAATAAAGCGTCACGCGGACACACGTCATAAAGATTATCAGAGGACCCTTGGGGATGTCATTTGCTGGAGTCTGTAATTCTGTAAAGAGTCATTGGCTGTAAAGATATCGTTGGAAAAGGCGCAGGTATGCACTCTTGAGAGTGGTGGTAGGGACCCGCTCTCCTGTCGTAGTTTTGAATCACGGCCGTGCGCCGATGTATTTTCTTTTTGAAAAAATTGTGTTCACTATACTAAACCGACATATCCAAGAACCTAAATATTCGAAGACATGTGACACGACAGTGTTGTAAAGCCCCCCACCCCATGGAGCGACAACTTTGTGAAAATTGCGGGAAGTCGGTGCCTGGAAAAGACTCAAAACGGTTCGTCATGGCATCCTTTGTCTGTCTGTCTATCTGTCAAGACCCTTTTTCTCATGGCGACCACGAACCGCGCGACACAGTATTGAAAAGCCGATGACACGATGTGAAAGTTGCGGGAAGTTGGAGGATGGAAAACGCTTAAGACCGTTCATCGTGGCACTCTTTGGGGGCGATGATCGTAAGTCCAGCAGTGGACTTCTATAGGCTGATAATAATGATCTCTAATTTCCGACCCCGTGTACAAAAGGTTCAGGGCGTGAGTTCTATTCGCAATTGAACGTCTTTATTTAAAGTATATATAGTAGGTATAGCAAGGGTATAATATAAACCGTACCTTCTAACAGTAACAAAAAGTGCCGTATTTTTTTGTACATCGTCCTGGACCGAAGTTGGTATAATAAAAGCGGCTGGTCGGAGCGGTGTGCCGAAACATAAAATATATAAAGTTTGACCGCCGGGCGATATGCGACCACCTACGGTTTGGAGTGGGAACACATGGGACGATAATTTATTTTATTTTGGTTAAAATAAGTAGTGGAGCCGACGCAGACTATGGCAAAGCGCATACTGTGGCTCAAGCATGAATAATTCACGATAGCGGCACGCTTACGAAACGTTAGTCAAAAAAAACGTTAATTAGAAACAGTATCTTTTATTGTATATTTCCCATATCATTGTTGTGCACATGTACCCACTACGTTAATCAGCTCTCTCTAGCCTCAAAGGTTTGCTGGAAGAAAACTCTTTGTAGGGTTAAGCTCGCCTTTGTACATGCCTGTATTTTTATGTTTTATTTCTGTATGTTTTCTGTGTTCAATAAAGAATTAAAGTTAGTAAAAGTAATTTGGCATTTTGCTGTTATACCTAATAAAGGTTGCTGGGAGCCATTGGATTCAGATCGCAGAAGATCGGTTGCTTTGGCTGTGATCTTATGTTAGGCGGAGGTACCTCTCCAGACGGGCTGCCCCAATTTAGAACGAGAAAATATTGCTATGCCCTACCACCTCCGACATCCTCTATACGCACAGCAGTGGACGTGCTCAAGCTGAAATGATAATGACATAGAAATTTGCATGAATAGATCTCTTGCTTGCTTGACATGTCACTAATTGGTTCTTGTTTCTGTCAGGTCAGTGACCAGGTTGATGTATGACGGTGCTAAAAAGGGCCTAGTTGATAATAGATCTCTCAATCTTGAGGACATCTGAGAAACAAGAACTGTAAAAACTAACTGTTTGCATTTTGAAACTGTCTGGTCAGAAAATTACTAACATAATGGCATACACCATGTAAACCGACCCTTCTCCTACCCAATATTGTATCAAGTAGAAGTGTCCACGTAGAGACGTGTTTGTATGAAAAATATTCCAATATCCACCCCAACCACCCACCCTACGCCCGGGGTGGGCAGATCAGATACAAACCTTATTCATATTGACTTGTCTGTCTGTTTCGATTAGTCATCTTACTTTACATAATAAAGAGATATCATAGTCATATTTTATCAAGATGTTAGATAACTGAAGGTAATAAAAATTTATAAAAAGTCTCACAATGAGCAGAAAATGAAGAAGATAATATTATTACCAGCAATAATGACAAGGTTTTGAAAACTACAAAAACTCTAAAAATGAGTACATAAAAAGTTGTCCACAATTTGAAAAAGTTAACCAGTAACCCAGAACAGACTGTTCTGTCTAAATAGTGTTGAGCCCCTACCTCTTGTAATGGGAACAGAGATGGACAAAGAAGAAACACTATAAAACAAGTACAAGCATACGAGATATTTGTTTTGTTAAGAAATTATGGAAATATGTATTTAGAATAATATATAGCGAGAGAAAAGTATGAGGAAAAAGCTAGTCAAAACCACAAGGTGATCGCAACAAGATGGCTCTTTGAGGGTTTAAGGTCGGTCGCTTGTCAAATTATATGTTTTTATTCGAAGGAGTGGACATGATATACTGGAGGCGATATTGCTGTAGTTTTTTAGATGGATCTTCGCTGAGAGGTGATAAAGAATTTGATTAAAAATGTAGAGTAGGTTTATTTTTTACGCATGTTAGGAAAGATGGACATAGTACAGTACAGAGCGAGATACAGTTTAAAAAATATTGTAACTATGTGTTCTTATGTACAATAAACCTACATATGTGCTTAACTAATATCACCCAAGGAAAACATGTTGTGGGTAGCTAGCCTCTTTCAAACCTTGATTGACACCGTATCGAATGAGATTGTGGTCTTGTAACAGACAGTGTAGTAGGTACATTACTGGTTCAATCTGAATAAACATGGCCGTTCCCAGAAATCGAATAAATACATTAGTTGCACATAATCCCAGGTGTTTTAGGACATTATTCCATAAACGTGTCTGCGCTTAACTCAAGTTAATTTAACGCTTATAAACCTCCTACAAAAATTATCTACCACCACACAAGCCAAAATATACCTTATCATCTAAAGCAAAAGATTGAGAACACCTGTAGACATAAGTTTGTGGGACCCCGCAAAGGTGACGTGGGGAAGGGTAAAGGCGCCACATGTGGACCGCCTGCAAATTAAAATAAAAAATGTATACCTAATATATAAAAAAAGAACGATAAAAACGTGGGTAAGGAGCGTCGAGGTTAATGGTCGATGTGAACCTGATTGATTACATTTATGATATTAGTATGTAGCGTTTGTAGTTTTAAATAAAAAGTTTTATTTTACTTATTGTTATTATGTGCGCCACCGTCCTCTTCTACTTTGTATATCCTGTCCATCCAAAGGTTGCCTGGTAGAGATCGCTTTTAGCGATAAGGCCGCCCATTGTCACACACTATTTTTATGTTATTTTATTTCCTTGATTGTGTATTTTCTTTAGGTGTACAATAAAGCTACAATATTCTATTCTATTCTGATTGCTATTGGAAGAATTTGCAAGATGCACGAAGGTCAGTATCCATTGGATGAATTCTTTTTTGTATTGTCAAAACTTTTGAAGTAATTTTTGTACTTGATGGTGTGTCCTACGCGGTTTGGTCCGTAGATTTGGTGGTATTGTATGAATTTTGATAAATAAAAGACGGTCAAGTTCCTGTAAGACTAGCGCCCTGAGTGAGACTTCTGTTAAACCATTACACGGGGAAAATCTAGATCCTCAAATTGTACGAAATCGATTTTGCGACTCCGTGTACCTAATTTTACGGAAGCATAAGGGCGTGAGTTTTACTCGCACTTGACCGCCTTTTTTCCTGACAATATTCAAAAGTTGACGTATGAAGAATTAAAGGTATTACAAAACATATAGGAGCTCACTGAGACACAACTAACCATCAACACATTCGTAAATACCCACCGTGGGAGACATGGAAACTGATGACGTAGTTTCCTCTCACCTTATTCCCACGCACTAAGGTTCAAATCGGGATCGAATATGAAAGTTGCACTGAGGTGGTTTTGTTTTAAGTGTAATGTAACGATGCTGTGGAGTGACGGACGTGTGAACAGAACGGTGGCACTTTCACAGAGCTTCTAATGGTCCTTTTGATTCGGATATTAAAGGGGATTGGCTGAAAATAGCCTGTAAGTAGCTTTACAGATAGGGAGATAAACTTGACAGGTTAAAAGGGTGTCGGAAATACATTCGTGGACGTTGAGATTGATAACAAACTATCATCTTTAATTATACCTTCGTTCGTCGTGTTACTGGTTCTTCTTGTTTACTGCGTTACCAGTAGCTTTACTTTTTAACTCTAATTCTAAAGTCTAATCTAATTTAAAAGTTGAAGCCGATTTTAATTACCAGTTGAGTTTGGTAATAATAAATGAGCCATAAACACCGTTCCGTAAATAGTATATCATTCTAAAACAGGCTTATTCAATAAACAAAAACAATTAATATTAGCGAAAAAACTTTTTTCTTGAACCTTTTCAATTGCCTTAGGATAGGAATTTAGTTTAAACTAATTTGAACATAAACGGGGACCCCTTATCCCCAAAACTTTTTTCTGCTATTTTGGAGAAGATATTCTGGAGCCTAGACTGGAACCAATATGGCCTAAACATCAATGGGGCAAACCTAAACCACCTAAGGTTTGCTGATGATCTAATCTTGATAACGGACAAACCTAGTGCACTTGAAACAATGCTACAACAACTAGATCAAGAAAGTGCAAAGGTTGGCCTGAGCATGAATACCCAGAAAACTAAATTAATGACTAACAGTATCAAGAAAACAATTAAAGTAGACAACAAAGCCATAGAATATGTAGATGACTATACATACCTTGGACAAATCATATCACCTACGAATCAAATGTCCAAAGAAGTCGACCAAAGAGTCATTAACTCATGGAGACGATATTGGTCACTAAAAGAAATCATGAAAAATAAGGAACTCCCGATAAGCGCAAAGAGAAAAGTGTTTGATAGCTGTATACTACCATGTATGACGTATGGATGCCAAACCTGGTCATTAACAAAGGCAAATACTGATAAACTGAAAGTATGTCAACACGGTATGGAACGAAGTATGATAAACATCAAAAAGAAAGACAGAAACAGCCTGAAATCTATAAGACAAAGAACTAAAGTCAAGGAGGTCTCAGTATACATAAAAAGGTTAAAATGGCGCTGGACGGGACACATACTGAGAGATAAAAGAGATAAATGGGCAAAAGATGTGACAAAATGGTACCCGCGAGATGGAAAGCGAAGGAGAGGCAGGCAAAGGAAGAGATGGGAAGACGACATAAAAGAGGTAGCAGGACCAGTCTGGAGGAGAACAACACAAGACAGAGCGGAGTGGAAGTCTTTGGAGGAGGCCTATGTCGTAAGGCAAGCTGATGAATAATAATTAATTTAGGTACAATAAAAAAAAAAAAACAATCGCAATGTAAAATATTTAATTAAGGAAAACTTGTAAACACTTTTAACTTGTAAAAACTTGTAAACAGTTATCAGCAATAAAGGCTATTATTATTATAATTTGAACATAAACAGTATATTTTCACATTGCATTTTTTTATGATTTTTTTTTTTCGTTTTCCATCCTCCGACTTTACGCAACTTTAACAATGTCATCGGACCATCGGATCTTAGGGCCTTCCAAAACTGCGTCGCCTGTTTATGTCGGTTTTGCGAGCTATATACGAGTAACCTTCTAACTGCCACTTCATCTTACTAATTCTGAGAGCTATGTCCGTGACATTGGTTCTTCAACGGATTTCCTCATTGCGGATTCCATATAGCATGACTCATCCCCTACATGCACCTAGTTGACCAAACCCCACTTCAAATTCCAGACACAACCGTTAAGCAAAATAAAAGTTCCGTACAGTACCAATAAAAGCTTACAACTGTGCACCAAACAATTTCATTAAACCTTCGAGTATAAAGCGTTTTACTCATACACTCCTCCCGCAATATTGTTTAAAAATGTCCAGTCTGGGTCTGGACCCCAAACCGTATGCAAATTTTATTTTTAAATAATGTTTCCCTGCTCGGAGTATAAAAAGATGTCTCAAATTGGAAAGTTGGATGTTTGGTGACACACAGCTCACTGTATGATGTTACAAAATAATAAGATTCGATATGAGAGTAGTGTAGAAAACTTGATAATTTGTTCGTACAAGTATCTTTTAAAAGATTTTTGTGTTTTTAGGCCAGAGGTTGTCATTTGATCGCGGCACATATTCAGTAAAATAATATTAATTCGAAGACTTCGGTGGCGCAGCGGACGAGTTCACGTCTGAGAAGGAAGGGGTGCGAGGATGATTCCTGCTGCTGGGCAAATGTTTCCATGATCTACAAATATTTATTCCGGGTCTGGGAGTTGTGGTACCATGGTACTCGTAGTTTCTGATACTCACGACACAGGGAAACCTAGTGTGGGGTCAGGAATATGTATTTGACTGTTGAGTTTTATTTATTTATTTTTGTTAAAGTTACTTTTGTTTTTTTTTCTCTTTCACTGTTTAATTAATTAATTTAAATTTTAAATTAATTATTCTATACATTAGCTTGGATATCTTGAATAATAAAAACATATCTGTCTGGCGGATGGTATAGGTATGCCATCATACAGGTTTTTCCCAGTTTGGGTACCCATCTCTACAACTATGAATTAAAAAAATATTTATGTAAAACCAATGTACAATCTGTGTTTTATGAAGTTTGTTGAGAAATAAATATCTTATCTATATTTATCTAGCTAAAAAAACTAAGTTATATTCTTGTGTGTGCCCTTGAGCAAAAGTATAACAAACTCCTTTACACACGTACAATTTCTAGAATACAATTTGTCTGTTATCATTATCTGCTCTATTTTTCTCAACAATCCAATTTCATACAAATACACAATCTCATCTAAAGGAAGGTGGGCGACCCAATAAAGGCAATAAAACCGACGGCGGGCGACATGGCGACATGTGGCTGGCCACTTGCATTTTTTAAAAATAAAATTTGCATACGTTTAGGGTCTGTTCTGTCCAAGTGAGACGTCTGTGCTACAGCTGAACTGTTGAAGATGTTTTAGTGATATTTGAACCTTTGTTATTCTTCAACAGGACACTTCAGAGCACAGGTGGAGTGATGGTAGTGGCCTTCCGATCCATAGGTCGTGGGTTCGAGTCCCGTCGAGTCGAAACTACGAGTAGGTACCATAACACCCAGACCCGGAACAAATACTTGCAGATCTTTGGAAAAGTTTGTCCCGCAGCGGGAATTCAACCCGCACCGCTTACGTTTCTGACGGGCACTCGCTCGCTACGCCACCGAGGCTGAGGTCGTAAAAAAAAGATGTCGATTTGCTGGCCAGTTTTTGCTTAGAATTACATTTTTAATCACATCATTGGCTAATATTTTATTTGTGACAGTTTGGCAAGAGATTCGATAATCCGAGAAACTAGTGCTTAGCGCTGATCTATATTTATTTGTACTGCATTAATAGAAAACTGTCTTTACACGCGTCAAGTTATGTTTTCACAGCCGACTTCGCACGTTAAACTAATTAGAGTGTTGTCATCGGTCGAGACGAGTGATTTATCGTCGCGGATGTACGGACGGACGGATCAATGTTGTTGTAGTTGCTGGTTTCATCATTAGAGAAGGTTCAGAAGATTTAGACGCCGGTAGGTATTTAATTTTGTATGAAGAGTAGGTATACTAACATATAGTATCATATATAGTAACATAGGCTACTTTTTATCCATGTTCCATGCAAGGGAAGTCGCGAGTGGGAGCTCGTTTGTAATTATGATTATTATTAAATTTACGAACTTAGCTAGCTTATTCTTGTCGGTATACCTACTGATGCAATTGCCTCCATTGAGCTACTGATCTTTCTAATGCGCGCTCCTTCACTTCCTTATACGACGTGACGGCAATCATCTCTTTTATATGGCTCGTGTAACTTATTCATGGTATAATTGTACGTTTGTACTATACGCGAATGAAGTCACGTTCCACTAAAATTCAAAACTACATTTGGGTAACCATGTTCACCTCAAGATCTCCACAACTCCAAAGAGCATCCACAAATAGCGCACCTTTTTTCATCGTGAGCCGCAGACGACAGGTGTGGCCGCCTTGTCAATTGAAGCAGGAATTTGTCATTGTCTCTGGTTAGTGTCTTGGGAGTTGTAGATAGTTTTTTTTTTAACTGGAAAATTGCCGTGTGCAACCAGCTTGTTTTTATACGCAAGTTTTGATAAAAAAGAGCAGGGGGGCTCTTGTGCAGAGTCCGTCTGGGAAAGAACCTACTGCGACCTTGCCTAAAAATAAAACACACCACCCTCCTAGTTTTATATATGGCCTGAATTTTCGGTTACTGAATGATATATTGCAAGCCGTTTGACCACGGCTTGAATCATCTAGAATAGATTTCCGTACCACACAGCTAAATTAGATGATAAATGAAATAAGCTCTTGAAGATTGACCCACAGTTATGAACTGTAAAAAAGAAATATCTTCTAATTTTTCAGGTAAATCTACAATTCCGCATTCTTTCGCTATTCCATTGTTATCCCAGTTATTAAAAGTTTGCCTGCTTGGCGGCTCGCCAGCCATTGTAGTACATTCATCACCCATCACTCGCGCATAGGATCACTCAGAAACTGCTTCACGCACACTGAAGTAACTGACGTGTAAACATACTTTTTCATTTGGCTTTCCTTTAAATTCGTAGATTAGTTTGAGATGCAGAGACTTTCATTATCATAATTTCAGCCGTAGGACGTCCACTGCTGATTCAGTAGGTTTTATTAAACTATGCACCTACTTTAGATAACTCGTAATAGGGACCTCTTGGTACTTAGGTACATTATCTTACGTGCACGGAATAAGCCTCTAAGAGGCGCACATTAATCTTTTCACTAGGTACACCGATTCTTTCACCGACGGTAGTAGGCCCTTTTTCAAGGTCACCATGCCTCAACCTTTGCACTGACCTAGTGCAGGATGACCAAGAAAGAATCAGTAACACGACAAACAAGCAAGCAAGCATATCTTTTGAAATGCATCGATGCATGTGATTCTAAAAAAGGGTATACAAAATTGTTTATCACATCTCAACTAATCTATAATGAGGATAAACATAAGTTGCGTTCACCGGGCAGTCAGCGGCGCGCATTAGCCAGTCATCACTTTCAGCGCCGTGTGGACGAGCCTCAATCATTACCACTTCATCATTTTTGAGCTCATAATGTAAGAAGCATGTAAATAAATTATATTGTACACATTTGTATACGTTTTAAATACTAAAGTCATCCGCATTACGCAATCATCCACAACAGAACAGCATCCCTGATGCGCCGGGTTAGGGGCGGTGCCATGCGCTTGTGAAGTTCGTGTGTCCCACCCAGATTGTGTGTCCCATTCATTCTAAATATTTTTAATTAATTTATTACCAATTTCTTAATATGGCTGATATATGTACCTCATTACTTATTAAGCTGTAATAAACACATTGAATTGAATACAAGAAAGGCCGATGCATCTTGGTTTCTCTGAAATAAGCATGTCGACTTTTTGAATACTCTAGTACAGGTACAGTCACCCAAAAATGTTTGCCACAATTTAAATGCTTTTTTTTTTTCAATATAATGTGCTTGTGAGTTGATGTGTTAAGTTCTTGTCAATTTGACGTGCAAATGAATGTTAAAGCCAAATATTTTGGCTGACTGTCGTTATCCATACTATTGACTAGTATTTTATTAATTCTTTTTTGTTTTTCGATAAACGCCGTTCCATAGGTTATTACTGCTACTGTTTTAAAGAGGTAATTTAAAATCAGATTTACACTGATCTATACGTTCACGGGCATCTTTGAAAACAAAGTAGGTTGTTTATAAAATAAAATATTGTATATTGGGAATATTAAGAACAGAGCTATGTTAGAGCTATAATTTACGAAAATAAATCTGCCTTAAGCGGTGTCTACTAGTAGCTAGATCTATTTTGCCACAGGATATATAATTTATAGAAGATCTACTGACGTTTTAGAGCCCCTTTGAAACAAACATCAGTTACGACGTATTTACAGATCATTCAATGGCGTATGGTACCTTTGTTGGTACCAACAAGCACCACCAGATGGTAAGCGGCTTAGCTTTGCTGCTGAACGCAAGAATTAAATATTATATCAGCGACACCAAGCTATTATTGGAGGTAGGGCATAGCGAGATTTTCTCGTTTTAAATTGGAGCAGTCCGCCTGGGGAGGTACCTCCGCCATACAGAAGATCGCAGCCAAATAACATTATTTGTTTCAAATAGTGTTGTGTTCCTGCGGTGAGTAAGGTTGCCAGAGCTCTTTAGGGGGAGGGGGGTTCGGGGTCGGCAACGCGTACGTGATGCCTCTGGTATTGCAAGCGCTCATAGGCTACGGTAACCGCTTACCAACAGGTGGGTCGTAAGCTTGTTTGCCACCTCAGTTGTATAAAAAAAAATAAAAAATATTACCAAAGTGTATAAAATTATTGTACTCAATTTTTTACCGTCGGAAATAAATGCTTCTATGGTATGGGCTCGTAAGATATAAAAATTAAATAGGTAATACATTGTTAGTAATAATAAAGGCTTGTTTATTTTTTATTTTTTTATTTATGGGCTCGTTCCTACTGCGTCCGGGATATATAATAATAAGTTATTTATTTCAGGCAACACAGCAAAGTACATGTACAAATACAGGGCCTATAGATATAACTAGCAAAGCTTGCCCTACCAACGACGCCTTCCAGTTGATTGTCGACGGACGGTCGAGAATTACCTAAGAGAAGCTCAATTGGCAGAAACTAATCTTCTTTAGGAGGAGGTAGAGCACAGCAAGATTTTCTCGCTCTGAATTGGAGCAGCCCCCCTGGGGAGGTACCTCCGCCTTACAGAAGATTGCAGCCAAATAACATTATTTGTTTCAAATAGTGTTGTGTTACTGCGGTGAGTAAGGTTGCCAGAGCTCTTTAGGGGGGAGGGGTTCGGCAGGCAACGCATTAGCAATGCTCCAGGTGTTGCTGATGTAAATAGGTAACGGTAACCACTTACCATCAGGAGGGCCGTAAGACTGTTTGCCTCCGTATAAAATAAAAAAAATATATATTTGTAAAAAAAATGAAGCCGTTTCTTTCAAGTGAGTTACGGAACCGGCCCCATAAAGTAAATGTAGCAAGATACACGATCAAAGAATACTATTTATATCAGCCAATACGCATACGATTATATAAATTTTGTAAGCAATTCTACTACATTCTCTAAACTGTGACCCTGCACCTATTATACCATGCAAGATTTACGATATCATAGTGTTTATTAGCCAAGATATTTATCACACGTACTCAGATAAATTAGGCTGATCGCGCGAACCAAAAAAATAGCGTACTGAGAAAAAAACATAGGGCGATAAATCATCGCTTAAGGTGGCGCGGCGCACGCAGTGATGGAAGGCCCCCCACCCGATGGATCGACGGCATTGTGAAGGTTGCGGGAAGTCGGTGGATGGAGAAAGCTCAAGACCGTTCGACGTGGAACTCTTTGGGGGAGGCCTATGTCTAGCAGTGGACTTCTACAGGCTGACGATGATGATGACTCCTACTAAAAGCTTATTTTTTTTAAAATTATTATTAAGCCATTTAGTAGTCTTTAACAAATATTTTAACTTTTCTTGATTTTCATTTTATAACTAGGGTAATTTAATCTTAAGTTTGGTAAAGACCCCTCATTGGGTAAAGGCCTCCTCTAGTCCTTTCCATTTATCTCTTTCTTGAGCTCCATTTCTCCAATTATGGCCAGTATATTAAAGCTTATTTACCTATAATTATGTAAAATTTTATAAAATTAAATGATGATTCATAATGATATGTATCTAAAGGTATATTGTATCGAAAGGGGCTTATTCTGTCACCAAAAAGAGAGAATATCTACAAACTCAAAAAAATAATTGAACATATTTTTTCCTGAGTTATTTCTATTTCAGAACTAATTAATAAACGTACGAGAAGTTCGACATCAAAATGCCCACTTAAAACAGCTTAAAAGTTGCTTTTGAACTGATTTGATTCCAAAACAGCAGATTTTTGCATAATTTTTTTTTCAATGGAAAATTATGTATTTGCTAAAGTCGTAGAACAAAATTTATTGGCAATTGGGTGCAGAATAAGCCCCCTTTCGGAATAGCATACATATCAACTAACCACGTAGAGCAACAACTCTGTATTACATCAAAATGCACTTTACAAGTTTACAAACCAATCGCCCATAATATTTCCCGTCTTCTTTGAAACAAATTTTACCGCGTAAACAAAACTAAAGTCACCTCTGTACAAAACATCATCAAAACATCAACTGAAAAGAAATAAAAGTAAAAATTACCGTCAAATAACTCAGCGTGTAACAATTACAGGAACGACCTGAGAATTACGACAAATAAACACACAGTACAGTACTTTTTTTTTTTTTTATACAACTAAGGTAGCAAACAATCATACGGCCCACCTGTTGGTAAGTGGTTACCGTAGCCTATGTACGCTTGCAATACCAGAGGCATCACGCACGCGTTGCCGACCCCTTAAAAAGTTCAAAACGCCCTTTTTGAAGAACCCCATACTGTAGTCCTTAGGGAAAACCTCAGCAGGGAGATCATTCCACAACCTGAGTGTTCGCGGGAGGAAGATCCTCTGAAACCGCACGGTACGCGACCAACCCGGCTCCAGGGTGTGAGGATGGATCCCTTGCCTATGGCGAGAGGTGCGATGATAAAACTTGATGACTTTGGACCAACAAACCGTAAGTAAAGATTATGTGGAACTTATTTAGTTATCACTCAAAGAACCTTGAGAAGAAAGTGTAATGAAAAGATGCAAAACGGATACGAAAGAACTAGTGAGATGACAAACAGCCACTCAATGCTGTTAAGAAATACACTAATGCCAAAACCGCGCTCATTTCATTCGCTCATGGACGACCTTGGTGTAGCGAGGTCAAGTGCCCATCTGAGACGAAAAGGGTGCGGATTCGATTCCCGCTGCGGGATGAAATGTTTACATGATCTGCAAATATTAGTTCCGGGTTGGATGTTGTAGTACCATGGTCCTCGTAGTTTCTGATACTCAGGACACAGGGAATCCTTGTGTGGGGTCAGGTCAGTATGTGACTGTTAAGTGTTTTTTATTCCTAACTATCTTTGCGATCAATGCTACACTCATCTGCAAGCTACTCACAGGGCTTTCATTTATGTTTTTTTATAAAAAATGTATTATGCAGTATTAAAATAAATACCTGTACCTAAACTATAAGTTATTCTAAAATGTTTTGAATCCTTTTACATTAGTTAAAGAGTTGTATGCAAACAGCGTACGTTTGTCGTCACATCGTCTGACAGAGTCGAATTTTTTCGTCAAGATTTATCGTGTGCATTAAAATAAATGTATGCGCTTGCGTGCTCGAGGTGGAAACAGAAAGAATTGGCACTGAACCATGAGAATGCTAAATAAATACTTGTATAGAAAAGCAGGGATTTACTCAGGCAGGGGGAAGATTACCCTGGAGACAATATAACCCCAATATAGGCCTATAGTTACATATTCGTCTTGTGTCTCGTCGCTTGACTCAAATCTCTCTTTTTTGCATTTCTGTAAATTACATTACCTAGTAGACTCTCTGAAATGTAATTTCAGCTAATGCAAAATTTAATATTTGGTCTGACTTCTTAAGGATCTAGAGTGCCTGAAAATCTGAGAGGTTATATACGATTCTTGGAGATAGAAAGAGATAGATAAACACGTCCATTCACTCTTTCTACTCTGTGTAGTCTGTCTACTCTGAGAGCTGTGCAAGAAATAGTTGGAAAACAGCCAAGAAACTAGCCCCCGTCATGCCCCCAGATGCAAGCCTCAGACGCCCCTGCAAATGCCTGTACAAAACTATGTAACAGGTATAATAAATAACCGTAGACGAATTTACCTTTGGGGACGGTCTATTCCTGGTCTCCGTGGTACTAACTGCAGCATAACCTGTGGCCTCGGTCGCATTCCTACACGGATCGCTGGATTGTAATCGGGATTTGGATCGGCTGATTCTGTGGAGGTGGTTCAGTTTAGATGATCTTTTAGTTTAGGTGTTCATTTGTATTTCCAAATAATGTTCAGGATTGTTCGGCTGGGATGGCTCGCCTAAATACCAGCTTGAAGCCCTCGATTCAATTGAGCGACGCGCTGTTAGGCTCATAGGAGGTGACTCGCTTGTGGAGTCCAATCTACAGATCCTTGAACACAGACGGCGTGTGGCCAGACTGTCAGTGTTCTACAAGTACCACTTTGGTGACTGTGCGCAGGATTTGCATAACCTCATTCCTCCCTCCCCCTTCCACTACCGGACAAGCAGACGCACAGGTAATTACCACCCTTACCTGGTCGACATACCACAGTGTCGAACCAAACGTTTCTGCTCCACCTTTATTATAAGCACTGGCAAAGAGTGGAACGATCTGCCAGCGTCTGTTTTCCCGGATGAGTACAATCTAGGAGTCTTCAAATCTAGAGTGAATAAGTTCCTTCTGGTAAAGCGTGCTCCATCTTAGGCCACATCTCACTTTTGCAAGTGAGATGTGGCCTAAGATGGAGCACGCTTTAAGGCTGGTGGTCAAATGCCTAACCATCACCAATAAAAAAAAAAAAATGTTTAAAGAATAAGTTTCATTCCTGAACATATGTTGTCTGCTTGTAGTATCACTGATTCTTTCTTGGTCATGGTATTAGGTCAGTGATCTGGTTGCGGTACGGTGTCCCTGATAAGGGCCTATGATCGTCGGTGAAAGAATCAGTGTAGTGAAAGGACTAAAGTGCACCGCCTTTCGTGCACATGTTACAAGTCTTAAAATGTTTAGGTTCTAGGACACGATGTTTTCCTTGACCGTTTGAGAGAACTAGTAAAGCGCATATAAATTTTCCGAATCGAAAATCTATTGTACGTCCGGGATTTGATCCCACGACCTGTAGATCGGAAGGCGGGGCTTTTACCACCACTCTACCAGTGTTTTCGGAGGAGGTAGGGCACAGCGAGATTTTCTCGCTCTAAATTGGAGCAGCCCGCCTGAGTAGGTACCTCCGCCTTACTGAAGATCGCAGCCAAATAACATTATTTGTTTCAAATAGTGTTGTGTTCCTGCGGTGAGTAAGGTTACCAGAGCTCTTTTGGAGGGAATGGGTTCGGCAGACAACGCATTAGCAATGCTCCAGGTGTTGCTGATGTCAATAGGCGACGGTAACAACTTACCATCAGGAGGGCCGTAAGCCTGTTTGCCTCCGTATAACATAATAACAAGTGTTCCAGAACTTTTGTTCAAAGGGTTGGAAAGCCCAGCGGACTGACGAAATTTGTAAAGGTTGCGCAAAGTCGGTGAATGGAGAAGGCTCAATACCGATCGTCGTGGCACTTTTTGGAGGGGGCCTTCTCATCATCAGCCTGATGAAGTCCACTGCTGAACATAGGCCTCCCCCAAAGAGTTCCTTGACGAACGGTCTTGAGCCTTTTCCATCCACCGACTTCCCGCAACCTTAACAATATCGTCGGTCCATCGGGTGGGGGGCCTTCCAACACTGCGTCGTCCGGTTCGTGGTCGCCATTCGAGAACCTTTGTTCCCCAACGGTTGTCGGTTCTGCGAGCTATATGGCCGGCCCACTGCCAATTCAACCTGCTAATTCTGAAAGCTATGTCGGTAACCTTGGTTCTTCTATGGATTTCCTCATTTCGGATTTTATCACGTAGCGAAACTTCGGGCCTTCTACAGGCTGATAAATATAATAACGATTTGCTGTCAAAAGATGCAATGCGTCTCCAATCACATTATTATCACCCCTGCCCATAATGTTTTTTCCACAAATCAAACAAAGACTCTCATGCATCATTAGCACATAGTATAACTTTCATTTTCCTCATGTACTCGTATCTCATTTACATTTTCAGTTTAGAATCAGCACTATTTGTTTCATTTAGAGGCCAGTGTAAAAATATTGCCCTCCCACTTCACCACGCCTACCGTCTACTTCCTGCTCCAAGGTGGCAGTCTGACAGTCTGGTGGTCTGGCAACCGTCACGATAATATTTTAATAATACATCAAAACATCGTTAGTAAGCGTCGCCTTAACGAGCCGTGCGTATAAGTGCGGATTCCTAGAGATGTCCTGGGGACTATTCTGAAGTCGATCGATGAAATCTAGTTCTTTCTAAACTCGAATAAAATTAAACCTAACTCGAACAAAGCAGACAAAGTATTGCTAGTACGATATGTAGGTACAATATGTAGTAATAGTTCATTTTATTATCATCGGCAGCATTAAATTTCAATAACATGACATAAAAACGGCATGTGTTATTTTTGCTTCCAAAATTGACTCACCAAGTTGGAAGTTGACCTACTCGTATATTGAGAAATTTTTGTTTTGTTTTATAATTATTACAAAAAAACTCTTATTATTACAATTATTTTATGAGTTCTTATTGATCATTTTCACACTTTCACATACATTCCTTTAACATTCGAGATTATTTCTATAAGTGCTTCCTAATAGGACCCGTATCGGCCCTGAATAAATGGACATGCATTAGTTCACACGTCTATAGCGATTAATAACGCGACTCTCGCGTAGTTTATCATCGAAAGTTGCGTGTAAAAATAGGCGGTGAGAATGCGTGTGCGCAGAGCTATTCATCTCATGATTAGTTTTGTTTTGAAGGTTGAAAGTGGAATGTACAGATTTTGTTTTTTTATTCGATTTGATTAAAATACTAGATTGTGATTTCGGTCAGGCGCTTTCTATCCTTAGCATAACTTTCTGATGGATTACGTCACCTGCGAGCCTGGAGCCTGTATCACTAACTACCAGAATTAATGGTTAAAAAAACAATTCTATTTTCAGCCGTTTTTATCCCATTGCTGGGCAAAGGCCTCCCCTCCACACTTCACGATCCTGTGCAACGTCAACCCAGTCTATCAGAAATCGGTCGAACTCATCCTGCCATCTGCGTCTCGGTCTGCCGCTTCGCCTTCTCGTTGAGTCGGGGCGCCACTCGGTGGCTATCTTTGCCCACAGCTCTCCCGTCAAAAAAAACAATACATACCACAAATATTTAAGGCCTGCATTCGAATGGCAAAAATATATCATGATAATAGGGCCCCTGAAAGTGGTTTAAAATCTTATGACAACTTTAGACATTGCCGTCTCGCTATAAAGCTTAACGCCACCAACTGAGTGCTAAGTTTACTTGTATTTTTTATGAAATCCCGTGTTAACGAGCGATGGTCACTAACCTACTAAATAAGTCCGCTTAGTACGTCCACAGGAGTTTCCTTGTGCTCTAAGGTGTGCCTTATATCGTGTGTGCTAATCACTCAGTATAAAGACCCGTTCATACACATCCGGCGAGCGGACGCGCGCATCCTGAGCCCTAAGGTATCAGGTATCAGAGGATTAATGGCAATTGCAAAAAATGGCCGCAGATGGACAGATTTAAAGATATAATATAATATGGAGCGAGTAATATGAAATTCAATTGGAAAATCGTAACGTTTGTAACTATGAAATCTATTTAAACGTGCTATTTAAATTCATGTTAATGTAATATTAATGTATCTGATTATTATTTTTTATAGTGATAACCCACACTTTGGGACACTATGTAAGAATAAGAATAAGATTTTATTTATTTGACACACACATACAGTACATACACAATTATAGCCCCCTTTCGGGTATAAATGAATGAATGAAGTTTTTTTATTTTCCAAGACCTAAACTACACAATAAATCTAACAACTAAAAAAACACACGGTAAAAATGTTGTGCGCAGCAGAGCTCAAGGAAAACATGGCCTTCGCTCAGCATTGTGCTGGATACACACTGAGGTGTGCACCCAGCGCTGGTTTTCAGCGAATACATGTATAGGTAATCACCTTGCATAGGTATTATACCATATTTTGCAAAAAAATCCCGTGCCTTACGACTGGGATACGAACCCAGATGCTTTGGATGCAAGCAAAGTTCTACACCACTACATCATCAGCTCTCTCATGAATTTCATTCAAGACGACCTTGGTATTCCATCCGCTGCGCATCAGAGCTCCACAGAACATCACTGTGCGATGTGGGACACGTCGTCGATACTCCGGCCGATTCCGCGAATTGTCCGCGAAATCAGTCCGTCCGGTGTATGTATGTTTAGGAATGTATTTTATTAGTTTGATGTAATTTACAATGTTGTAGACCTAGAAGAGACACTGGTTAATTTGTTCTTTTACATAGTGCATTTTTTGTATCTGTATATTCAGCCAGCAATGCACCCATTGCTTTGTTTAGTAACAAACAAACAAAATTATTTAAATATTAAAAAAAAAAAAAAAAAAATTAAATAAAATATTGGAAAAGTAAATAAATCCATATTTAATAACAAAGTGATTCATTATATGTACCTAGGTCACAGATAAAATAGTACCTAATTACGACATTCCAAAATGGTCTTATTCTATTAACAAAAAGAAATAATATTAAACAGATAGATAAATAGACAAACAAATATTTATTGTATACCACATTAGCATACAATATAATATGAATTACCTATTAATTTAGGAAAAAGAAAATAACAAGCCAATCTCGTCGCTTACCCAACACAAAATAATTTGAGAAAATATTTAGTAGGTAGGTACCTACATATTTTTTTTTGATATATCAACCATGTATTTTCGTTTTTTAATTATTCAGAAACATCCTTAGATTTTTTTATGTCTTGCAGCAACCAACCTCGACAACACTGTTTTTCTCACCTTCGTCGCGCTTAGTAACACTACTTCACGCTAGATGGCGTGAGTAGTGCAATTCAATCTCTATATAAATATAACGAGCACTGAGCAAAGACGAATCGACTTCAAAATTTTCTAAGTTGAACTTTTACTAGTAGTGAAATGTTATTTTCCTCTTATTTTTAAAGTCGTTTATAAAATAATAGTTTATTGTAGGGCACAGATATTTTCGCTCTAAATTGCAGCAGCCCGCTTGGGGTACCTCCGTCTTACAGAAATTCGAAGCCAAATAACATTATTTGTTTCAAATATTGTTGTGTTCCTGCGGTGAGTGGTTGCCAGAGCTCTATAAGGGGTGGGGGTACGGGGTCGGTAACGCGTGCGTGTTGCCTCTGGAATTCAAGAGTTCATAGGTTACCGTAACCATTTACCTACAGGTGGACCTTAAGCTTGCTTGCCACCTAAAAGTATAAAAAATAACAATTAAAAGCGATCCTAAGTTTTACCTCCAAACCAACTACCGTATACTAAAAGCCACCTACATAATCGTATGTTCTTTTACCTACCTTCATCTTCGTAATAGGTATTCCTGGGAATCCAGGGGCTTAATCACTTACTTATTCCACGAACCGGCACATGTGAACACAAAGATCACTTTTTATACACTTTATCACACAATATACAACCTAAAACTAACTTTAACCGTTCTTAACTGAGATCAAAATCCAATGTAGAGCTGGTAAGTTTTTGTCATTATACTTACAAGCTGAAACTGACTCTACTGTTATGAAAATTTAGTTGTAAATCGAATGTGTTGATTTTGTTAGGTTGGTTTACCTGAGATAGGTGTGGCCATGTGGAGACCATTTGGTTTTTGTTAAACAAAATAATGGCGGCTGTCTTTGACCGTGAGGTTTTTGTGACTTCATCTGTGGAGTCGTAGAGGTAACCCAATAACTTGTTTACATACGTTTATATTTCCTACATCATAACTTGTTTCATGTAAAGTTATCGATTTAGTCCTTTAATCCTCCTTAAGAATCCACTTCAAAGAGGATTTGAAACTTTTTACTCATTTAAAAAAAGGCTATCCCATATTTTTTATGAGAATTAGCAGCTGTAGCAGTACCTAATAAGAAACCCATACTCACCACGCTGGGCACGCGGGTTGGCGAGCGCAGTTAGAGCTATCTTTATGAAAAAAGGGGACGCTGCTGCCCATAGCTTTATCCCAATTTTGTCGACATCAACTGTTCGCCTGCCACACACCGCGAACTTGTCACGCTCATAATGCGCCAACGCTAAGAGCTCTCACTCTTTTAAATGCCTGTGTACACGAGGTCCAACATGTCGACATCTTTAATGATAAAATTTGTATAATATTTAATTCGCTAAGAGTATTTTTAAGTTTTAATTTTAGACAGTAGGCACTTTGGTATATACTGTAAGCTTGCTGTTTTAACTGAAATAAATAATTCTAATTCTAATTCTATTTCTAATCCCTTATTCGTCTCTTACGTCATACACAGGTATTATGAAAGGGCCAATTCAGCCTCGGCCACCAGGGCCACTAGTTCATGCAAACATAAATGAAATGTATAATGTACAAATAGAACGATGAACATTTAAAACTAAACACCACCAGCCCACCTCGACTCCATCTATCCGACGGTAAAACACGATAGCCTTTAACCTGCCTTCCTTGAAACACTTATCTCTCGAGTGCCTTTGCACGTTCACGTGGCTCTGTGAAAAAAAAAACAAATAAGATTACTGTCATCTTAATCCCCAGTAAATTTTTATAAATAAATTTTCCGGACATATCACACACGGTCAATTGATCCCAAACTAGGCATAGCCTGTACTATGGGTACCAAAGACTGTTATACATAATATATATATATTTAACACCCAGACACAGAACAAACATCAGTGTTAGTCACAAATGTTTGTCCAGTGCGGGACCGCGACCTCTAGCACAGAAGGCAGAGTTACTACCAACTGAGCTATGAGGTCTGTCAAAGTGGTAGTACACATCCTATCAGATCCCCAGGCTTTCAGATACTTGGAGTTGGATAGTCGAGGAAACTTTCTTAGCTCTTTCTACCATGGATTTGCAACAGTGTCCTCTTGATGCATAGTTCTGTCTTTTGTCATCTATCGACTTAATCTTATCCACACGGTGGCTCTGTCCCGGTACCGGGGCAGATGTGATAAAAGTTGAATCATCACCAGCATCTTATTTTTAGCTATCCTACAAGCTAAGGGATGTACAGCAGCAGCGTTATTAACAACAATAGATTTATCTGCGCTCGCCAAACCGCTGGTGATTAAGGGTAAATCCCGCCAAATTATTGTATCTGGAAATCTATGGAGAGGCCTGTGTTTAGCAGTGGATATCCTAAGCCTGAAATGATGGTGATGAGTCTAAATTTTGGCTGGCCTCATAGCTCAGTTGGTAGTAACTCTGCCTTCTGTGCTAGAGGTCGCGGGTTCGATTCCCACACTGGACAAACATTTGTGACTAACACAGATGTTTGTTCTGTGTCTGGGTGTTAAATATATATCTATTATGTATATCAGTCTCTGGTACCCATAGTACAGGCTATGCCTAGTTTGGGATCCGTTGACCGTGTGTGATATGTCCGGAATATTTATTTATTTATTTATTATATAAAGAGATTTTTTGTTGTTTATTGCACAACTCACGGCGCGTTTACAGAACCGTGCTGCATGTGTAAAGGCACTTACCTACTCTGTCTTACTACAGATGATTGCATAGTAGAGCTCATGCGTAGTCACCTATCAGTTGAAGGGAATAGATAGCTTATCTGAGGGTTTGATGGGTCAAAGAGTATTTTTGATTCATTATGAACAGGAAAATCAGAACTTTATTGAATCATGTAAGTACCTATACTATATCAGACGTACCTACCGATGTTATAGATGCAGATTATAAGTAGAACCAAGATAATTTTACTTTTTTTTTTATTTATTTGCCGTTTTATCAATCGGACTTGAAGAATTTCCTTAAACTAGCATCTCAAAACCACTAATGTTTCTGCAGGAGTCATTATTAAATTTTCTTTGTGTATAATGGCTTTAATAATTCAGAACGTAAATAAAATAAATTACTCATTTGCAATGTTTCATTAAAATGAGGAAACATTCAGCGTATCATGTAAAACAAATAATAAAGGTGCACTATCGGCAGGTCGCGGGTCAGACCACACTATACACGGCTAAGCTCCCTGATTCAACACGTAATGATTCGGCTGCTTTGTCAAGATTAGAAAAGATTTGTAGAGGAGGTAGGGCACACAGAGATTTTTCGCTATAAAGTGGATCAACTTAAGTAGCAAGCTATTTTGTTATTATTTCAGACAATTAACATAGTCCATATCACACATATTATTTATACTTATTATTGCAGAAAGCAGAACTGGAAGGTAAGTAGGTAGAGTATATGTGACGTCACTCTACTCAAGGCCCTGCCTGAAAACCAGCGCTGTTTTGCATGGCACTTTGTCATGTAAAGCAGCAATAAGCTGAGTCAGGGCCTGTTTGGCTGCACCCGACACAGAGCGAGACTGGTCCGCACCTATTGGGGAGGTGGATGCCTGCCTACCTATAAGGTGGGCAGGTGTCCTTATGTTTGTTCTTTGTTGTCATTTGTGTTTTTACTCCTTGTATGTTCCCATGTCTGTTCTGTGTTTTTGTGTATATGTCAAATAAACGTCTATTCTATTCTATTCTATTCAAGCAAGCATACGGCCCACCTGTTGGTAAGTGGCTACGGTAGCCTCTGGTATTGCAAGCGTTCATATGCTACGGTAACCACTCACCAACAGATGGGCCGTATGCTTGTATGCCACCTTAGCTGCATAAAAAAAAAGTGATTCATCTAATTGCTCTTTAGGTGTTGATGAAAAGAGTTCAATTTTAAATCAAGCAAATCAAAAAAATATTTGTTGATTTGCAGTTCTTGTGACGGGTCGAATCCTGTGGTGTATAATCAGGGGGCTAGTTGTATGCTGATAACGAATGACGCAAATACTTATCTACAGAGAATGGATATTTTTTTAAAGAAAGGTGAGTGTCATTTTTTGTAAAATACCTATAAATATTTCAGTTCAATGCCATATCGCACCCATGCCGGTACATGTTGATCGATACCATTCAAGTTGTAGACCACTATGTCTATTTGGGTAAAACGATTCAATTTCGACAAAGAGGTCAACCGACGAATCCAACTCTGATGGGCAGCGTTCTTTTTTTTTTATGTAATTCGGAGGCAAACAGACTTACGGCCCTCCTGATAGTAAGTGGCTACCGTCGCCTATTGACATCAGCCACACCTGGAGCATTGCTAATGCGTTGCCTGCCGAACCCCTCCTCCTTAAAGACCTCTGGCAACCTTACTCACCGCAGTAACACAACACTATTTGAAACAAATAATGTTATTTGGCTGCGATCTTCTTTAAGGCGGAGGTACCTTCCGAGGCGGACTGCTCAATTTAGAGCGAGAAAATCTCACTGTGCCCTACCTCCTCCAGAACTCCTCTGTAATCTTTGTCTGTAGGTATCTAGGTACTAGTTGCAGATACCACAGAGCTTCAAGATGAAAGACTACAATTAGTACCTGCTGCCAGTGATGACATAATATGGCACTGAGACTTGGTCGCTAACTATTGGCCTCATACACAAGCTTAAAGTCGCGCAACGGTCTATGGAGAGACTTCGTAGTTTCTCTGCGTGACAAAATTTGAAACGAGGAAATCTATACAAGAACTAAAGTCACTCAAATCTAAGTTTGAGGCAATGGGCAGGCCATGTAGCTCACAGAACCGACAAACATTGGGAAATAAAGGTTCTCGAATGGCAACTACGAGCTTGTGCGACGCAGTGTTTTTTTTGTTTTTTATGTTATACGGAGGCAAACAGGCTTACGGCCCACCTGATGGTAAGCGGTTACCGTTGCCTATTGACATCTGCAACACCTGGAGCATTGCTAATGCGTTGCCTGCCCTGGAGAAATCTATTTGTATTTTTCTTAAAGCTCTTCATGTTGTAGGTTAGCGGGAAAACCTCGGAAGGAAGCTCATTCCACAATTTGCACGTATGGGGGAGAGTGTTTGCAGGCCCCCATCCTATGGACCGACGACATTGTGAATGTTGCGGGAAGTCAGTGGATAGATAAGGCTCAAGACCGTTCGTCATGGCACTCTTTTTGGGAAGGTCCAGCAGTGTACTTCTAGGGACAGCAGATGAATAATTATTTCAGTAAAGATAAAAAATAACCAAATAGGTATGGGTACACACATAAACTGATACATTTTTGAGTCTGTAGATACTGCTGGGGCTACAATATATGCGATGCCTTATTTTACACCATCAATCAGTGACATTTAGGGCTTCACAACAAATCACTTGGTATTTGATTGTAGCTTACCTTTTATTGCTTTTGTGTAGGGCTTCTGGATCCAGTATTTTATCCATAGGTATAAGGTACCTATACTATACTAATATCCTATGTAACCTATACTAATATGCAAAAGCCGCTAGCTCTTGTTGTTCATTCACAAAAATAAATCTAGGTAGCTCGTATCATAAACGTCGTGAGGGTAAGTTTTAGAGAATTTTTTTAAAAAATAATCAAATTTTACAATAATTTCTATGAAAATAATGTCAGTGAGAGTGGAGTGAAAAATTTTAACGACTAAGAATACCAGGGATGTGTTCAATGTAAGAGTGTGATTGAGAAATGCGGAAAAATTACACACTACTCATCACCACAGGAACACAACACTATTTGAAACAATTAATGTTATTTGGCTGCGATCTTCTGTAAGGCTGATGCTCCAATTTAGAGCAAGAAAAACTTGCTGTGGGCACAGCAAGCACAGCTCTTGCATTATTCATTATTTCAGCTGTACGACGTCCACTGCTGAACATGGCCTCCCCCACAGACAGCCAATTCCTTATCATGTGGAGGGATTTGCCCATACTCACCATGCTGGGCATGCGGGTTGGCGAGCGCAGTTAGAGCTATCGTTGTTAAAATGAGGGACGCTGCTGCCCATCCCCTAGCTTTTTTCCCTTAGTTGCCTCTTACGACATCCGCGGATAGTGAGTGGTAGTAGTAGTGGTGATGCGTGCTGTATGAACAATATAGTTTTAAATCTTAACAAATCCTTATCCGGAACCCATCTGAAGCCGTTCCATTTTAACGAGGTGGGTTTTAACAGCTGAGGAACAGTACAGACATTGTAGTGTTTAATTGCTACTTTCATTTAAATGCATTTTTAAGGTCGGCGGTTTAACGGTCGCTAGGGTGCGCTTATGTTAAATGGATGAAGTTAAATATAAATAAACCAGTAACGCAACTCAAGAAGTTTTAATTCGTTACAATCTTGCTGAACCAAATAAATATATTTTTGGACGGAGAAGTAAAAATAGAACCGATTATTTCGGTCTTTGTAAAATCGTAGTCATTCATTTCCCAGAGGGGTAGATAGAAACCACGGCTTTCCACTTGCTACGATCATGACATACCTCTTTTGCTTCATTCACTTAGTAACTCTTTGTGATAGATATTTCCCTGAATGGAGCAATGGCCTATCTAAAACTATACGTTCGCTTATGTATTATTATGTACCTTAACACTCCACTGTACATAAACACCTACACAAAGGTCACAACACCTCCACATGCAGCGATGACGTCACCCGACAACCTGTCGCCCGCGCTTTGTAATTAAACCCGACTCTAGGGAAGGGACGATGGAATTGAATATTATAATAAATATATTTCGATAAAATAAAATGTTAACTACGCAAGTATCGTAATCAAACTAATCCATAAATAAATCTAAATTCACAGTCGAAAAGTTAATACACAGAGATGTATAAGTGTGCTTGTTAAATATTGCCACGTATTTTAATTATGATTCAGTGAAAGTTTATGTTGTTGAATATTTATGGTTCAAATTCATGTAGAATAGAACCGACACGCTTGCATTTCAATGGCAAGAAGATGTCATGGTGGGTCCTGTTAAATACTAAAAACTATTTTAATAGTCTCTTCCTAGATAAAAACGATAAAGATTATATAGAGCAGGGACTGAAAGTGGTAGAGGTTATAGGTACTGGTACCGTTAAAACATTTCGGTAACATTATGATATACCGTTAGGGCATTACGGTACCGTTATTTCATACCGGTACATTTCGGTACCGAAATTTTTAGCCGCGGCTAGTTCGCTAGGACAGTAGCGCCGCGGTGGCGGGGTGGCGGTGTTTCATCAAAGAAAACCTTTATAAACCTTTATTTATTTTGGTTATAGGTACCAGTAGCGAATTAAACCGAAATGAACTGCGAAGCCAGATTTTCCGGTACCGTTATATTTATCGGTAGAGAAATATTCGGGTAACCGGAATTTATCGGTATGACGTCATATCGTTATTTAAAGGTACCTTTATATTCCGGTTATTCAGTCCCTGATATAGAGGAGGACGAATAGTTTTAGTTCATTCTTACTTTCCGATATGCTACCACTGATATGTTTTAATTATATGAAATCTGACGCCCATATCGTAATCACATCCCTAGTGAGGTGACTTTGCCGATAATTGCTGAGAGGTCGATAAACCTGTCATTACTGCTATTGGTAACGTATCGAGTTAATAATGGCTTTGATAGTGAGGTACACGATAAGGTTATAAGCAGCGGTTTCTGACGTTACTGTATCAATAGCGAGTCTATCGCCAAATGATCCCGTTACATTATAGAGTTAACTTTAAAAACAGCTCTACGTGAATGGCAAGGAAAACTCATAAGCCGTGTTCAAACGGTGTGCGATATGAATAAAATTCATTTTAAAATGATCTTTTTGTCTTCTGATTAAAGTTAATTTTAAGTTTGACTTCTGGAGCTTGGAATATCGTTGAGCTTAGCATATGCATAAAATGACAAAACTCAAATTTAAAGACATATCGTATGCAGTTAAAACACTGATTTAAGCCGAAACAAGCAATAAAATAAAACAGAGTTCCTAATATACATGATAACCCTTCAATTACATACAAGCCCTTACACGTATATAATGTACGATCTGTAAACATTTGATTTATGTCAATGGGAATGCTTGATCTGAATAAAAACATTAATTAATTTAATTATTTAAACTATGCTTTCAAGTAACAACATCTAACAGTAGGTAAGTATCTCGTAAATATTCTGTCAAGATTTTTTTTTTAAATACTCTGAAGAAATTCGCTCAAAGTGCTCAAACATCGAAATCCGATAATTCTGATCTGCGAGGTGAACGTCCCTAGCAGTGGGTACCTCGTTTTATTAAGGCGCATTTTTTGTGCGCGCACACGTGCAAACCATACCTCGGCTGTCTTGTCCGACACGATATTGTTAGATAGTACCTATTCAGTATAATATTGCAGTTCGGATCCAGTTATTTGGATTAAGATGAGAAAAAGTAAGACTAACTCAGGCATAATAGCTATTAGAGGAGCTTGAATACCTAGTTAAGTTTTTAAGGGATTTTTACCACCGTTACGTCACTCACTCAATTTTTAATTTCACTCAATCATGTTTTACAGCAATTGTGTTACAAATAATGTCAGTAGGTAGTCATAGCGTCTCTATGATCATTTAATTTTGACGCAGTTAGTAAAATACCTAAGTAGTGTTTGTTTGCGAAAATATTCAAAGTGATCCTAGTGATTTTATTGAAATAAATGCCTTTTGACTTTGGCTTTGATATACAATGATTTGGCATATAACTGATATTTAAAAGATTAAATGCAAATTATTCCTGAAACTTATTAAAATCAAATCTTCCCGCATCACCACACACTTTGTCATTCTAATCCTCGCCATAAAAAGCCCTAGTCACAAAAACCTCAAAATCCCCTACTACTCAATATTCGAAAAACTATTTTACGAGTTACAAACTCGCTAGGTAACATTGTTATTTAGCACGTTGTAACTTGTAACTCGACTTGTAAGGTTGCAAGATGCAATAAAATAGTTAGAAAATAATATGACAGTGTCGGCCGGCGAGATTGGAAAACTTGGAATCTTCGAACTATCCGTTTATGGCTTTGAAAGTAAAGTTGGGATTTGTTGGCGAGTCACCTACGCCTGGCGCTCGCGCCCTGATCATCATAATCTAGAACTTCTTATCGGATGGAAGTTGGCTCTGGCTTCGTGCGCGGTAATATGGGTTTATTAGATTCAAACCTCAAGTATTACACCAATTTAAAATATTTTGAACTATCCGCTATAAGTAAAACTTCGAAAACTTTCGCACCGATACGAAAGTGGTTTTCACAATATTTTTTTTTCATTTTTATTCATTCATCATAACAATTTTTACATCGTGTCTGAAATATAAACTTACTTGTAAAGATATACAAGCAATACAAAAACACACACACTAATGAAGACGTTCACATTACATTTAATTTTCTCATTTTAAAGTCGTCCACTGTATAAAAGTCCCCTTCCAGCAAAAGCTTTTTTAACCTAGTTTTAAATATATTAGGGCTGTCAATAGTTTTCATGTCTAAAGGAAGAGAGTTGTAGTTCATAGTTCAATAGTTCAAAGTGGTTTCAATAAAGACACTAGGATCACTTTGAAACGTCTTAGAAACTAGGTGAAGCTATGCCTGTACCTCGCAACCAAGCGACGCGCGTGAAAAAGGATCATCTTGAAAATATATAGGCATATATTTTTATGATGATCCTTTTTCACAAAATGAATGTAGAGCTTCAGTGTAGTGCCGATCGAACAAGGTGAGGCCTCAAAAGATAAATAATCAGGCATTTTTATAAAAGCTTATAAAAATGTGTAAAAAATTGTAAATAGTGAGCCCCAACAACCAATAGGTTCGTGATGATATGATAGATAGGTAGATAATAAATTTATTTGGCACTACATACACACACAATTAACATAGATAAACAATTTTAAACCAAAGTACATACAATAGGTGGGTATAAATATACAACAGAGCAATTTTTAAAAGTAGGTATCTTAGAGTAGGCAAGTTTGCGTGTGCTGCAGTACGACAAATAGGCTATGGCTCAGTGAAATATTTTGCTTAAAAGCAAAAACACTGATTTTCAGCCAAAACCTGATCGAGAGCGAGCAGAACGAGTACAAACGAACAATGCGTAGGTACCTGTGAATTTTGAATGATAAAAGATATAATATAGGCCCTTGGGAGAAGGGTAGGCCTATGGTGTGGGACGCTACTTGTGTTGATACACTAGCGCGCACACATCTTCCGGGGACATCAGTTAGGGCGGGTGCGGCGGCAGATTCGGCCGAGGATCTCAAAAGGCGCAAATATGTTAGTTTTGATAGGGCTTACATATTTGAGCCTTTTGGGGTTGAGACCCTGGGTCCGTGGGGAAACGGGGCCCTCCGGGTTTTCAAAAAGATATCAGGACGTCTGATCGAAGCGACGCGTGACCCGAGAGCTGGCTCTTATTTGGCCCAGCGAATTAGCATTGCCATCCAGCGTGGCAATTCCGCCAGCGTCTTGGGGACGCTTCTGACTGGTAGTGATCTGGATCAGTTGAGCTATCTATAGATCGTTTGTAACGGTCTTTAGATGGCTCAACTGTTTCTTGTGTATTTTGTAAATATTAACTTGTATTAGTTTTAAGTTTCTTTCTGTAAATGAATGATAAATAGATAAAATGAGATTGAATGATTAATGATTTTAAGGTACTTTCAATTTCAAGATTCAAAGACACTGAAGCTCGTTTACTGTTACTGTGCTGAAGCGTATGCCGTGACTCAAACATAGATTTTCTTCTGAACTTTTCAATAAAAAATGTCAATTCATACGAAAAAAGAAAAGAAATACTAGGTAGGTATGTCTCGATTCAGATTGCACTGTTTGTTATTTAAATTTTTTTCGGACACTAGCCTTTTAGCGTAAAAGGAAAATCAGTTTGATACCCATAAAATTCCATTATTTGTTTCAGGGCAAGACATTATTTCCTAAACAACCGCAATTCCATATTTCGGCGACAACATAACCTTACGACGTCGTATATAGCATTCTTTGTGATCTAGTGTATTCCTGCTAATACAGTAAAGTGGATTATATACGGATATATCCCTATTAACATACACACGATCACACCTACTTGATTTACGTGTTTGTAGTGCGAGAAAAAAATATGCGTAGTTGGAGTTGGGTGTAATAAGAAATGGTTCCGTAGAAATACAAAATTTATTTTAAATAATATACTAATTTTTGGAATATGATTCTGACTTTCATTATTAAGTGACAAAAAGCCTGTGTTAGATGTAGTGACTAGTATTTAAGGATACCTGCATTCTTTAACTTATGCTGTCTCCGGGGGACAACTGACAGTGACAGATAACAGATGACACCTGAGATGGAGAGATGTATGCATACTCTCTGGGAGTGAGTCAGTCTGTGGTCAAGCCGGCACGAGCAGGCGCGCGGGAAGTTACTGTGAGATATTATAAGTGATATAATAACAACGAGGGAGTTGTCCTGCTAGGAACCAGTGAGATGAAAGGCATACACCACAAATGGCGACGAGGATAAACAATGTAAAAATATGAATATTATATACAAAAATTCGAGCAGTCAAAGACGCAGTATGTTTAAGAACTAACTAAGACTGTTCAAAATGTATCACTTAAACAATAGGCCTATCCAATCCATATCTCTTACCCGTGGATGCCGTAGAAGGCGACTAAAGGAAAAAATCTAGAAGATTGGCAGCAACGGCCCCAAGCTACGCTCGCCAACCCGCGTGCCTAGCCAGCGTAGTGAGTATGGACAAATTCCCCGACATGATAAAAAAATTGTGCCTGAGTTTTGCAGTGGACGTTCTGCGGCTGAAATGAAGATCATGATGAAACAATCGATTGAGTTGACTTATGAATTGCCTTTTTAGAAATATAAGTACACAGCTAGCCAAAATAATTGAAATGAAAGTGTTAGCAGGGTTTTTTCTTTTTAAATTTCCAAGGATCCCTTCCCACGTGAACTATCTATTTTGCCTACGAATAGGCAAGTGTAATGTTATCGCGCTGAGGCGTGAGGCACCAACTCATCTGCATAACACAATCAGCTAAGTGTTACTTACAGCAAGTGCTCGAGCTCTTGTACGTTGTTTTTGAAAATATTGGTAAAAATAGCAAACATAGTTTTTTGTTTTTTCCAAAATTGTTATTAAAGTGCGAAAGAATCCTCCACGACCCTGGTTATACTAATTAGGTGGTGTGCAATTTTGGTGGTGGTCACAATCTGCCAAGTTTTGTTCTGGGTTTGAGTGTTGTGGTACTTTGTGGTACTCGCAGTTTGTGATACCAACGAACCAGGAATCTTAGTGTGAACAAGGACTTAATAGTTTTTGTAATTTTTCTACGTTTGTTGAACTTGGTTTCATTTCATGGACACACGATGTATATTGTTGCTGTTGGGTGTTTGATTATTTACCCCGTTATTCATAATCACTCTCTAATTTTATCGGTGTGATAAAAGTATGTTCGCCTCTTTGTTGTCTTTACTCTTAGAAAAGAACACGGCGATATTTCGAGTCGATAAAGTAAGTAACTGATTGTGTATTAAGATTTATAATCAGTCAAACAAAAGCCAATTTAAAGTCGAAGTCAAAAGGCGTTTATTTCAATAAAATCACTAGGATCACTTTGAAACGTCTCAGAAACTAGGTGAAGCTACGCCTAACTCTAATTAACCTACAAAGAATCAGAAACAAGACGAATTATACTACTGTGCCTACAGCACCCTGAGAATGAACAGTATTATTCTCTAAAGAAATATACTCAATCCATGAAACCTTTCAAACCCTTACATTAGTCTACCTTTTAGCCTCGCGCGAGCCATCTTGACCCACTTCCAAGACTAGCTAAATTTAGCTAAAGTAGAGCGGCTCAGGCTAACGCGGCGTGACGTCACCAAAGGCCGCTAATGACGTGTCCTGTTACAACGTAATTGGCCGTGACGGACTCTCGAGAGAGAGGTAGAGTGCTTTGAATTATTTAGCGTGTGCTAAAAGTATAGTTTACATGCCATTTTATGGCACAAAGTCCACGAGAGCTCACTACTTTGATTTAAAATGCAACCCAGCCTTAACGATTCAACTGGATTTGAACCTGCACCCTGAAGAATCAGCGATGCAAAACTTATTTATTCATCATAAGGCTGCCCTTCCACCAGACATGTGTGTGTTAGCTAAGCGGGTCCAAACTAAGCTACGAAACTATCTGTCCACCTAAGCAAAGCGGTATAGCGGAGCGCGTACGATGCGCTATCTTTATGTATGATTGGTGTTCCAGCAGTGACATATTATGAGTTGATGACGATGCTTAGTGAACTTCACCAAAGCCTGCTTATGGCCTTTACTGTAATATCCTACTAATATTATAAACGCGAAAGTTTGTAAGTATGGATGGATGGATGTTTGTTAGTCTTTCACGTAAAAACTACGGAATGGATTTTAATGAAACTTCACAATAATATAGCTTATACATCAGAATAACACATAGGCATCAATTTTTATAGATATCTCACTGACTGGCCTCATAGCTCAGTTGGTAGTAACTCTGCCTTCTGCGCTAGAGGTCGCAGGTTGGATTCCCGGACTGGACAAACATTTGTGACTAACACAATGTTTGTTCTGTGTCTGGGTGATTAATATATATATTATGTATATCAGTCTCTGTTACCCATAGTACAGGCTATGCCTAGTTTGGGATCAGTTGACAATGTGTGATATGTCCGGAATATTTATTATTATTTATTAGATATTGTGTGAATTGTCCAAAATATGACTACTAGCTACTTGAAATACTAATTCTGCGCAGACGAAGTCGCGGGCACCAGCTAGTACTTTATGTACTGTGGGACTTGGTAAACACTATACATTTTTGAAAACTAACACCTGAACTGAACAACACTGCAGAAGATTCAACAAATTCAAGATGAAAAATAAAAGTCCAAACTTTCTAAACAAGTTCGGCCCAGCTGAAACTTCGGCTGCGGTCGCCGAGCATATATTGAAGCCACGGCTGGTCACCTCGTATTGGCAGTCCTATGTGGCTGTGTCTCTGATGTAAAGTAAACTCTAACAATTTATAAATGTAAAACTAAAACCTTAGAATAGCTTCAAACACTCTCTTACGAGGAGACCGAAAATCTGCTTACAAGTTACCAATGAAGATTAAACTGTTGTTTTTTGTCAAGCCACGCAACTCACACACACACGCACACACACTCACACGAACACATACACATATCCAAGCTCACTTTATATTCTTTAAACTCAAATTTGGCTTAAATACTAAAAAAAAATATGTTTTATTTTTTATTTAACTCAATCTAAAAAAATACTCAGTTATATAGACGTAGCCCTAAGTCACGCATTATGTAAGCAATATTAATATTATTGTACTTTTTTGTACTTTACGCCTTTTATGTACTTTATCGGAGCACTAGCCCAATCTATTGTATTATATCAATTACTTTAAACGGGAGGTGGAAAATGCGATACAGTTTTTAATTTAACTAATGCAGTATTCCAACGTGTTTCCTATTGTTTCTAAATTGTAAAATTTGTTCTTTGTTCCTAATAAAATTATTTGATTATTTATTTGATTTGAACTTTATTGCGCTGATTTAAGATTCGATATCGCTATAGTTATGGTAATCAATCCGATGCTATAACTTGTAATGCTAATCAGGAGGAAAACTGTTTTCAAGTCAGTTTGGTTGGATTCAAACTTCGCACTTTTGTTATCGTGTGATTTTTATTCTGTACTAGCTTCCGCCCGCGGCTTCCCTCGTGTGGTAGCTACATAAAAAGCAGTAGCCTATATGCTATTCCAGAAATCCCTTAACCGACTCCAGACCAGGGTTGGCCGCTGCAGGGAAAACCTAATTAAATGGGGGTTCAGGGACCCAACCCTAAGCCATGGTGAATGTGGAGCTCCTACTCAGAGTATGGCCCACCTGATTTCATGCCCCCTGTGCCCTACCAGCTGCACCCAGGGGGACCTGATTCAAGCTACCGATGCCGGAATAAAAGTGGCCTCCTACTGGGCCAAACACATTTAACTTTAGTTAAAATTTTATAGGATAGAATATAGGTTGAGAAGAAAGGTTGAAACACTGATACGATAGAAGAAGAAGAAGAAGAAGCTATTCCAGACTATAATCTATGTCTCTACCAAATTTCATCCTAAACTGTTCGGCCGTTTAGCCGTGATTGAACCACAAACATCCAAACATCTACACAAAATTTCGCTTAAACATATAATATTAGTAGGATTATTGTAATTTTATGTCCTTTTGTTATTTTATGTCATTCTTTTATATTTTTTTTTGTCTATTTTTGCCAGTTTTATCATTTTTCTATTTATTGTCATTTTAGGCTCGTATTCAGAGACACGACTCAAACTTAGATTTAATCACAGATCAGCTGAACTCTACTTAAGTATTGAATCTCTTCTCAAACATAGCTTTTATTCAAGAACGGTACTTAAACTACTCTCAGCTGAATCTAGTCTCAAATCTGTACTCAAATGTTCTCGTTTACATTTTGATTTATTTATAATTTTCGATCCGTTTTACGCAGAAATTCAAACAGCCAGGGTGGAAATAGAACAGAACTATAAAGTGAAGTATAAATATGCATCAAAGTACGTGTAACGGAACGAAAATGTCATTTGATTAATGTCTAATGAAATCTAAACTCAAGCACCGATTTCGTCTGATTGACGTTTCAGAATAAGCATTTACTCAGGTGAACTGTGATCATTGAATCTATACTTAAATACTGTTCAAGAATTAGAATCTCGACTCAAATCGAGATTTAAGTACAGATCAACGCTTGAGTCTTGTCTCTGAATACGAGCCTAAGTCATCGAAGTGAAACTTGGATAGCAACTATTATCTGTTCTACGGTGTACGGCTGGTCACCTCGCATCGCAAATTACCACAACTGTGAGTTTTTCCAGTATTCAGGCGCGCGGGCGCGAATTCATTCCAACTTGCCCGCACAAAAACTGAACACGTTTTTTTTGGAGCGAACTGAATATGAAATCCCGAAGTTATGGAGTTTTTTTTTTTTTTTTTTTTTTTTTTTTTTATGTTATACGGAGGCAAACAGGCTTACGGCCCACCTGATGGTAAGCGGTTACCGTCGCCTATTGACATCTGCAACACCTGGAGCATTGCTAATGCGTTGCCTGCCCTGGAGAAATCTTTTTGTATTTTTGAGAATATCCGGACCTTTGTTCTATTCATTTTTCTGATGGACTAGTTTGTTGTTGGTTGATAATTTTTAACACTCGGATTATGACAAGTGCTCGTCTCAGACGTAAGGGGTTCGATTCCCGTACCATGTCGTGGTACCATGGTACGCGTAGTTTCAGATACCCACGACACAGGGAATCCTAGTGTGGGGTCAGGATTATGTATGTGACTGTTGGCTGTTATTATTTTTATTATAATTGCTCTACTAAACTGTGAAGGAAAACATCGTGTTTTCGAGGAGATGCTACCTACATGTGCTTGAACTGCAAGCCTCTACAAGGCGCACTTTAATCCGTTTACCACACTGGCACTGGTACTCTCCCAAATGGTTATTGATCCTTTTCAGGGCCACTAATACCTCAACCTGATTACTGACCAGGATGACCAAGAAAGAAATGGTGTTACGACAAGCAAGCAAGCAGCTGCAAAAGATGAGGAGGCTTTTCTTGTCGTTATAACATAAACTGTAGTAGGTACTAACAGTATTTTTTTCCGGACACAAAACAAGTAACTGGGTTGATTTTAATCCAAGCCTTTCCTATAAAACTTCATGTCATTATAGGTACCTACCAACATACTGGCATGTGGCAAGATTTAGGGGAGGCCTACGCCAAAGAGGCGACTGCTACAGACGAATAATATAGGGAAAATAGGGAATATATAAATGAAAAGCGCATAAATGTGAAATTAATTGTGTATCAGTGTAGTGGAAATAAAGGCTTTTTTACTATTTTTTTTTATACAACATAGGTGGCAAACAAGCTTACGGCCCACCTGATGGTAAGTGGTTACCGTAGCCTATGAGCGCTTGCATTACCAGAGGCATCACGCACGCGTTGCCGACCCCGAACCCCCTTCCCCCCTAAAGAGCTCTGGCAACCTTGCTCACCGCAGGAACACAACCTACCTCCTCTTCTTACTTTACTTTTACTCTTACCAACATACTATAAACATTAAATATGTACATTTTCACTCGCGACTCTCAAACAGTATACCATTCCATACCTACGTCCCCCGGGCTCCCGACAATCTGCGCGGGCAAAACCGGAAAATTAGACATAGCTTGTGGAACTACCGTTTATTCTGTGTACACCCTCGGACATGGTATAATAAGCTGAGAACGGAATTGTGGTTTTTGTTAGTGAAATGTACATTTTATATCTTCATGCTTTGAAAAGGTATTATTTTTTTTTTTTATTTTTTTTTTTTTTATACAACAGAGGTGGCAAACAAGCTTACGGCCCACCTGATGGTAAGCGGTTACCGTAGCCTATGAGCGCTTGCATTACCAGAGGCATCACGCACGCGTTGCCGACCCCGAACCCCCTTCCCCCCTAAAGAGCTCTGGCAACCTTACTCACCGCAGGAACACAACACTATTTGAAACAAATAATGTTATTTGGCTGCGATCTTCTGTGTTCTGTATTTTAGGTTTTGTATAGATAAGACAAAAAAGTTTAGATTAAATGTGTTCCTTAGGTGACCACTTGAACTATCGGTCCAATGGCATATATTAATAACCTTTAGGTGATCATTATCGACTACACACTATCAGTATTAAGAGATTATAATTAGATTACTTTTGAGCCTCACCTAGTTCGATCGGCACCACACTGAAGCTTTAAATCCATTTTGTGAAAATGGATAATCGAAAGAAATGTTAGGCACCAAGCCGTGTTTGTTGCCTGATTCTAGAAGAGTCAGGCTTGGTCGCGAGGACAAGCATAGCTTCACCTAGTTTCTAAGACGTTTCAAAGTGATCCTAGTGATTTTATTGAAATAAACGCCTTTTGACTTTGACTTTATTTGTCTGAAGATCTGAAACTGTGGCCTGTTGCGAACTTTGAGTTTATAGCCATTTTTATACTGGCCTGCCGGTTGCCTTTTGTCAGGTTCACGTGATTGTCTGGTGATTAACACCGGTGACGACCTGTGATAAGATCCGAAATCAGGAAATCCGTAGAAGAACAAAGGTGACCGACATAGCTCTCAGAATTAGCAAGTTTAAGCAGCAGTGGGCAGGTCATATAGCTAACAGAACCGACAACCGTTGGGAAGCAAAGGTTCTTTAATACGACTACGAACCGGGCGACGTAGTGTTGGCAGGCTAAGGAAGGGTGAAGGAAGGGAAGGTTGCGGGAAGTCAGTGGATGGAGGAGGCTCAATACCGTTCGTCGTAGAACTCTTTGTGGACCTGGCCTTTATCCAGCAGTGGACTTCTTCAGGCTGATGATGATGATGATGACGACCTGCGATGTGGACTATCAACTAAAGCAGTAGTAGACGTCCTCCGGCTGAAATGATGATGTTGATGCCAACTATAGGCACGTTTATCAAATCCCCAGCTACTAAACTAAAAAAATTCATGTACAGAAGCAAAGTGGGGGTAGGTACCTAACGCACCACCCCGCGTGGAACCAACTTTTTATCCTCGTTATAAGTTCGGTTCGGTTCCTCTCGCTTCCGTTGTTGTTAACTCGCTGTTTATCTTGCGAATGTGCTTAGTTGAGCTTTAGTGGAAATATTATGTAGAGCTTCATCATCGGTTTAGAAAATATTGCTGGGAATTAAGCTACATCGCTGTGATAGTGTTGGTACTTCAAAGCACTAATTACTATCTTCTAAAAGCGTGTTCATATGACCGATGTGTGATATTTCAAATAATGTATTTCAATTTTTTTTTTTTTTTTTAGAATAGAATATGTATTTATTTTTTTTGCTTGTTTGACATCATAATAAACTTTATTAACAGAAAGAAACTTAAAACTAATACAAGTTAATATTTACAAAATACACAAGAAACAGTTGAGCCATCTAAAGACCGTTACAAACGATCTATAGATAGATCAACTGATCCAGATCACTACCAGTCGGAAGCGTCCCCAAGACGCTGGCGGAATTGCCACGCTGGATGGCAATGCTAATGCGCTGGGCCAAATAAGAGCCAGCTCTCGGGTCACGCGTCGCTTCGATCAGACGTCCTGATATCTTTTTGAAAACCCGGAGGGCCCCGTTTCCCCACGGACCCAGGGTCTCAACCCCAAAAGGCTCAAATATGTAAGCCCTATCAAGACTAACATATTTGCGCCTTTTGAGATCCTCGGCCGAATCTGCCGCCGCACCCGCCCTAACTGATGTCCCCGGAAGATGTGTGCGCGCTAGTGTATCAACACAAGTAGCGTCCCACACCATTATATTGTATTTATTTATCTTAACAAAGGTTAACAGTAATGGATGGGATACAGCAGAATATAAGTATTGTAGTTAGTTAAGTTAACCTGTTTTGTGAGAGACCGGTGCCTGAAATAGGTTTAAAAAACCTGTGCTACAGGACACCAGGCCCCATGCCGCTGGTCAACTTAGGTACCAAACAGTGTAATATAACTAACATTATGTCTTAACTGTGCTAGGGCTAGGTACCTATCATTATATAAATTTAGATTTAGGACGTGTTGTAGTGTAAAATGTAAAATGATCCTTATCTCTACTGGATAAAGTTAATTCTGAATTTGACATTTGAGGACATACGATATCGCAAGCTCCCTTAAAAGACAAACTCAAAATTGACTTTATCAAGTAGAGATAAGGATCATTTTGAAATATATTTAGATGACATATCGCAATAGCGTTTGAACACGGCGTTATACTTAGGACTTATCCAAAGATATGGGCACCTCACTACGATAAAATCTAGCTGCCTCGTTAGAAGTTGTAAAAATAATTAGAGCCAAATTAGAGCAGTAGTAGAAACAAGTAGAGACAAAATTAAATTTTCCAAACCAAAAATGGCTTCACGAAGAAAAGGGGGCATTAGACTTTATTATCGTCATCATCATTCCAACCGTTGGAAGTCCACTGCTGAACATCAGCCTCGCCCGAAGATTTCCAGAATGACTTCCTATCATGTGGGGGGAAAATGCCCATACTCACCATACTGGGCTAGGTTGGCGAACGCAGTTAGAGCTAAAGTATACTTTATTATAGATACTTTCTAGATACTACTGTACGACCTCGCCCAAAATAGGCAAGCTGTTGATACCAAAAAAACATCTATACCTACTAACGTTTATGAGGTCCCAAACTAAAATTAGGTTCGGCTGTTCGGTGGTATAAACTGCAGCTATGTAAAAATAAACCACTTGGTAGTCCAGTGCCTTGTTGAAGTATTTTAGAGCTACCATTTTAATGAAAATCAAGGCAATTTCTCTAAAAATGGAGCCATAAAACTCATACCAAATCCCAATCTAGAAAATCTAGCCACTTTCCGTTATGAAAATACATTGGAGCCCTGGGAGATGTTGCACCTACAGGTCATTGCCCCCTCCCCCTCATTAGTCTCACGTCTACGAGTAAATCTAGTAAGCAACTCCAATTCACTTTTTCCATTATTTATTTTTAAACTCCGACCTGAGACGTCATTCCGCCGCCATTTTTTCAACCCCCTTTACCCCCCACGCTACACAATTTGTCTTCAAACTTGCGACCTGGGAGTCTACCACCCCCTGTAATCAGGCTTTCAGCTCCCCTCCCGTTATGTACGGCCTTAGGTGGGTAAGAGGTAAAGTTTGCAGAGTGAACTACCTAAATGGTATAAAAATAGGGCTGTTTTATTGATTTTCAGGGCTCGCAGTGTGACTGACTTACTTTGGCTCAAGGTTGACCTTCACCTTGACCCTAAAGGCTGCTTGTAGGTATATTTGTAAAGCAAATAGAGTTTGGACACAGATAGGCACGACGTTATGCCCACGTCCTTACTGAGGAGCTATTGGAAATGTAAAGGAACCATTTCATTCTGGGCCTGGTCCATGTACACTACATAGAAAAATTAGGAAAAAATAGGAGATTACAAGAAAAATACATTTTCATTAATTTGAAGACAAATGCGATGGTACAAGAATAGTTGTTCTGGTAAGTTTTTAACTATGTGAACACTATTTGAAGGCCGCCATGTTGGTTTATAATTGGCGTTTGACATGACATTGACATATTTTGCATGTCATGTTGTTTGATGATGTTTTTGTTTTTTGTCAGATGAATGTTGGTTGTCAAAATGACATTTCACGCACGTCCATCCGCCATATTTTTGTAGCGCTGTGTGTTGCTCTCTTTGTCGAAGAAAATCTTAGTGTACCTTAGAACGAAGTCAATTAAAATAAAATAACCAATTAAATATGTTTACCTTATTGCTTAGCCATATTTTAGAGTAGTGTACACAGTGCAGGCCCAGGCTCCATATATTGATGAAACGTCTCTTTTGCATTTTTCTCAAAATAATGGTATGGGCAAAAACACATTTTTTTTCTTTTTGAATAAAAATTGCATCTTCCATAAATTCTTCTTCCATATTCATCATCAATGGTTGGTAACATAAGTACCTAGCTACTTTGAAATGAACGACATGAACGTACCACAGACCACCTCCTCTAAGCCCCGCATAAAAGGTTCCACCGCGCCAAAGCAGCCTCATTTCAAACAGCCATAAAGACTGTATTTAAATGTGCACCGTCACATTAATTCCCAGAGCAAATCTCATACAACTTTAAACCACAACCACCCACTCCCATTCCACATACTCCGTTCTACATAGACTGCAAGTAGATACCGTGACCCATTTACCTGACCTACTTCACCTGTACCAATCACCTGGCAGGTGGCTCAGGTAGAAGCTCACCGATTGGCTGGTTTAGACAGTTATCCGACCAATCGCACCTGTAGATGACGCAGGTAGAACAGGTGCGCAAAGTGCGCCAGTCGAGGCAAACCACGCCCGTTTTATCGAACTGCGCAGGTGAGGTGCGCGCCGATTGGCTTAACGGCCCAGGTACACCTGATAGGTGACTACAGGTGCACGTTCCAAATTTGAGTTCTAGTTGGTCTGCTGATAGGGCAGTGAGTGGTGTGGTGATAAGTGAGGTGATCAGACGTCCTTGAAAGTGGCACGTGAGGTGAAGGTGTAGTGCGCATGTCCTGTGCAATTGATGTTTTCTTGAGGTGCTAAATTTAGAGGTGGGTGCGGTCGAGTCGAGGTTATCGCCTAGGCTTTGTTTACGTAAGTACTTATGTACTAGGTACTCATATATCACACTAAGCAGATACTATGTAAAATTTTGAAAACTGTGAAAAAACTTCGTAACAACAAGAGTGGGTACCTATACAAGTATACCTACTTAGAGATACGAGCCACGTACCTACAGTAATGCTGTTTCAATTTTTTTGGCAGATAGCCAATTAGTTCAGTAGGTAGCCTAGTGCAGGTTCAAAATGTAGGTGACAAATTATGGTAAATATACGCGATACCAATTATTATTGTGATTTATATATGTATTTAGGTATACTTACCGATCATGATAAATATTAACTTACACACACTTAGGAGGAGGTAGGGCACAGCGAGATTTTCTCGTTCTGAATTGGAGCAGCCCGCCTGGGGAGGTACCTCCGGCTTACAAAAGATCGCAGCCAAATAACATAATTTGTTTCAAATAGTGTTGTGTTCCTGCGATGAGTAAGGTTTCCAGAGCTCTTTAGGGGGGGAGGGGGTTCGGGGTCGGCAACGCGTGCGTGATGCCTCTGGTATAGCAAGCGCTCATAGGCTACGGTAAGCGCTTACCAACAGGTGGGCCGTATGCTTGTTTGCCACTACAGTAGTATAAAAAAAATAAAAAAAACACAAATATCTCAAAAGTTTGAGAAATTACCGTAGGGTACCTATTTATACCCCATTCAATCAAAAACCAATCAATAATTTACAAAAAAATCATTATCTTTATTATCAGCTACGAGACGCACGTTACTGAATTCCTCACCTCACTAGTTCTTTCATTGGTCCGCTCTAGGCTATAAAACGGGTCATTGACCTTCCCCAAAAAAGAACAAGTGACAAGATGAACGAACGAACCACCTTCAAATTATAATTACCAGCTCTAATTTCTCCAGTACCTACACCTAAGTCCTAGGTAATGAGATCGGGCTCAAAGGACCGGGAGGGGGAGGTGGGAGACAGGAGGAGGGGGGGGGGGGGAGGTAAAAGCCACTTTAATTATGAAAGAAGATTGAGTGGCAACGTAATGCTGTGGAGATAGGTTGGGAATTTAATTTTAAATAGTTTTGCAGAATGGATTTGGAGTAAACTTCTCAGCCAAATGTTCTAGTATTTTAGACATATGGTTTATTTAAGTACCTCATCAACATCATCATCAGCCTGTAGAAGTTAATTGCTGTACATAGACGTCCCCCAAAGAATTCCATAAAAAATGTTCTTGAGCCATTTCCATCCACCGACTTTCCGCAATTTTCACACGAAAATACTGTAAACTCTTTAGGGGAGGGGTTCGGCAGGCAACGCATTAGCAATGCTCCAGGTGTTGCTGATGTCAATAGGCGACGGTAACCGCTTACCATCTCCTGATGGTAAGTGGTACCGTAAGCCGTAAGCCTGTTTGCCTCCGTATAATATAAAAAAAAACTCTTTCATGCTGGTTCGTCATTCCAGTTTTATTATAATAGCATATTTAACACTCCTTTAAGTACTTAACAATAGTATGCTAAAGATTTTCTATGTCTAAACTTCGCGCACATATATCGCAATGCAGTTATTTAGGAATTCAGAAGCATAATGCAGAGAAGAGTAGGCAAATATAGCTACTGAAAAAAACTATGGTATGGAAAAAGAATTAGCTGGTTGAAGTGGCAGTGGGCCGGCCATATAGCTCGCAGAACCGACAACCGTTGGGGAACAAAGGTTCCCGAGTGGCGACCACGAACCGGACGACGCAGAGTTGGAAGGCCCACCACCCGATGGACCGACAACATTGTGAAGGTTGCGGGAAGAAGGTGGATGGAAAAGGCTCAAGACCGTTCGTCATGGCACTCTTTGGGGGAGGCCTATGTTCAGCAGTGGACTTCAGCAGGCTGATGATGATGAATATGGGAACAGAGCTATTGAACCTGAGCAGTACTCACCAATTAGGTTCAAAATGAGTGACGATATAAAAACTGAGATCCCATCAGTCTGTGTTCCCCGCAGGCTCTATCTAGTGCCTCGCTAATTGTGCTGTATAATAAAGCTATAACAAAGCGATAATCGAGCTATTTTTCCACTAGAAGTGCGCGCTAATGTGTACTGCATTTACATTTTGTGGGCCTTATTACATCCATTCTAGATGATTTGTACCGCGTCCGGTGGAAGTTTTTACTCACAGGATATTGTACTGCCTGGGACATGTTTATAAAAGGTGATTCATAACATGTATATCCCGAAATGGGGCTATTCTATCAATATTGAAAATGAAATATGAAAATGTATTTATTTACCTACTGCAAAAAACCATACAGAATAACATAACTTAATTAATGCTACATTTATGAGGTAATTTCCAGACAACTTAAACTTATGGTGGAAGTATCAGTATTCAGTATTCATTTATTACATACATTTTTTGTACATGTCACATTAACAAAAAACAGTATACATTGTATACAGAGTTGTATAGCATTAATAAATATTATATAATTGGAAACCAAAATTATGTCAAATAATTATAAATGTCATTATTACAAAATAGATATATTCAAAATTAATTAAATCACTACCCTAAGACCGGTGAACTCATCGAACGAGTAGAACGTCTGCTCGACGAGCCAGCGCTTTAACCTGAACCTGAAGATTGGTAGGCTAGGAGCCTCCGTGACCCCTTTAGGGAGATGGTTAAAAACCGTGGGACCCATCACATGAGTGAGTTTGTCAGACTTCGCCAACCTGCGCAAAGTCTCCGACAGTTGGCCCGCGCGACGCGTGCTGTACCTGTGGGTGTCACCGAGCTTACTGAAGGCCTCCGGGTTCGTTTTCACGAACACGGCGACCTGAAAAATTACCAGGGAGGGCAACGTGAGAATTCCCAATTCCTTGAAGTACGGGCAGGCAGACGTTGTCTAGTGGTTTCCTCACTAGGCTAAGCCTGTATCGAGGAAACCAAACTACGAGAAAATCAAAGCAAGCTAAAGACATGGTCAATATGTATAGAGCTGACTAAGCCGCGGTTTTTCTCACGATGTTTTCCTTCACTGTTTTGAGCAAGTTATACGGAAAGAGCTGTAGGTATACAAGGGTTTTGAGGATCAAGTTTTTTTCCCTCACACTGGTTCTTGAAAAATAAGATACAATGGCAAGCAGCTACTGCTTCACACACGTGACTGAATCAGTCACGTGTCTGGTCATTTGACATTTCACAGCCGAGCGATCATATCTGACTGCTTACTTGCCTACTGTCGGAACCAATAAAGTATCAGTGATACCTACACCTAATAAAATAGAAAAAAAACTATGAATTCACTATTGTGTGAATTTTACGCAGCGAAGTGGCGTAGAGGGTCTACGAGATGTTCTTACAAAAAGCAAAATTAATCGAGTTTTACATCCAATTGCTATGGCTTTTAAAAATGTATGAAATAGAATAGAAAGAAATAATTTAAAATTTAAAAAAATTGTGAATTGGTGCCATATATGTACCTACCATAAAAAAACCTGAAAGATTTTTTCCAAGATAATGTATTCACGCGACTGCGGTGGCGTGACGGGCACTGCTTGGCTGAAACGCTAGAGTTGTGGGTTCGATTGCCATGGTGGTGGGACTTAAAAATATTTGTTCTGCTGTGGTACAATGGGACTTGTAGATTCTGATAAAAGAGAATTCTAGTCATAGGTATTTATTTACTAATAGAAAGAAAGAAGAAGAAAGAAAATACTTTTATTCGTAGCATTAACCTTAATATTACCCAACACCTTATGGATTAAACTATACAAACTAAGACTAAGAAAGAGAAAGAAAGAAAACTTAAATGGTACGAAAAGGCGTCCGACTCAGCATTATGTTGTGATAGCCATTGAACATGGCCATCACAACGCTGATCTTCCGTCGGAACCAGAAACCAAACACGTCACGTACACTAACACGATACTATAATGGAATAATGTAGTCGATTCTATGTATACGAGTAAATGCGAAACTTGAATCCTTGAAAAATGTAAATTTTCAGTAAAATGTAACATTCTCAAACAAACACAATTGCTTCCATCCACTCGAAACACACGTACACCCTCGGTGGTAACTTTAAACTTACCTAGTTTTTATAGGTCAGCGCGGGAGGGTGCTGCGCGCAAACATTTTAACTCGACAAACAGTTGGAGTGGCAAGTGGTGACCTGCAAACATCGACTGTGCGCTAACAGGTTTATAGATGGGGCTTTTGTTTAGTCGCTCTGGGATATCGAACTATTTACTATAACATTAAAGATGCGAAATTAACTATGTCACTCTATCTGTTAGTTACCTCTTTACGACTTGCTGAACTAATTATGATTAAATGGATGGAGGTAGCTTAGACCCTGAAGCATGTGTTGTGGTACCTACCATGGTCGGTACTCGTGGTTTCTGATACCCACGACACAGGGAATCCTAGTAAGGGGTCAGGAATTTGTATGTGACTTATTTATTTATCAAAATAGTGCTGACACTCTTTTATTTGAATGGCAATAATACATTACAGGTGGTGAAAGGTAGGGAACCTATCTCCTCCAATATGAATATTACCTACGAAGTAGTAAGTGCTTTACGCATGTTCAAAATAAAAATATTCCTTCACATGTTAGTGCAGATCCCATTAGAATAATCCAGTGGGGAAATAATTCTAAATTTTCACCTACAGACAAGATCAAAGAGCCGGATACATTCATATAGCTGCCACACAGACAGTCAAACTAAAACACATTCAGTGTCACACGGTGTCGGAAACAGGTGATGGTAAATTACTATTAGTTAACCTTGTGAACGAAATTCTGTCGCACATCTAATTGGAATAAATCAACGTTTTAAATAATTTATTTTTTGAAACTTTTATTTGACAGGTAACTAATAAATATATCAAGATCTTGGAATAAGTTAATTCGTTAGATGGTGGAACAAATATTTTGCTTTTCAAATTTTTTATTCAATTCATTTTATTTGTATATTTTAGAGCAAGTTTTTATTTAAAAGTATTATTTTTAAACAAGTTTTGCATACTGCGTCATTTTTTGGAACAAGTATTTATATCTAACCCGCGACTTCTTTCGCATTCATAATAATTTTCACCCCCTACTTTGCCCCCTCAGGGATCATTTTACAAAAATACTGAAACACGTATATCTTACCAAAAGCCTAAAACATAATTTATAGATCCCTAACTTGAGGAATTATGGATTGGCCATACAAACTTTCAACCCCTACTTCAAGATTATTTTTCGAGAAAAGGTACCAACCCCTCTATCTCCTTGCTAAATTTCATTACGATCCGTTCAGCAGTTTAGTCGAGGTAACAAACAAACAAGACAGAGTTATTTTCGCATTTATTATGTTAGTATGGATAAGGATGGATTACTAAGAAGTATTTTACAGAGATAGCAAGTTGCGTTTTGAGTGATTCAGAACAAAATGTGTGGATGCTATGATTATAAAGCGATCTCTATAAAAAGGCACGGACATACAGCTCGGAATGTAATAACGGGAGGTCCCCACCCGTAGCCTGCGGCAGGGGAGTCCGCCTTGAAGTGAACAGCTAGAGCTCTATTGGTGACGAGTTTTTATGAGGTACGGTTTTCCTGTATGAAGGTATTTGTAAGAGTACTGAATAGATCGGTACTATCGGACTACTTTTCCTTTCGGAATATTTCTTGAACAGCGGCTTTTCTAAACATAACTACTATAAAAGGAAAGTGTATATTTATTTATCCTAAAAGAGACGTTTCATCAATATATGGAGCCTGGGCCTGCACTGTGTACACTACTGTAAAATATGGCTAAGCAATAAAGTAAACGTATTTAATTGGTTATTTTATTTAAATTGACTTCGTTATAAGGGTACATTAAGATTTTATTCGACAAAGAGAGCAACACACAGCGCTACAAAAATATGGCGGATGGACGTGCGTGAAATGTCATTTTAACAACCTACATTCATCTGACAAAACAAAAACATCAAAACAAACAACATGACAGAAAAATATGTCATGTCAAACGCCAATTATAAACCAACATGGCGGCCTTCAAATAGTGTTCATATAGTAAAAAACTTACCAGAAGAACTATTCTTGTACCATCGCATTTGTCTTCAAATTAATAAAATGTTATTTTTCTTGTAATTTCCTATTTTTTCCTAATGTTTCTATGTAGTGTACATGGACCAGGCCCAGAATTAAATGGCTCCTTTAGGTTTCTAGGTCTTGTTTCTAGGTTGCCACCCATGTTACGTTTAGAAACCCCAGTTTTAATAATTATATTTACCTACTTAAATCGATTGAGTATTTTTTTCGAACAACAGGATTTTTTTAAATCCGTGCAGTGTCCAACCACGTTGTTACTTAGTAATACAGGAAACCGAACAAAATGTTTTTTTTTAACAGTAATTATCATAATTAACTCGAATGGTTTTCACCCACGTCGGTCGGCGCCACTGAGGTGTTTCTGTCAAATTAACTAAACGTAGAACACGCAAGTAGGTCACGACATAAAATATTTACTTTTTACGCATAGTTAAAGATAATTTGTGAAAATTATTGCGGTTATTTTCAAGTATCCGGAACCCATTTTTTCTTACGTCAGACTCGTAGGTACGCAATGACTATTTGTGAGATCGATAATTTTCTTACTGTAGACAACGAAAAAATTTGGTTTTTTCTTGTAGTGTTTCTGACAGGTTATGTCGTCCGGGATACACTGATGTGCTATTTTATCTAGGTACACAAATTAACATCCATAGGAGGCTTAATCAGATGTACCTAAGAACCTGTCGTTCAAGTGGTGATTGATTGACTGATGAGGATGAATGGTACCTATGCAGATATCATGCCAACAGTCATTTGTCAATCATAACTCATTGGAATTGGCTGACGTCTGCATGATTATCTGAACCTCCAACCAGTCACACCCAAAAGAGTCACACTGTTCCTCGTCGCAATTTTTTTCCAGGAGATGTTTCACATCCAGTTTGTGGGAGAGTGAAAATCATCGCATACATTGAAATAGGTTTATAACATGAAAACATTTCTAGTCTTTCATGCATTATAGAATAGAATAGAATATGTATTTATAGTATAGAATATGTATTTATTTCTCTCAACAAAGGTTAACAGTAATGGATGGGATACAGCAGAATATAAGTATTGTAGGTAGTTAAGTTAACCTGTTTTGTGAGAGACCGATGCCTGAAATAGGTTTAGAAAACCTGTGCTACAGGACACCGGGCCCCCTGCCGCTGGTCAACTTAGGTACCAAACAGTGTAATATAACTAACATTAGTCTTAACTATGCTAGACTAGGTACCTATAATTATATAAATTTAGATTTAGGACGTGTTGTAGTGTAAAGTAGATAAGTTTTGTAGGTATAGGCAGGAAGTTGAATATGGATGTATGTTTGTGTAGGTTTGTAATTATTAAATAGTAATGTGTGTGTGTGTGTGAGGTAAGGTGTTTTGTGAGCTCTCCTGGTATCGGTCTCTTAAAAGCCCGGTATCGCAGAAGCGCATACGTGAGTAGATGTAGTGAGTGTGATTAAGTAAATATGCATATTTGTGGTTTTGAACGAAAACTTGTAGGATTGATTAAAAATGAAATAAATAAAAAGCATTTGTTTCAGGTTATTTAGAGGGGATAAGTAGGTTTTCGGTTTGGTCATAAGACAGGGTTTTAAGCCATTGACTGACAGTTTTTTTACATTTGGCTTTTGTGAGTGGGTAGATAGAAAGCGATTTATTTAATTTGTTGTACAGGTACGGTCCAAAAAAGCAGAAAAAATTGTTTGTGAGCTTCGTTCGATATTTGTTAGACCGACAGACATTTCCCCTTCTACGCTTTTCCCAGTGCAATAGTTGATCAAATTCCAGAACCGAGTGCATCTTGAGAATGGCTTGAAGTATGAATGATTGTCTAACTGTTAGAACACCCAATTTCAAATATACGTCCGTGGTAGGGTGGCGCCAGGGAAGACCAGCACCCACCTTCAGGATGGCTCTTTGTGCCCTCTCCAAGTTGATTAAATGTGTTTTTGCTGCACCGCCCCATGAGGTAATGCAGTAATCGATAATGGATTGGCAGAGGGCAAAATAGACAATTTTTATTGTTGTAGGGTCAGCTACATTTTTCAGAAGTTTGAATATGTAAATGAGTTTACGAAGCCGGGTGACAAAAATATCAATATGAGGTTTGAAGGTTAGCGTTTGGTCAATGGTGACACCTAAGTACTTTATGCTTTCAACTCTCTCTAGTACGGTACAAGAACAGGTATTGGGTCTCAGTTTGCAGGTGTGGGCAGTGATGGTAAGTGCAGTAGAAGGAAGAAAGTCAGATCTGTGAGCAAACGAAATGTACTTAGTTTTTGATACATTGAGTGTTAAGATGTTGTTCTTGAGCCAGAAGCAAACCTCACCCAAGCCCTGCTCCGCAAGATCAAAAACTTCATCCCATGTATCCCCACTGAAAAACAGGACAGTGTCGTCCGCGAACGTAAGTACTGTACCCTTGTGTAGTCGCATGTTACAGAGGTCGTTTATATAGGCGAGAAAAAGCGTGGGGCCGAGGATACTCCCTTGGGGGACTCCGTACCCGATGTCGTGTTCGTCACTCAGCCATTGGTCAATTTTCACGCGCTGCTTTCTGCCACACAGGTAGTCTCGAAAGAGGTCAAGGGGAAGGGATTATAAGTAGGAATAAACCAGACGATTTTCAAAGAAATATAACATCGGTAATAGTAGGTCCCTCCATTTCCACATGGATGTCGTAAGAGGCGACTAAGGGAAAAGGCCAGGGGATGGGCAGCAGCGTTCCCTATTAACAGCAATAGCTTTATCTGCGCTCGCCAACCCTCATGCCCAGCGTGGTGAGTATGGGCAAATAAATAAATAAATAAATATTCCGGACATATCACACATTGTCAACTGATCCCAAACTAGGCATTGCCTGTACTATGGGTACCAGAGACTGATATACATAATAGATATATATTTAACACCCAGACACAGAACAAACATCTGTGTTAGTCACAAATGTTTGTCCAGTGCGGGAATCGAACCCGCGACCTCTAGCGCAGTAGGCAGAGTTACTGCCAACTAAGCTATCAGGCCAGTCAAATGCCCCCAAATGTTTTTTTTTTTGGAAATCGGCTTATATTCTGGACGTCCTAAAGGCTGAAATGATGATGATGATGAACATAGGTGCCTAACTTTTCAAAAGAAAACTAACTAAAACTAAAAAAAACTTGCTTTATCTAGGAGGCTGGTGGATGAGACCAATGACCGAAGGGCTGGTGCTTACCTCGGACAAAGGATCAGTATAGCGATCCAACGAGGTAACGTCGCCAGCCTTTTGGGCACGCTGCCTGTGGTTGGTGATCTGAACTCTGTTTTCTACTTGTAGTCGTAGTCGTAAAAAACAGAGTTCATTTCTAGTATAATATTATTTTAGTTTAATTTAAAACTGTTATTATTATTATTTTTCTGTTACTTATAAAGAAAACTGTTCAGAGAAAAAGAAATAGAAAAAACATAGGTTGGATACATTCGAAGCAGAATAAATATACAGGCTGGTAATACAAGCAAAGAGCGATAATCTGTGGAGCGCCGCGGGCGCGTGATTAGCCACCCTGAGAGCCTTTTAAAAGCCTTAAAAGGTACTGATGTGGGCAAAGAGTAGGTATGTTTTGTATAGATAGGACACGCAACGAGAACCTCTGAATAAGAAAACAGTAGTTAAGTTTTACCTAAATTATGATTGGTACTTCATCGCTTCATTCTTCATATATAGTATGATTAACATGTAGTATCCTTTAGTTTACAGGCAACTTTGCACAATTTTAGAGAGAATTTACTCGATTTAAAACATCAAAACTTTATCGATATGCCATCCCTAGCCCGTGCGCATCGACTTTACCTCATTCCTTTTTTGTGCACGGCAACGAGCGCACACGTTTACGCAAAAATGCCGAAACGCAGTGCCCAAGACAAACTAGTGCATTACCATCGGAAAATAAAGAAATTGGAAGAAAAAGTGAAGAAAAAACGTCGTATGGTACGCCCTTTGGATTCGTCAGATGACGAAAACCTTGAAGGTAAGTTTGCGAGATCCAACTTAGTACCTATGTTTATGAATGCAATACATCGGGATTGACTGCGAGTCAATTGCGATAACGCGGTTAGCTGCGAGCTACCCGCGATAAACTTATGCAGAAAATTACGTGTAATCTAATTGATTTCACGTTTATCTGTTCATTTTTGTCTGCGAGACAATACCTATGTTTATGAATGCAATACATCGGGATTGACTGCGAGTCAATTGCGATAACACGGTTAGCTGCGAGCTACCCGCGATAAACTTATGCAGAAAATTACGTGTAATCTAATTGATTTCACGTTTATCTGTTCATTTTTGTCTGCAAGACAATACCTATGTTTATGAATGCAATACATCGGGATTGACTGCGAGTCAATTGCGATAGCACGGTTAGCTGCGAGCTACCCGCGATAAACTTATGCAGAAAATTACGTGTAATCTAATTGATTTCACGTTTATCTGTTCATTTTTGTCTGCGAGACAATAACTTTTTGCATTATTTCGAATTACCCTCAATAATAATTTATATTATTATTGATAACCGAAATGAAATTTATACCATGATTATTTATTTTTAGATCTGTCAAATGGAAAACCACAGTTCCATGAGCCACAAACCGCCATGTCGGAAAACGAACTGAATGAGCACCAATCACAACCGCCATTACCACAAGCACCGCCTGACCCAGATGAAGTGCAAGACACCATAGTAGCCTCGGCAGAGGCCTCATCAGAACCAAGCCTAGACCCAGAACTATTGGCAGCTCTCGGTGCGTCCACGACGGATACTCCTGATTTCGGCGAGCCCATCCATGACAGCTTGGCCAATATATGGCTTCCATTATTGAGGAGAGGATTGACTAGGGAGGAAAAAGGCAATCTTATGAAGGAATACAGAATTCCATCGAATTGCAAATTATTGCAAGCGCCTAAGCTTAACGCCGAAATTTCAGCCGCAGTATCGGAGATTGTTCGAAATCGAGACAAAAAACTTGATGGTTTTCAACAAGCTCTCGGCGCGGGTATCTCCGCAATAAATCGAGCTATGGATACATTGCTGCAAACCCAGGATAAAGTTCGGGCCATAAAGTCCCTCAGTGACGGATGCCGCCTCTTGACGGATTTACACTATTCATTTTCTTGTGATAGAAAAAAGCTGATCACGCCGAGCCTAGAACATAATTTTTTACACATGATCCAGGATACCGAGCGAGACGAAACGCTCTTCGGAAATTCACTTGCTGATAAAATCAAAGCTAGTAAGGCAATCGAAAAACAAGGCCTTCAAATCCGAAAAGTAGCCGCTCAGAAGATCGCCACTCCCAACCAGGAGACATCGATCACTCGTCCTATCCATCAGGGAAATTGGAACGGACCTCCTCGATACCCGTCATTCAGGGGGGGGCGGGGAGGTCAGCGGAAACCTGCACCAGCAGCACGCAGGCCGTATCCCCCGTCGATGACGAACCAAACGTCAGCGAAGAACTTCAACCAGGCCAAGCCTCGTGCCAACGCGCAGCAATAACGCAGGTACACGCAGGCAGACTAACATTTAATTATAACTGTTGGTTTAATATTACTAGTTATAGTGTAATCTATACAATCCCATTTTGTAAAATGTGACTCAATCTGTAGTGCCACGTTCTACGTTCACACGTGATGATAGCCTAGAAATTTACTAACGCTATTCAAAAATTATTCTATTGCAATCCGAGTCATGACCAGCATATTTAAAAAAAAAAAAAAAAAAAAGTTGGATTCATACTAAACTTGAAGCCTCTAAATAAATTCATACTATCAAGTACACATTTTAAAGTGGAGGATTAAGTAGAACAGCGACTAAACTTGTTCCACAGCAGTAGCAGCGGCCCCTATTTTCACAAAGCTAACTCTATCTGCGCTCGCCAACCCGCTTGCCCAGCGTGGTCTATGGGCAATTTACGAAGTCAATCCAGAAATTGGTGGTGAAGGCCGATATTCAGCTGTGGACTTCAAACTGCTGGAATGATGATTATGATGAGTTATCATTGTCATTTTCTTCGGAAAAGCGCAACAATATTAGCCAATTAGTATAAAGTTCTCACGCCTACCAAGGTGTATCATTTGCGAATTCGCTAAATTAATTGGTGTTCTTGCTCTGCCACATAATATGGTTTTTTGTACACTAAACTATTAGAATGTCACAATTTTTTGCTTTACAAAAATAACTATTTAGAACTGTTAACCGTCTTTTTAGGATTAATGAGTTTTCTCACTAACGAATCTAACTGGGTAATATTGTTTAGAGTCGATAATAACGTACACAGTGTGCTACACACATCCACATATAAGTAAATAGGATTTCCCCATCTAAACAACTTGGTTATTGGCTTCATACGTGAATACCAAAGAAAACTGCGCGGACGCAGAATCTAGAAAGATCGACCCAGATGATCTCTCCTTTCAATTACACAATTAGGTTATCTAGAGATTGATTTATTTGCCTCTCGTAGCAATGCCAAATGTAACATTTTCATTTTTTGATAACCAGACCGTTTTGACCGTCATATATATACCCGTGGTTTCCCTTCCTGCATAATATAAGGGTACCCATCTAAGATATCTACATTTCTAATTTCAGGGAGCATCACCCGCTGAATGCGAACCTTACCCTGGGTGCCGCGAAGCTCTGCGGTCGGCGTTCATGCGCCGCGGCTCCCCGCCCCAAGCGCTTGACCTAATGATCGCGTCGCTGTCCGATAACACGCTCAAGCAGTACAGCGTTACCTTGAAGCTTTGGTGGCAGTTTTGTATGGAAAATAATAGAAACGTATTTGATTTTTCAATTACATCAGTTCTTAACTTCTTAACGGAGCAGTTTGGTAAAGGATGCTCGTATGGCTCTCTTAATAGTCACCGCTCAGCATTGTCGCTATTTTTAGGTGATACGATTGGTACAGACGATCGTATTAGACGACTCCTCAAAGGAGCCTATAAACTTAAACCTAATCGTCCCAAGTATACTTCTACTTGGGATCCCCAAGTCGTCCTAAATTTTGTGTCGAATTGGCATCCAAATTTAGAAATAAGTATCGAAAAGATCACTAAAAAATTAGCAATTTTACTAGCATTATGCACAGCGCATAGGGTTCAAACACTTTCTCTCATAAAATTAGAAAATATAACAATAACACAGACCGGTATTAAGATAGCCATATCGGACATAATAAAAACCTCTGCTCCCGGCCGAGAACAGCCGGTGCTGTTTTTACCGTATTTTCGGGAAAACATTAACATTTGTCCCGCTTCAGTCCTCAAGGATTATATTTTTGTAACAAAAAATTTGAGAACCTCGAACGCGGGTAACCTATTATTGACCACAAAACGGCCACACAGAGCTGCAACGGCTCAGTCCATCAGCCGTTGGATAAAGCAGGTGTTGTCTGAGAGCGGCGTGGACACGCGCACGTTCAGCGCGCACAGCACGCGGCACGCGGCCACGTCCGCCGCGAGCTCCGCGGGACTCAGCGTAGACACGATTAGGAAGACTGCCGGCTGGACCGGCACGTCCACAGCTTTTGCCCGTTTTTATAACAGGCCTATTCTAGACTCGGATGAAAGCGACTTTGCTAGAGCAGTCGTCTTCTCTTCTAATTGATTAAAATTAAATCAAACTTAGATTATTATTTGCAAATATATGTTTTTTAGTTAAGATAAATCGATCTTATGTAAATTATGCTTTATTAAATTTCGTTGATTACGGAAAATAAACACTCTTTATGTTATACAAATATTTTTATTATTTGATACCTATGAAGAACATTTTGTCTGGAGTAAAACAAACCTTCCATCTCTGAATATCTACATGTTAATCATACTATATATGAAGAATGAAGCGATGAAGTACCAATAGATGATCAAATGAACTTCAGTGAAGTTCGATCACTATTGTATGAATCGCTTCATTCGAATATATAGTCAATTACCCAACCCACCCGTATTTTATAACACAGATACTTTGTGTTTTAAAATAAATCCCATAATAGGAAGCTTTGTTTCCAAAATCTCTGAAAGAATGAGGTAAAGTCGATGCGCACGGGCTAGGGATGGCATATCGATAAAGTTTTGATGTTTTAAATCGAGTAAATTCTCTCTAAAATTGTGCAAAGTTGCCTGTAAACTAAAGGATACTACATGTTAATCATACTATATATTCGAATGAAGCGATTCATACAATAGTGATCGAACTTCACTGAAGTTCATTTGATCATCTATTATACATGATAGCGGACTGAACTGGGGCCCAATTCTACTAATTCAATGGTTTCAAAATGACAATGGTTCAATGGCAAAATGGCCACTTTTGACACTTTTGGTATTCTGCTATCACAGTCGAATATCAATGGCAGTCATTGTGAAACCAATGGACCAATGAAATCAAAGAAATGAAGGTGGTGACAATCGTAACTGAATGATAATGTTATGATGTTGTTATCTTAATAAATAAATAAATAATAATATTAAAAGCCTTAAAAGGTACTGATGTGGGCAAAGAGTAGGTATGTTTTGTATAGATAGGACACGCAACGAGAACCTCTGAATAAGAAAACAGTAGTTAAGTTTTACCTAAATTATGATTATACATGATAGCAGACCGTACCGGGGCCCAATTCTACTAATTCAATGGCTTCAAAATGACAATGGTTCAATGGCAAAATGGCCACTTTTGACACTTTTGGTATTCTGCTATCACAGTCGTGTATCAATGGCAGTCATTGTGAAACCAATGGACCAATGAAATCAAAGAATGAAGGTGACAATCGTAACTGAATGATAATGTTATGATGTTGTTATCTTAATAAATAAATAAATAATAATAATAATAAATAATAATAATAATGGTGTGATCATTATCATGCGATTATCATTTTCAAGTCATCGAATTAGTAGAATTGGGGGCCTGGTTTTCGAAAAATACTATTGTAAATGGTGAATGCAGTTTCTTACACCTGTGGCAGATTGGTTTCAAATTTAGCTCTTCTTATTTCAGAAAGTGAAAAAAAAATCAAAGAAGAAATCATCAATATTTCAACCGTAAGAAGTCTAATGCTGAGTATAGTCACTTCTGTTCAATAGCCTTTGTCTTTGACTAGATAGACACGGGCGCAGCTCATTACGCGTGTACAATGAATGAATGCTCCGGCACGGAATGACACTATACAGGATGCTTTGAGATGCGCTACACCCTTTGAAACAACCTGTATACAAGAAACGTGTATTTTGAGTCTGTTTGCATATTTTTAATTTGAGACATTAACGTAAAAAGAACAGAAGTTGTATCTAATTGGTGGATGAGTTTAGTATCAATAAAAAAACAAAAATAGCCCTTATATCTAGTATATTCTGGTATAATATAAGAATTCCTAAAAAATACTTGTTAAATTAATTTTTAAAATTCACCTTCATTTAATCTTCAGTTGAATATTCAAAGAACTACCAGCTTTAACCCGAGATTACCAACTGACCACCCGCATACCGAAAAACCTTCCTTAATCCTTTCTAATTTCAATTTTAAATCTTTTGATCAACATCCGTCGACCTCCATCAACCATTTTATTGAAAACCGGAGGTCCAATTAACGGACACCCTGTATGTAATAAAGAGCACCCTGTATGGTTAATAAAGGCACGTTTAGCTCTTTCATTACACTATGTATAATGGGGCGTACAAATATTTTTAATCCTGTGTCTCATACATCTTCTGATGTTCATTTTGCTGGACTTTACCGGCGAAATATTTTTCAACCCTTCTTACAGTAAAAACCACTTTACCTTCTCTAACATACCGTCTATTTCACCTTGTAACTTTATCAGAGATATTTTCTTAGCGGTTAACCAATTTCAACTCTGAATTTGGGCAGATATGGTTTAATTTTCGGTGCGGTGTGTGAAGGTATCCATCAAAAGGCCCTGAATACGTTGGGTTATGACGGTTTTCTTTTTTGAGTCGTGGTTATTGCTTCGGTTTGATGTCCTTCGGTTATGCGGCAGGTAGAGGAACGAAAAAATATGTTGATGAAAGGTTTTTTAAACTGATGCCTTCTCAATGTACCTATACTACCTATTGGCACTAAATTACTTATGTAAAAGATGTTGTAGGCAAGGAATCTGCTTGTTAAATCAAGATAGGTAACTTACCCTGTGTTACTTTAAATCAAATTAACTTTTATGTCAAAAACGTAGGTTTTTATATTATTTTCAAAAAATACTTTCTATCTTAACAATACAAAAAGCGCAATCGAAGACCTCGGTGGCGTAGCAGGCGCATGTTCGTCTGAGAACAAAGGGGTGTGGGTTCCGATTCCCGCTGCGGGACAAAAGTTTGCATGAACTTCAAATATTTGTTCACGGTCTGGGTGTTGTACTCATAGTTTATGATTAGAATTAGAATTAGAATTATTTATTTCAGTTAAAACAGCAAGCTTACAGTATATACCAAAGTGCCTACTGTCTAAAATTAAAACTTAAAAATACTCTTAGCGAATTAAATATTATACTTTTATCATTAAAGATGTCGACATGATGCCCACGACACAGGGAATTAATTGCGGGAAATTGTTGGTATTTGTTTTTAATTAAACACACAAGTAATCATTAAGTACCACTTGCTTTATTATGAAGTTTCTCTCTCAAAATATTTATTCAAAATTAAATAGAAACTGTGCTAAAATTTCGAAATCAATTTACAACATTTATGCTTCTTGATCGAGGCTATATATTCGAGCCGTTTGGGGTAGAGACATTAGGCCCATGAGGATCAGGGGCACACAAAATTTACAAGGACCTGGCGGGGAGACTTTGGAGTATACGCGTGACCAGAATGCTGGCTTTTACTTCGGTCAGCGAATAAGCATTGCCATACAACGTGGCAATGCCGCCAGTATTTTGGGCACGCTACCATCTGGTGGCGACAGGGATCGACTGGATTTTTTCTGACGACTACTCATAAAATTTCAGTCACGTTTTTTTTAGTCGTTAGTTATATAGTTATTTAGATTAGGTTAGTATATTTAGGTTTATTTCTAAATTTGTTATATGTCTTTAGTTGAATAAAAATTTACAACATTATTGGTATATGAGAAACTATTACAAAAGCATTTATTCCTGTTATTGAATTGACTCAAACCATTAAGACTGACTATCTTGCGCCCGCAGCTTCACTTGCGTAGTAGGTACCTAGATTAAAAGTAGCTTATATGCTATTCTAGATAAAGTACTCTATTTATTCCAAGTTTCATCGAAATGGGTGAGCCGTGAGTAGGTACATCAATCCAAATATTCTCACTAACTTTCCCATTTATATTACAAGCTTCCGCCGGAGGCTTCGCTTGCGTGGTGCCTACGAAGATTAAATGTGCTTTTTAAGACTATAATATAAAATTTCATCCAGATCCCTTCAGCCGTTCTGGTGTGATTGAGTAACAAACATTCATCCATCAAAACTTTCACATTTATATTGGTAGTAAGATAAGAGTAGGATATAATATGTCTGTCTACTCAATGTAACAAAAATTGAAACATAAATGCATCAAGATTTAAACAAACAGAATCATTCAATGAAATATCAGAACAATAACGGTAAAATAAATTGCTTTCAGAAACAATATGAAACGGCGTTTCAAAGTTCAAACTCACGTTCATTTGTCACAGTTTCCTCTCGCTGGTCCGGCCCAAAACAACCCAACTCTCGCCACATCCCAAATAAAAACCAACCTTAATATCAACGATTTAAATTCCAAAATCTAGTGTCAGTGTTTTGGAGATAGATTGAGCGTGTAAAAAAGTGTGTCAGTAAGGCGCAGCACACACGATATGCCACGTGACGCGATAGTCACAATTAGGCTCGCTATTCACTCGCGTCTTGCGAACGGACGGACGGGCGCGTGGCGAGCGTAGCGGCCTACGTTTCCGCACTCTACGCTTCACCGGTAATGAATTGGATGCAATAATTGTTTGAATTGAACTATTTTAGTGAGATGACTTTGAATAGACTTGATTTGGGATTCGTTTTGTATGTAGTCTTGACGAGATCAAAAGGTGCGAGCGGTTGTAAATTGAAGGGTCCTTTATGATTACAGAGTCGAGGATTTTGATTGAATACTTTTGTTAAATTACTCTACAATCAAAAATACTATTGAATACAAATAATGATTACTCAGGGTTCAAAAATACAAAATGTTAGTTTTATTTGATTGTAAGGAACAATATCGAAGCTAAAAATATTAGTAGGTATACCTATCGTAGTATTAGTCAAATTTCATAAAAGTTATCATTAGGTATGTACGCGAAGTTAGCATAACAACAAAAGATCAAACTAACTGTATCAGTTTACATACAAGCATGTCCGTCTAATTCCATCCCACTAATAATGAAGATGCAAAATGTCAAATGGACAAAGAGTCATAGCACAAACCTTGGCAACAACAGGGCTGACGTCCTGGCAAAAGAAGGAGCAAAACTTGTTCCTACAGAAGCGGACAAGAGCCTATTAAATCCACCAACGGCGGAAATCAAAAACAGACTGAGAGAACACTTTGAAAAAGAGCACCAGAAGCTCTGGGAAAGCAGAAAGGACTGTAAGCAGGCGAAAGTCATGCTCCCGGGCCCAGACAAGAAGTCCACCAACACCATTATAAAGATGAAACGCGAGGACCATAATGTTGGTGGACATCATTACAGGTCACTGTGAATAAAACCATCACCTGTACAAGACAGGGGCTACTGACTATCGGGGCTGCCTACAGGGAGAAGAAACAGTAGAGCACGTAATTTTGCACTGTACAGCCACGGAAGAGGCCAGGGCCACATCGGGTCTGCGGGCCGTGATCGGAAGCGGCTCCCAGACACCACCGCATACAGTGATACTGAGAGAATGTTACCAACGACCCAAAGTCCTGCTTCGCTATTTTAAGGAGCTGGGCTGGCTGGGGTAGTGTTAGCATAGGAGGACAATGCACAAAACACCCCACAGCGGGAAGTCAGTGCAGGTCTAACCACCCCCGATTAGAATTAGAATTAGATGCAAAAGTTTGTAAAGACTTGAAGATGTGATTATGTGAGGATGTTTGTTACTCTCACTCGCCGCAACCACTGAACAGTTGGAATTAAATTAAGCATTTATGTAGTAAATAAGTATATAAGGATACCACGCGAGTGAAATCGCGGAGGAAAGCTAGTAATTAAAATTAAAAAATTACCTACTGCTTTATATTCCACACGTGCAATAAAATATGGTGAACGAAGGTCAGTGACATAGCTCTCAGAATTAGCAAGTTGAAGTGGCAATGGGCAGGCCATATAGCTCGCAGAACCGATAACCGTTGGGGAGTAAAGGTTCTCGAATGGCGACCACAAACCGGGCGACGCAGTGTTGGAAGGCCCCCCACCCGATGGACTGATGACATTGTAAAGGTTGCGGGAAGTCGGTGGATGGAAAGGGCTCAAGACCGTTCGTCGTGGAACTATTTGGGGGAGGCCTATGTCCAGCAGTGGACTTCTACAGGTTGTTGATGAATAAAATATGGCACGTGTAGAATAATATTGTTGAGTATGAAAATTGGAATGTAGTTTATATCATAAACCGTTGACGCGCAGAAGTTTGATGTCAATGCATAACAGATCTCATGGGAACCTTGCCAAGCGGAAGCAATGTCATCGTCGGTCGAGAAACACGTAAATAACACTAATTATTATAAACAGCGTCATGTATTACATAAAAACAAATACATGATAAAATAGGGCTTTACGTGCGATTGCGCGGAATGAAAATATTCTTTTGCAAAAACAAATCTATACGTAGGTAATGACGCGAGCTCGCTATGAATCTATGAAACGTCTTTACTTATTTAGAGAAAATAGTGTAAGTCTGTCTGTAATATTGCTAAACATTCTACGGATAACATTTCTATTCGGAGAAAGGCATTTTCTCAAATTACTTTTCGATATCGTTTTTGAAACGAATCCCCGTACCTTAAGTGGAATTTTTCATTTCCCTCACTCAGACTGACATGAATTTTTTTTTTATTCCCCTCACGACGGTTAAGAATACCAACGTGATTGTGTTATTACCTACCTAACTTACACCAATCAATAATCTAATAGTAACACTTATAATAAAGTTTATGCAAAGTACGTCCGATGCAAAAAAAATCGGCTACAAAATATTTAATCTGAACGAAGATATTTAGTAAGAAGGACCGCAGGCAAACGCTAGTCATGTATAAATTATCATGTATGTATGAACGACACGCGCTATTAGGGAACGTGTATGGGAGGCATAATAATAAATATTCATCAGGTTTTGTGTTAATGCCTATAAAAACAGATGGAGTGGGGTGACGGGCTCTTATTGAGACCGGCCGGTATTTAAGTGTAGAATAAATATTACCTACTTGCATCAAATTGTTGAAAGTATCTATCTTTAGGAGGAGGTAGGGCACAGCAAGATTTTCTCGTTCTGAATCGGAGCAGCCCGCCTGGTGAGGTACCTCTGCCTTACAGAAGATCGCAGCCAAATAACATTATTTGTTTCAAATAGTGTTGTGTTCCTGCGATGAGTAAGGTTGCCAGAGCTCTTTAATGGGGAAGGGGTTCGGGGTCGGCAACGCGTGCAAGATGCCACTGGTATTGCAAGCGCTCATAGGCTACGGTAACCGCTTACCAACAGGTGGGCCGTATGCTTGATTGCCACCTCAGTAGTATAAAAAAAAAGTACATATGTGAAACAAGTCTTAAAATTACGAACTAGTATTTTAGAGCCGATTTTAATATAAATAATAATTCTTTCGAGTCATATCGGAAAATCTCATATGTTTAGGGAAGGTGACGTTCTTAAGTGGACGTCCTACGGCTGAACAGATAATGATAAAATAAAACAATTAATTATTGAACTGTCAGTTATTTTTATATTCGCGGGTATCAGAATGTACGAGTACCATGGTACGACACCACCCAGTCAAAGTCAAAGTCAAAGCATAATTTATTGCTTGAAATACATGTCATAAAGATGTCAATTACTATATACTATTGAATCAATGTATTCTACCTATATATAGGCATGCAATATTTAATTTACAATCTTAATAAAATTTAATTAATAAAAAAATAACAAATAATAATAAAAAATAGAAGAAAAAGAATGTCATTATGAACTAATTAAAATATTAAAAAAAACAATTAGAGATTAGATACACAACAACTAAAGATTATATAAGCCTTGTCAAAAAAAATGAATATATTATGTCAACAATTTACACTATATTTCCCCCATAATATTATCCCAGACCCGGAACAAATAGAAAATCATGCGAACGGGAATCGAACCCGCACCGCCCGCTACGCCACTGAGGTCGTCAAAGAACCACAGCACTCACAAGAATGAAGGCAAAAAGGTGCGTCCACACCGTGCGGTTTGTTTATCGAGTGACCCTTTGTAAATGATGATTGGTTCGCGGCTAAATTGTAGCGGCGCGCGGACACACGAATTCACTTAGCTCCACCGTATCGTCACTTACGATTGTGTGCAGGGGGCCTAATGATTGTTGATCGTTTGTCACGTGCCTGTTTTCTTTCACCTGTTTTGTTGAAGCGAAAACTCAGTATTGAAACAAAAGTTCATGAAAAATTGAAGCTATTCGATAGGAAAGTCGCGAGTTAGAATTTTTTGTTAATAAAATTATGAAGGAAAACATTGTGAGGCAGCTCGTGGCTTCTGCTCAGCTCCGTATGTATTGACCAGGTCTTTCCTTAGGCCAACCTAGCTGAAATAATTATATAGAATATATAGAAATATATTATATAATGCCAATATATTGCTTAAAATAAAAAATAAATATTCCGGACATATTCACACGATCAACTGATCCCAAACTAGGCTTAGCCAGTACTATGGGTACCAGAGACTGATATATATAAAAGATAAATATTAAACACCCAGACACAGAACAAACATCTGTGTTTATCACACAAATGTTTGTCCAGTGCGGGGATCGAACCCGCGACCGGGCAAAAGGCAGGGTTACTACTAGCTGAGCTATGAGGCCAGTCGTTTGTTTGCTTACTTCTCGTGTCACTGATTCTTTCCTGGTTATCCAGTATTAAGTCAGTGACCAGGTTCGGGTACGGTGAACCTGAAAAGGGCCTTAAACCGTCGGTGAAAGGATCAGTGTAGTGAAAGAATTGAAGGTGTGCCTCTTAGAGGCTCCTTTTGCGCACATGTCTAAAATCGAGGCCGGGCTCGAGGTGTGACGCCGTGGGACGCGACGCCACGGGAACATATCCTCCTTTCATGTAACTAATAAGTAATCCAATCCAAGTAAGTTTCCTATATTTATTTTTAAAGGATTCAAATAATAAAATGGTCTTTACAATATTTACTATTTTTATTGCAAATCTGATCAAATTATACAGTCTATCAGAACTGATCCCTTCAGTTCTGATACACTGTATAATTTTTATCTAAGATCCCATTTAAAAACAGATTGGCTAGTAAAACAAATGAAATTCGCCACCCAAGAAAAAGGTAGCTTTCGTAGCGAAAAAGACAATCTGAGAACAGCCGTAAACAATTCGCCCAAATGAAAGATTATGTTTATAGCAGGTGTATCGTGTGCGGGCGCCCTAATAAAATGGCCAATTTATTTCGCGCTGTAACTTGTGTCTTTTTGTGGTTTCTCTAAGTTTTTTTCACGAATTGTTTTTGTATCTTAGGTGATATTTATTTGCAATACTTACCTGATGAACGGAACGTGTTTTGTTGCCAGCTTTTAGTTTTTCACTTTAAAATCAATAAAAGAAAAAAAATATTTAATAACAATACTGCTTACAAAGTTTCTATTCAGCTCGGCTGCTGTCAAAACTGACACTTTTTTTTATACGCCAAAAAAGCGAGTCTGCCACGTGACACTAAAACCACTTAGGAAAGTCTCATCCAAAACGAAAATTTAACTAAAATAGAATCTTAGCACTTTCAAAATGAAGTCTAAATTCAAGCGCTAGAGATGGGACGTCTTATTCGGAATGATTTACGTTAAAAGACAATGCAATCTATTCTCAAGAAACACCTTCCAAACGAAAATAAACCTTAGTGACGAAGACGGAGAGTAGAGAGTTGTGTGGCCGGTGCTGTGGAAAAGTAAAGACGCTTCTACATTTTACTGAAAAATGTGTAAGAAGTAAGGCAGGGAAAGCCGTTGGATCCTTTATAAAGACATATTATTCTTTTGAGCGGAGTGGTTCGTATCTCCGAGTAATCCGCGGAAGGTAGGACGCCATTCACTGTCATTGTGTGGATGCGCCTTAATGAAAAATATAGTATTGTTGTCCTTTTAAAGTGTTTCTCCTTTTGTGTGCGGAGGTAATTTTGTTTGATGAAATCGGTAAAGTGGCTTTTGCTTATTTGTAATGGAAATCGTTGCCAAAAAATTATAGTAGCGCGAGGTTTTTATTTACAAAAGTTACTTGAAATAAAAATAGTTATGTTTAATTATTGTTCCAGCAATACGTGAAGCAAGCATACTTAGCGTGGCTTCCAAAAATAATTTTTTTACCAAAGATTTTGAACTAGAATTTAGTTAGTTAGTACTAGCTAAAATTGCCTTTAAGAGATGTAGAGGCCGATGATGATGATGATAAAATAGAATTTCATTATTTCAAACAAGTAATCTAGAAACAACAGTTTTTGGAAATAGAAGGAAATTCTGAGTTTTCCTACAATAAACACCGAAGTCTAACATAAATGGAGAGTTCAATTTATTGTCCAGAAACTATTCATCGGCCAGAAGTTTTCCTCAAACATATGCCAGCTCAGCAGATTTCCGCTCGAAGCGTTTGGCGCAAACGCAAATTCAAAACACGCATAAATCACAACACAAATAAAAAACCAAGGTAAGCGCTCCTGTTGTCGGCCTGCCCGATTGACCCGAACAAATCCACAGCTCACGGAAAACAGCTATAACATTCAGGAATCCTGTCAATTTCGTTTCAAGTAATCTGCGTTTCAAACTATCATACAAACTATTAAGAAAAAGGCAAGGCTATACACTAAATACACTAAAACATGCAATCAAAATGCTTGGAAAAATTCTTAACTAGCCTCATAGCTCAGTTGGTAGTAACTCTGCCTTCTGCGCTAGAGGTCGTGGGTTCGATTTCCGCACTAGACAAACATTTGTGACTAACACAGATGTTTGTTTTGTGTCTGGGTGTTGAATATATATCTATTATGTATATCAGTCTATAGTACAGGCTATGCCTAGTTTGGGATCAGTTGACAATGTGTGATATGTCAAAAAAAAACTATCTCCCAAATCGAAAATCAGTAAAGAATATTTATATACAAACTCTAGACATATGAATAAAGTAGGTTAATAAATAACACCCAACAGTTACGTACACAGTCCTGACCCCACACTAGGATTCCCTGTATCGTTAGTATCAGAATCATTGAGTACTATGGTACCACGACACCCAGACCCGGAACAAATATTTACAGATCATGCAATGATTTCTCCCACAAGCGGAAGTAATACAGAGAGATATAATGTAGTCTAGAGTGGAGATGTAAATAAAGTAAAGATACATATTTTTATACCCACTCACGGGGCTTAGGTACTCAAATATCCGATTTTTAAAAAAAGTATCATTTGTAAAGAATTTCAATAAATTGCCTTTCAATTCACCCACTTGTTTAATTTAAGCTGTACCCAAACTAAGCCACTTCCGGGCAGCGGAACCGACTCTATTGGCGGCAAAAAGCGAACGTCAACTGGCCCGCTCGCGTCGGTTTATTGAATCCGAACATTGATAAAAGTGCGGCGCGCGACAATGTCGCGCTTTGTAAACGTTTGTCGGTGAAATACTGACAGGATGTGGGTCGCCTCTTGCTAGTTTTGATCCTGAATTTGGGTAAAAGGAATCTAAGCAGTTTTTAGCAAGTTTTCGGGTCATGAACCCGCCTCTGAAGACTCCACCGCTGAAGAACCGCTGACTTCACATGGAAATTGAATTGAATGTCTGGAATTGCGGTATTTTTCGGCTAGTAGTTTTTGTAACAATGTAAATTAAAGCAGAAAGCACTCACTATTCTTTGTAGAAAATGTCAATACAACAAGGTGATTCGACATTAGTAACTTGTAACTATGCAAAAATGAGCTGTTTTGGATTCAAATCAGTTTAAAACTCAATGAATCAGCCATTGTACGTAAAAGTCTAATCGCCAATCTTGAGCTTGATCCAACCTTCTCCTACGTTTAGTTATAAAGATGATAAAAGAAGATTTTAGAGGAGGAAGGGCACAGCGAGATTTTCTCGTTCTGAATTGGAGCAGCCCGCCTGGGGAGGTACCTCCGCCTTACAGAAGATCGCAGCCAAATAACATTATTTGTTTTCAAATAGTGTTGTGTTCCTGCGATGAGTAAGGTTGCCAGAGCTCTTTAGGGGGAGGGGGGTTCGGGGTCGGCAACGCGTGCGTGATGCCTCTGGTATTGCAAGCGCTCATAGGCTACGGTAACCGCTTACCAACAGGTGGGCCGTATGCCTGTTTGCCACCTCAGTAGTATAAAAAAAAAAAAAAAAAAAAAAAATACCAAAAAAAGTTTTGTCGTGTGATAAAAATGTTTTTAATTTTGACTAATATTCATTCTTTTTGTTGATAGAATAACCCCCTTTTGGAATAGTATACAGGTTATGAATCACCTTGTATTAATTGACACAGTAGTCAAATTAAATTGCAAATTCATTAGCTAAAGATTTTCCTCAACTAAAGTTGCTAAAATTAGTTTCCGTGTTGGTCCAACTGGCCACAGATCTTCAGAAGGTAAACAAATTCGCAATTCCCCCGTCTGCGGGCGCACGCGGCGATTCTCTACGCACGTGTGCTGCGAATTAAAAACCTTTTGATAGGGCACTGCGATTATTAATCACGTGATACTCGGCCGCTTACCCCGCAAGAGTGAAGGAGAGGTAGGAGGGAGGTGAGAGGGGAAGGAGCGTGAGAACGGATAAGCAATTAATGTGCATTGTGTGAGCGTCTTGTGATCTTTGTGAGTAGAGTTGCAGTAAATACTGCAATGTTCATTTGAGAAGCTAATTTGTCAAATGATGACGACCTTGGTGGCGAAGCGGCCCGTCTGAGATGCAATGCGTGTCGGCTCGATTCCCGAGCGGGCATGATCTGCAAATATTTGTTCCGAGTCTGGGTGTAGTGGTACCATAGTAAGTACTCGAAGTTTCTGATACCCACGACACGGGATCCTAGTGTAGGGTCAGGACTATGTATGTGACTGTTGGGTGTAGTTTTTTTTTTGTGAATTATGGAGTAATCAGCGTTAATGTCAGTGGCTCTTAAAATAGACTGCTAAGTCAGTAGTCTACGCACATCATCATCATCATCATCATTTCAGCCGTACGACGTCCACTGCTGAACATGGCCTCCCCCACAGACAAACAAATTCCTTATCATGTGGGGGGATTCGCCCATACTCACCACGCTGGGCATGCGGGTTGGCGAGCGCAGTTAGAGCTATCGTTGTTAAAATGAGGGACGCTGCTGCCCATCCCCTAGCTTTTTTCCCTTAGTCGCCTCTTACGACATCCGCGGATAGGTAGATATGGAGGGACCTATTCTTCAGCCGGGGCCACCACGGCTACGCACATATTTTTCCTTAATTTTTCTTGTTCTTGGTTTCGTAAGAATTTTGACGAGAAATATCAAAATATTAATAAAATGAGATAACAATATCGTGAGAAAGGGTGAAAATACACTCCACTAAAAATAAGAGACTGTGCAAAAACTTTCGTTGAAATAACCAGTGGGTAGGAATGCGATTCCTTAACTAAAGCCCATATTGTACCACCCATGAAAATGGAGTCCACGTGGCGTTTTGAAGATCTCCTTGCTGATAACCTTAATGAAAAGATTCCGTGTGCTGATAGGCATGGGGCGCAGGCTCACGGCTCACTGACCAACGTCTGTGGAGGCAGATGGTATTGACAAATTTTGAAGTGGATGGTGCTTTATTAGGCAGTATTAACTGCCTTTTTTCTTAAATCCTATTTTGGTAAACTGATCATCCCGTAAATGGTATGGTATCCCAATAGGGATATATCCATAACACAAAATATTCTTACTACTATTATAAAGGCTAAAGTTTGGATGGATGGCAGTTTGTTACTCAATCACGCCAAAACCGTTGTACGGATTTGAATGAAATTTGGCACAGAGATAGATTAATCGATTATTATTATAGTCCATTAACACAGGCTTCTTTTTATGTAGGTACCACGTAAGGGAAGTCGCGAGCGCAAGCTAGTATAATATAACAATAAAAATGAAACAATATTATCGAAATAAGTTAGTCTATTGGGTGTAGAATAAGCTTTCGTCTTGCCCTCTTATTTATAATCAGTCACTAACAATAGTCCATCCAAATTGTCTGGAAGAGATCACTCTCAGTTATAGGACCGCCCATTGTATTCCACTATAAGATATCTATATTTTACTGATTCAATTGTGATGTGTTAAGTTTTTATGTGGTTTACAATAAAGAGTTATCTATTTATCTAACTATATCAGCTTGATAACTCTCGCCCTGTCCTTCTTACAGAAAGATCAAGACTATAAAGTTATCTATAGTCTATCTATAGATATCTGTAGTAATGCTATCTGTGGAAGAGCAACAGAACAAATCTCACAAATTTAATCCAATTCAAATCGCGTCAAGGATTCACCAAACATACCTTTTCATCCGCAGATCGATTAAGCGAGGGACACACTAGCGAGCTACACGCGCGTGCGAATCCACGCGTCACTCCATTGTTCAAGGTATTTAATGCAGGGGACTGGACGGCTTACGGCTTTTGATTCAGCATTTCTACCGATTAAAAAAGATTGTTTTTGTGTAGGGTGATTTTAAATGAGAGAAGAATTGGCTGTTTGGTTTGCATTATGTAAGGGGACTTACCTATAGATGCTTAGTTAAAAGGATTCAGAGTAACATAAGGTTGGGGAGCAAAAAAAATAGTAACCTCATAAATAAAATATTTGTTTTTCTTGAGTGTTTCTGGGAATGAATATAATTTCCCATAATTCACTTTTGCTGGATATTTAGTGAGAAATACTGAACCATTGTACAATTTTACATCAGCCAGTGTCATTAATCTGTAGATATAAAATCGCGACCGTTACATTTCGCCATTAACCATCCCCAACCTACGCTATAGTCACACATGCATAATTAACATAAAAATAAATTCATAATCACATGAAATATCACATCGGACTACAATAAGTGCAATTTTCCACGCGATAAATCTTATAATAATAATATTTAACTGACGGTGGGGCGACGTGACAATGGACGAGATTTGACGCGTGCGACGCGGATAGTGTGCACCTTGCCTTTTGTTCTCCCCTTCGGATTTTTGATGCGGTGTGCCGAGGTGAGAGCGATTGTATGGAACTAGTATTATTGAAAGTAAATTGTATGTTTTTTTCTGCGATGAGAATGTGGGTTAACGGTTTTTTCCTCTTTGGAATATATTCTGTTGAAACTAACATAATTAAAAAAATATAAGGTTACCATCCCGATTTTTGTCAAATAGGTAATGCACAAACATCAATATAGCTCTTAAGGCATTCAGCTCAGAATAGCGTATGACTACAAACCCTTTTTAATCATTTGAACGATAAATATCTAGATTGTGAATTTATAAGCATAAAAATGGCTACTGTAAATGAAGATAAACTTATTGCACTAAAAAGCTTCAAAAACTTTGCCGCGTTCATTGATATGGAACGTGCAATATGTACCTACATATTGTGTATGTTGGTACGCGTACGCTATTATTTTTGAATAAGCTCACCTAAAAGCCAAGCCAAATGAAAGACTCAAAAATTATAATAATAATCAGCCGGCCACTACCCCTGTCCATACCTTGCGAGGGTGCGATAGGGTGCAGGAAGGGTGACACGGGATGCAGTGATTCTGAACGCATCGGTTCATCTGGATCGATAGCATTCACTGAGAGGGGATTAATCATTATTCTGATCAAAGTTACTTTAAACTTCTTTTGAATTGGATCTAAAGAACTTATCAATCCATTGTTCAAAACCTAGGAAGCAGTATTGGGCAGCCTGCGTTTCACTTTTTGGCCCCATAATACATATGGCTCTTAAAGTCACGAAAAAAATATAGACTCTGACCTAAAATGGTAGGAGGAGGTAGGGCACAGCGAGATTTTCTCGCTCTAAATTGGAGCAGCCCGCCTGGGGAGGTACCTCCGCCTTACAGAAGATCGCAGCCAAATAACATTATTTGTTTAAAAAAAATAAAAATAATAAAAAATAGTGTTGTGTTCCTGCGGTGAGTAAGGTTGCCAGAGCTCATTAGGGGGGAGGGGGGAGGGGTCGGCTACGCCTGTGTGATGTCTCTGGTATTGCAAGCGCTCATAGGCTACGGTAACCGCTTACCAACAGGTGGGCTGTAAGCTTGTTTGCCACCTAAGTTGTATAAAAATAATAATAATAATAATTATGCGAGATAAGAAAGCTTATGATGAAAACTCATTATATTCAATCCGACAATAACATACACACGCGGTGGTAGCTATTCAAATCCAAAAGCAAAATGATATTTTCATTTCAATAGCTGAAAACTCAATCACACATTTGGAAGCTCGATACACCTTCAAAGGGTTGACTCAAAGCTCAAGATAAAGGTCCGTAACACATTTATTCGAGCATTCATCGAATAACAACGTTAAGACCCCTTCTCCCCAAATTAACGGTTTCCAAGAGATAGATCCGTCTTCTCGATTTGATTCGCGACTGCTCACAGTGAGCAGTGACTGCTCGTGTTTATGTTAATTTAATATTTCGGGAGATTTGGGGTGAAGGGAATAGGGCAAAAAGTCGTGCCTTGAGGTACGCTGGCTGTAATGTAAGTAATGCGCGCTATGAGAAGTGTGTTCACCACAAATTTGTTTGTGAATGATAAATTATGACAAAGGGTGGGAATTGCATACAAGGTGATTCATAATATGTATGCCATGCCGAAAGGGGCTTACTCTACAACCAATTGGCAATAAAGTTTGTACTACGACTTTTGGAAAATTGTAATTTTTCATTGAAAAAACTCTATGCGTAAATCAGCTGTTTTGGGGTCCAATCAGGTCAAACTCAATGAATCAGCTGTTTGAGGTAGCAATCTTGATTCCGAACTTCTTGTACGTTTAGTTATTAGTTCTAAAGATGATAAAAATACCAAAAACATCGAATAAGACAAATTTTGTGAAAGAAAATTAAATGAAAATATTGATGTTTTTTTCGCTAATATTATTTCTTTTTGCTAATATTATTAACCCCCTTTCGGGATGGTATACATGTTATGAATCACCTTGTATAAAGGAATGTGCCGTCAATGTATTAAACACGAATAAATATGTATGCAAATACATAAATAAGAACAGTTTTTTTATAGACATAATTATAAGTTAAAGTTTTTTTCATCACAAAAGATGGTCATAGTTTCATACAATTTCTCAAAAATTATGTGTTCCTGTCCCACGTCTTTTTATTTGTCCAAGAGTGCATAAGTGAATTATTAAACATTATAAGAAATTGTAGGTATTTGAAACAATGTATTTATTGTGGGCAGGGAAGTGTCTTTTTGTGATCATATAAAGCCAAAGTGGCCATAAACTTATAAATGGATGGCATGTGCATTAAAAGATGATGTAAATAGCTCTCTTTATGATCAGTCAACCTTTATGATAATGTGCCAAACAGGTGATAAACGTACGTTTAAATCATAATTTCTCGGTATTTTCTCTTTTTATATTGTTCCTACCTTATGACTTATCAATTATTATTTCTCTGATTGAAAAACCAGTTTTTGGTCATTCTTCCTGCTTTGCTTTCCCTTCAATTCGTGAAGATCAAAATATTATTGGTTCTGTACAATTTATTAAAGTAGGTATCAACTTTTATCACGGATTCACGAATAATATTTAAAATTCATGCAAATACCTATATAGTTTCAATTGCTCACCTACCTACTCTCCCCTCTGGTGCACCAACAAAATAGTCAAATCGAACTTTATTGACGGAATAAAAGTGCATATAAATTTTATGAAGTATAAACGCGGCATTTCTAAGAGTTTATGGGGCAAGCACTCATGGGGGACAAAGTGCCTAACTCATCGGCCATCTTTCTAAATTACACCAATCTATTGCAACACCTTCATTCATTGCTCGTTTCTCATACATTTTTTTAGAAAACTTCATTTAAAAACAGCAATGTATAGAATCCCTGGATAGTTTTCAATGAAGGGTGGTGATCAAGTTATGGTAGCAATAAATTAAGTTAGATTGAAGGCATATCCTTTAATGTGTCTTTACTGAAGTGTTTATGTGCTCAAAGTAATGTTTATTAATGAGGTTAGTCTTGAACTTTTTTAAACACATAAGTTGTCCAAAACGCACTGTAGACGATTCTGGCCAAATCATTATGAAACAGTTGATGTTTTCCGAGCCAGCAAAGTGTTCTTAACTAGCTTCCACCCGCGGTTTCGCTCGCATGGTTCATACATAAAAAGTAGCCTATATGCTATTCTAGGTAAAAAACTCTATGTTTCAAGTTTCTACGAAATCGGTACGCCGTTACGGCGTGATTAAACAACAAACATCCAAATATCCTCACAAACTTTCGCATTTATACGCGTAATACGTATATTAGTAGGACAGGGTCCTAAAAGTTGATGCATATTTTCGCTTCAGGAAACCATTACCGAAATGTAATTTCCACACACCATTACCCGTACTTGGATTCCACCTCCACTAACGGGCTGTATGACGTCACTCCGTCACAGCGTCACGCTGGAGGCTCTGCTGTGGACACCGCATTAGAGCCGTGACAAACGATGGTTTTATGCAAACTGCCAGCGCCACGCTCCTTTACCGTCTAGTGATGAGATTGCTCGTGTCTGATCTACATCTATACAGAACTATCGATACCTGAAGTCGGTAGTTATTTAGTCGAGTAGTTTTTTAAGACTTTGTTATGTATTTATCATATTATATTCTTCAGAAAAAAAGAAAAAGGACACGTCTACCAGACGCATTACCAATAATTCGATATATTATTTGATTAAGTATACATTTTCAAAAAAAGTATATATTGTGAATAATAATAGGCTATTGACAACAATTTCCTATGTGCAGTAATAATCTTGTCAAGAAATCAGAACTACGATACAAACTGCATAAACTATTACAGAGACAATAATAATATCTACTACTTCTTGAAAAATCAGGTGTGAGCACTGAAATGACAAATGATAGGGGAGAACGTGGTATAAGAGCAGGAAGATGACTCGATATCAAACCGGTTTTTTTTATTATTAGCCGTATTTCCCTAATGCGTAATTTTGTTGCATTTTGTATTGTTTTTTCTATTAAGTGCCATCCTTTTCTGTCTAAAAATATCTAAAAATATGGACATTTTTCCAGCCTTTTCCAAATTTTTACTGATTCAATCTAATCAGTTCATCATCATCATCGTCAGCTTGTAGAAGTCCACTGCTGGACATAGGCCTCCCCCAAAGAGTTCCATGACGAACGGTCTTGAGCCTTCTCCATCCACCGACTTCCTGCAACCTTCACAATGTCGTCGGTCCATCGGTCCATCCTTCCAACACTGCGTCGCCCGGTTCGTGGTCGCCATCAGTTAGTGCAGTTTAAATTTCATCGATAAAACGGTATCCCAAGCCTACAAATATTCAAATGAGTAGTTTAGGCGCAGCTCAGTAGGTAAATAGAACTGCGTGTAACTCACTCGACCACAGCTTAACCCAGTATGTCAACTCTTGATTTAATTGCTCTGGATCAGCGTGACCTGGATCCATCTCTAGTAGCCTATCTATCTAAAGAAGAAAGAAAGAAAGAAGAAAGAAAATACATTTATTTTGGACACACAAGCACAGCACAAACTAATAAAATAAAAAATAAAGACACAAGGTACAGGTTACAATACAAAAGGTAGGGAGGAAACAAAACAAAAGTAGGTAGGAAGTAACAAAACTAGGGTATTCATTAGTCCGTACCGATGCATGCGTGAGCCAAAAAAGGTTCCATCTCAGCATTGATGCCGCACACGAAGTGTAGCGGCGCTGGTTTTCAGATGGAACCCTTAACGGCGACCTCACGATCGTAGTGTGCTGCATTTCTCGCGTTCTTTAGTCGATGTCGGTAGGTAGGTAGGAATGGTAGATCAAAAAGTTAAATAAAATAAAATAAGAATAAGTATATAAATATAATATATCTCTAGGCAGTATTACAATGAAGCCATTTTTGTAGCCATTAACCCTGTTGGCTTAGGTACCCCGACTTTTGATCGGAAGGTCGTGAGTTCTAACCAGGTCATGACCATGATTATTCGTATCGAAAAATCATTACAAAGTGCTTAAAACAGTGAAGGAAAACATCGTTAGAAAACCAGGCTCGCAACCTGTGCCATTATGGTATACTCACTATTTAAAAATGCGGGCATGTGCCAAAATATTGGACATGCCTTTGACTACCCCCTTAGATATCTTCATAGATCTTATTGCCTGGAGATCTGAGGGTTGTCTACCATGCTTCGGAATACAAGTCTTATCACTGACTGACTGATTAAAATACCTTCCTATAGATTAAAAACCTAGCCCAATTCCAGATGATCTAGAAAAAAAATAATTATGTGTATAGAAAGGAAAAAAATCTTTATACAGTGAATATTTACGATTTGTGATATATTTTCCAAATAATCGATTTTTAATATTATTTATTTATATTATTTTAATACATTTCGAGTAGGCTTTAAGCCTACTAGAGCTAGAACTTCTTTTTTACCTACTAGAATCCGCATAACTCTGTGGTCAAGACTTTGTATCTTTATCACCATAACTTTCTCCTCTGTGACATTCGCAAAATATCGCTGTAACATTGTTAGCGAGGACTCGTAAAAACCACATTCATGCTAATGCTACCGCCGGCGATGGTTCTTTAATAGTTCTACGATGGTTACCCGACGTGTGTCGTGATAGAGGTGCTGCTGAAATTCCTTTACGACTATGGAAATATTGATTTTATTTCCGTCAACACGCTTTTGATGTCATGCTATTCCACAGCAACTACAAGTAATTCATGTGATAGTTAAAATGATTATAAGGTATGGTATTTTTATGGTGACATACGGATATATATTTTTTCGTAGAACCAACGTCATTGTACCGGTTTTTAGTTCAATTTCAATTTCAATTTATTAATCTTTTGACGGTTGTCAGTCGAGGAGTTGGCACTATATTGATGAGCGGAGTCTCGTTTGACGAAGGATGCTTGTCTATAATCAAACTCAAATATCCCCTGAAATCATCACAAGGAAATACAATTAAGAAAAAGCCAAGTCTTTGGCTTCTACATAAATGTTTTTATACTCTTAATGAATTTTGAAATTTTAATTGTAATTAAATTATGACGAGGATTAATATTAGCACACCTGCATTCAGGCTGAAAACATTGACCAGCATAGCTTAAGACCATGTTAAGTATGTAAATGTATGTATTCTAGCAAATAAACAATTGTATGTTGCACCAGAAGAGGTCAGTTGAGCTGAATAAAAAATATATAAAACAAACAAGCCACGTGGTATTCTCCCATCGTTTTTAGCGCACAATAACGGGAAGGTAACTCGATTACTATTTCAATTTTATAAAATGGAGTGTAAGGATAGCCATAATATTAATCAGTGTAGGGTAACAAGGTTTGCGCTATAAGCGGACGGTCTCGGCAGGGTGCGGACAGTTTATTAGATTGTCGCCCTAACCTGCCAACAATGACGATAGATGAAAAATTATGTGAGAGGTCTGCTTGATGAGCTAGTGTAATCACTACCTACATCACTAAAATATCTTGATGTAAAATCTATTGTATCTACGTCTATAATATAGGGACGATACCTAAAACAGCTAATTAGAAAAAAATCTATAAAAACGTTGTAAAAAATAATTAAAAACTAGATGTGAATATTCCCCTACATGAGCTTTTGCCAATTTTAGCTTTCATTAAAAAGGTAAAATACAATCAGACGGTAAAAAATATTTTGCAAACATATCTGTCACAAAAAATCCATGTGACACGTTTCGGAAAATAACAATACGGTTTCGGCCGTAACAATAGTTACGCTTCCCCTACAGGGGTAACCGTAACACCTACAATAAATCCGAAATGATTTTTACTCGCGTGACACATTCGAATGATTTACAGCTTATGGAACAATGCGAACCGGTTACGGTTATGAAACTAGTATTGAGGGAGGCTGAAAAGCCCGTTGTTCTGTACACGTCTAGTAATTATTGCCACATATGCTACATTGTCGCTTTTAGTGTTTGGACGTGAATTTCGGCGCTTATTTATTTTGGTCATTGACTTCTGGTGAACTCTTCCAACTAAACTATGTAACGAAAGGAGCTTCACTGTGTGATAAAATCAGCAATGTAGAAATCCGTTGAAGAACCAAGGTCATCGACATAGCTCTCAGAATTAATGAAATGGCAGTGCAGGCCTTATAGCTCGCAGTACCGACAATCGTTAGAGAAAGTTTCTCGAATGGCGACCTCGAACCGGACGACGTATTGTTAGAAAGCCCCCCACCAAATGGACCGATGACATAGTACAGGTTGCGAGAAGACTGTGGATGGAGAAGTCTTACGACCGTTTGTCGCGGATCCTTTGGGGCCTATATCCAGCATTGGACAGGTTGATAATGATAATTTTCTAGGCTTGATCGACTCACGTGTTTATTCAATAAAATTACAAAAATCACTGTAAAACGTCTAAGCAAACCATGACGTGATGTTACTCATGACTACATTCACCGTGTGTCCCTGCATATTTCAGAAATTTTTGTTTTAGCTAAACTGACTCTCCGTTATAACTTTGTGTCAAAACAAAATCTTCGACGCGAATGAGTATTAAAAAATCGAAGTCCTCGAAATAACTTCTACCTCACAAACCCCAAACAAAACTCAGACAAGAAATCATCATTACCATCCCCTGGAATACAAAAATCCGTTCCCATCATTACTCCCGCGACATTGACTCTCAGCGTGCGTACAATAAAAACACATCGGGACCTCCTGGCTCGATGTTTATTTTGTCACACCGCGCTCCCTGACTATTATTTTTTACTGCCACAGAATAATTTAATTTCAGTAGTTCTTTTGTAGGTTACACTAGTTTTATATATGTGGAAACTTGTAATTAGACTTTAAGTACTCATTGTTTTCATTATACTCATATTAGCCGTAAGTTTTCCTAAAAATAAAATATTACATAGTCATACTGTTTGTGTCCAGTAGTTGTGTGGTTATGCATATTTATGTGTGACTGACAACCGGTGAGGAACAAAAGTTACAACGCAGTGTTGGAAAGTTTTTTTTAATAATAACAGATTTATTTCCCTTCACAATTAGGTATCTCAAATATAAAATTCTGCACAACTTAGGTAATCTAGTCAAAAACTGTTTCGTGATGAGGCTGGTGCCTGAAGGAGGTTCTTTTAAAAACCTGTATTTCAGGTCACCAGGCCCTCCCTCCACGGAGTAAGTTTAAGTACCAGTAGTAATAACTGACTCTACATTTCAAAACGTGACAATAACTACTGCATTTTTAGTTTTTTTTTTTAATTTCATTTATTCATCAATAAACTTAGGATCATAAAAGACATAAATTTAAAATGCGCATTACCTTACCTTGCTTACTTATTCTGTGTCCACTCTCACCCTTCCAAGGTATTATAATTAAGCTCATTTGTTGTTGCAGTAGGTACAGTCAGGCGCAGGGAGTCTGTGCGCAGGCGCGATAAGCCGACGTCTATAGGTGCGTTGTTAGAGCGGGTTTTGTGATGCGCACGCGACTCCGGCCCGCATTATCTTTTTATCGGTGCAACCCCATGCCAACGGATTACTGTGGGCAGAAGTTGGCAACCGTTTTTAACACTTTTATTAGCGATGACGGTTTGACCAGTGACATAAATCTTTGATCGATACTTTGATACTCAAAATATGTATCCCAACAAAAAAAATTGAAAATGTTTTTGTTGGGATACAAAAATGCTGCAAGTCTCGTAAGTTAGGTGCCTGCCTACTGCTTTACTTACAGCACAAAAAAAATCTCAGAAATCATGTAGTACCAAGTCGGTCATTATCAAAAAACCTTCCTTAACTAATCGTCTTCAATAATTTCTTTTTTTTACTTTCGCTTCGCTCGCTCAACTTGGCGCGGGCGCTGCCAGCCAGCGCGCCCAGATTAAAAAATACAGTTATGAATCAAGTGAACGAATGCATAACGAATGCAGCCTAGGAGAAAGCCTATCTTCCAAGTAAAGCTGTGTTCAAACGGCGATCGATATGTAGTCGTTTTTGTTACCATTAAATAGAATTTCATTTTATATTAGGTGGCGAAAAAAACGTTTTTCTATTTTATTCTATTCAAAGCAAAATGCACTATCAATATGTATTTAAAAAACTTCTTAAATAAAAATTAAATTAACTATCGAACAGTAGGTACTAGAATATGATTACCTATCTCGAGACAAAAACATATAAAACAGCCTCAAAATGTTTACAAGCCCCAAGGTGAACAATAGGCCGTCGTGTGTCACCCGTGTGTCGCCGAACAAATATTGCATTACCTTCCCCCCTCTATACCCCCGACCCCCTGCCACGTGGCACGTGTCATTGTTCGCTGCGCTCGCGGCGATCTCCCTATGAACCCTGTTTTAATCCCACGGAAATTGCATTGTAACTGCCACTGATTTTTTTTTACGTTTTCTTTGTGCAATGGCAAAATGGATCTAATTACGTACCATCCCTAAAAGGAAGGAATCAAAGTCAAACTACTGCTCTATCATAATAATTATAAAACGCTTCTGAAACTTACATTTAACATCACTTTGTTGAGATCCATAATATCCCATAATTTTTCATCTCTGACGGGATTTGAACTCATAATCTTCCCCTAAAAATCATTGTATTTCCTTAGAGTGAGTTATAACCCTAAAACCAAATATTCATCACTCTGGATGATAAAATTAGATTTTGTTTAACTAGGAAATATTACCTACTTTTGCAAATTTAATCGATAAAATTGCAATCTTTATATTATAAGCAAGCGAGGAATCTTTATTTGATCCGTAATTTAGAAAAGTTACCGTCTTCACTCATAACCATTCTTTACCATATTCAAAAGACAAAACCATTCATCGCATAAAAGACCAAAAATGCCGCTAAAGTGAAAATACCTTCCAATTAAGCACAAAGGGCTGGCCGGCTATCAGACAATCGGACCATGCGGGTGAAGGAAATTATTAATTTGGACTATTAAAATTACCTACAGCAATTGAGACGGACGGACAAAAAGGTCCCCCTACATGTCCGCGTGCACACTACGGATAGGGGAACACCGGCTTGGTGCTGCAGATTTTACTTAATAGTTGAATTCATCATCATTCATTCAGCCACAGGAAGTTCACTGATGAACATAGTCCTTCCATAAAGATTATTTGAGTGGCCGGTCTTTTGCGGCCTGCACCCAAAAGCTACCAGCAAGTTTTGTTCATCATTTCAGTAGTAGGACGTCTACTGTTCAACAGTACCTCCCCTACGGATTTCCAGAGCAAATCCCTATCATGTGGGGAGGAATTTGTCCATACAATACGCTGGGCATCCTGGTTTGCGAGTCCAGTCAGAGCTATCCTTGTGAAAATAGAGGAAGTTGCTGCCCAACCCCTAGCTTTTTCCTCTAAGTCGCCTCTTACGACATCCATAGGTAGGTCTATTCTAGTCGGGACCACCACGGCCTAGCGATCTTTGTTAGGTTCGTAGCATCATCTAGTGGGGGGGCCTCTCATCTTAAAGTATAGACGTCTTCCAGCCTAAAATATCCGTCACCAGAGTTGGCTACCTGAGGCGTTTATTTCAATCAAATCACTATCACTTTGGAACGTCTAAGTCTAAACGTCTACCAAGCCTAGAAGAATATTTTGTTATCAGGAAGATCAGGACAAAAATCATGGTCAAGCATGCCGTAGTGTGCACGCGTTCTAAGTCACCTCGAGGGTACCTTGTACCTTTTAAACGATAAATGAGTGTTGGGAATATGGTAAGCCTGCCCATGACGTCGTGAATGATGAGACCTCGCGGTAAAACCATGGGGTGATAGTTTTGTGTGATTAATGGTTTGTAAAGGGTTATTTACATATGACAGGATTCAGGATGGTAGCATTTGCATTGACCTTAGATAGGGGATGGTGGGGCCCTTTCAATGAAAGAACGTACAGAAGCTAGAGTTCCTTCTGTACAGATTTAGAGAAAAACTTTTTACTGTGTTGGTCTAGTGTGAGTCCGATGCCGAAGTAGCCCGACTTTCGGTTCGGAAACGGTAGTAGTATATCTGATCGAAAAATTTAAGTGTGCATTAACACGTGCATAAACCTTTGAAGGAAAATATCAAGAGGTATGGTATATTATTTGTATCAAAGTCAAAAGGCATTTATTTCAATAAAATCACTTAGAAACTAGGTGAAGCTATGCCTGTTCCTCGCGACCAAGCCTAGAAGAATCAGGCAACAAACACGGCTTGGTGCCTATCATTTTTTTCGATGATCCTTTTTCACAAAATATAATAGCCTTTACCAGTACAAGCGATGCCTAGTTTGGGATCAGTTGACCGTGCGTGGTGATAATTATATCCCGAATATTATTATTATAAATATTTAGAATACTCACTACTGCAAAATAGTACATCTGCACGAAAGGAGCCTCTAAGAGGCGCACTTCAATCCTTTCACTACACTGATTCTTTCATCGATGGTCACTGACCTAATACAGGATGACCAAGAAAGAATCAGTGACACGACAAGAGAAAGAAGAACTGCAGAATATGGGCATGTGCCAAGTGCTTGGAAGTGCCTCTGATCACACCCCTTAAACATTTCAAGGATCTGATCGCCTGGAGATCTGACAGGAACGTCTACAGTGCTTGGGGATAAAAGTCGTGAGACTATTTTCTTGGCCATTACTTGAATTGATCTCCTGATGCTCTACCGGCGCTTACTATTTAACACACAAACAGGTATCCAAACATCTGCTTTTATAAATTGGTACGAAGAAGAGGTGAAGAAAAATACAGCCATTTTTCACCGTTTCTCATTTAACGAGACAAAAGCTTCTTACTTCCATCACAAGATAAAACCAGCACATTTTTACCTTTCATCCAACTAGTGTTAAGTTACGGATGATGCGGGCTGCGGGTGACACCTTATAGTGCTTTATTTAATTTTCTACGTTTTACGGACAAAGGATGAAAGGGTAGTCATAGTTGGGGTGGTTTCGGACCGCATGAGGGTACAGTCTTTAGGCATAGGTGGAACTTAAAATTTAATTATTTTCACGCATTTTCACTAATGTCTGTCATGTTTTATTAGGTAGAGGTAACCGCTGTGGGTTTATCATAATGTCAATTTTAATCTTGAGCGAATCGTCATCTGATAATGTCATGAATGGATATTAAAAAATGAAATAAAAAAAAATTATACATTATCACTCTATTACATGCCAGAAAACTTGAGTAATTACTATACTATTTGCCTCCTTGAATCATTATCATCATCATCAGCCTGATGAAGTGCACTGCTGAAACTTGGCTTAATTGACATCTTTATGACATGTATTTCAAGCAATAAATTATACTTTAACTTGCTAATTCTGAGAGCTATGTCAGTGACCTTGGTTCTTCTACAGATTTTCTCATTTCATATGACGTATTGGACGCCAAAAGTTAGTGATCAAGTCTCAGTGCCAAAATTACCACTGGCAACACTCACTGATTGTAGGTTTTTGTCTGGATGCTCTATGGTATTTGCAACGAGAAGATATGACAAAGTTCTTCCTTTAATTCAAGCCCATAATTCGATACTATTATCATGAATTCTTCATAAAAACTAACTGGGTATTCAGTAGCTCACAACAATCCTAACAATAAATGAGAGTAACAGTTTAAGTAGTTTGGAATTGGGTGCAGCAATTGAGTCACGCGCCCGTACCTGCGATCTAAGCACCAATTGGCCGTGATGTGGGTCATTAGGATACAAGCGGTGTGGAGTCGATTCTTAGCATTTTGATTGACTTGAACATTTTGACAGGGATTTGTATTTATTGAAAAGGTCTGAACATCCTCACAAACTTTCCCACTTTATTTTAGTTTATGACTACATAGAATGACTACATATCGCCGAGGGTATGCGATGATGGAAACTACTCGTAAGATACTGGAACAGAATACTAAATTATCATCGAGATCTTTATATAATCTTCCAAGCTGAATTCCATCCTCTAATATCTAAGTTTTCCGAGATGCAGGAGCCTCAAAATAGGATATACGAAGATGTTGATGACTGTCCAAATACTTTCAGAATAATATTTCAGTTGTCGTTTCCACACCATTCCCTGTTCTCACGTGGAGTCTATTAAGTAAATTGTAGTTGAGTCACAGGCCACCTGGCGAGCGGCTATCACCTTAACTGCCAATTGAGATACATCTGCAAACTGACACGTGGAGGGTGAATGGTACTGATGTTTGTAGGTAAGCAGTTTTTTTCTGCTATACGATGATAATGGAAAAATATTGGAGTTAAATATTCCTATAGTATTGGGCAACACCCAACAGTCACATACATAGTCTTGTCCCCACACTAGGATTCCCTTCGTCGTACTACAAGTACTGTACCTAGTACAATAAAACCTAGACCCGGAACAAATACTTGCAGATAATGCAACCATTTGTACCGCAGTGGGAATTTCGAAGACTTGCGTCTCAGATGGCCTACACCAACGAGGTATTCATAGAAAGATAACCGACTACTGATTTCTGTGAATGGACGAGAAAATTAGCCCAATATATAAACGATATAGTGTAAAGTGACCCTTAGAGAGCTAAGCATAACGATTTGAAGACTTTGAATTAGAGAAAAAACTGAATACATTTCAATAACGCATCTTTTCTAGCAATCAATTGCTTGAATCAGTATTTTGCTACATTCGTGTTCCCAGTAGGATTTCGTGAATAGATTACGGAAACTACCATTGTATTAAGATGCATCTAAACTATATCGGAAAACTGTAGAGTTGGCTTTGAAACTTGCTTATTTATCCTCACACTTTCATTGACATACATTTATGCGTCATTTATGGTCACTAATTTGCAGATAAACGCAAAAACTTAAAATACCATCATGTCTTCTATCGTCAGATCACAATGCGGTTGATTTGAGGGTATTGCACGGAACCCGCATGGCGTACAATTGACGCCAATGAGTTCTCAGACTACCAATGAGTCAGCCAAGGTGAAATGGAAGTTAAGTTTTTATGTGTGTCAACAGAGAAATTGCAACTGATACTACACTTTAGGTACATTATGGCAAGGGTGGTGCCCACAGCTTCCGAACTAAAAGGTTTTAACTAAAGGTTATTTGACGACCTCCGTGTCGTAGTGGGCAAGTGCCCGCCTGAGACGCAAGGTTTGATTCCCGCTGCGGGAAAAAAATTAGCTTGATCTGCAAATATTTACGAGGAGGTAGGGCACAGCGAGATTTTCTCGTTCTAAATTGGAGCAGCCCGACTGGAAGGTACCTCCGCCTTATAGAAGATCGCAGCCAAATAACATTATTTGTTTCAAATAGTGTTGTGTTCCTGCGGTGATTAGGGTTGCCAAAGCTCTTTAGGGGGAGGGGGTCGGCAACGCGTGCGTGATGCCTCTAGTATTGCAAGCGCTCATAGGCTACGGTAACCGCTTAAAACAGGTGAGCCGCAGCTAGATTGCCAACTCAATTGTAAAAAAAAAAAAAATTGTTCCGGCTCTGGGTTTTGTAGTATCATGGTACTCGTAGTTTCTGATACCCACAACACAGGGTATCCTATGTATATGACTATTGGTATTTATGTTATATTTCTTTCAATACATGGTGGAATTCAATACTGTGTTATATATGGTGGCTTTGAAAAATTGGCTTGTTGTTTTTTTTTTTTATATACAACTGAGGTGGCAAACAAGCTTACGGCCCACCTGTTGGTAAGCGTTACCGTAGCCTATGAGCACTTGCGATACCAGAGGCATCACGTACGCGTTGCCAACCCCTCCCCCCTCCCCCCCTAAAGAGCTCTGGCAACCTTACTCATCGCAGGATTACAACACTATTTGAAACATATAGTGTTATTTGGCTGCGATCTTCTGTAAGGCGGAGGTACCTCCCCAGGCGGGCTGCTCCAATTCAGAACGAAAAAATCTCACTGTGCCCTACCTCCCTTAATCATATCTTATTGTGGTATGATGAGTGAAATGACGGCTGAAATGATAAAAATGATAAACAGTCATACCATAGAACACACTCGCTAGCCATCCAATAATGCCTAAAACTATTGCTGTTACCGCATCAACAATAAAAAGGTGCTTACTTGCCCAAAAGGCACCTATAAGTGCATTGATGTGAGATGTAGATGGATATAATAACACTTTTGACTTGCAACGTAAAATAATAACCGATCTTTCCCTCACATAACAATCCTCCAAATCGTTTGATAATCGTTACAACCCGTAATCCACAATACAAACTGACCCGCTCTGGTTTCATTTAGTAGCTACCTTCAAACTGTTTAACTCAAACACGGGTTAAATTTATTAATCTACGGGTCTTCCTGACCCGGCGCAAACATGCATGCTCACAGTGGAGATACATTAGTAGGTAAACGCAAAACCTCAGTAGAGAAGCCATTTTTAGGGTTGCAAAGTCCAACTTTGCTAGTTTCGTAATGTTCGAAGTTTCTTTATGAAATGCTATCGGAAGGATAGAGCGGACGGAATATCTTGTTTTTAGATAGAATCCTCCGTAGCATCAACTTCTAAGACAACAAAAACCACCTCCTCCAAGGTTCCTGAAACTCTGGGCCAACAATTTCTCTCTCTCACGCTTTCATTGGAACATATGCATATGCCTCTCTCTTCTTAAGCCACCCGCCATGGTCTTTCCCACCTATTATTTACACATAATCCTCTAACTCTACATATCCTTTTTGATATTTTTAAAGCATATGAAGGAATAAAATTAATTAAAATAATGAAAAACCCTACTAAGTAAATTTATTTATATTTTTTTAGCCTATACATACACTGTCGGATCGTCGAGTGCGCATTAAATATATTTTTTTCAGTCACAAAAAACTTAAATTGATAGAGAGATACAAAGATACGCGCGATAAACATAACCCGGTTGACTTGTCAGTCAGGTAAAAAACGCAGAGCAAGTGTACTGTATCGCTCTAACTGCACTGTGTCCGATTTGGGGTTAAGTAATTAACGCGATGTCGATGGGCGATGTTTTAATAACTTGCCTTTACAATGCCGTTGTTAGCTCTCATAGGTAATTCCGCATATTGCTGTCGGTATGCGCGGCCCTTTATAATGAGTTTCTGTTGCCAGTTTATTATGTTACGTGAGTTTGTGGGTTCAGTCCTTACTTTTGATTTTGTTCTACAGTATAGTATTTGAAACGCGCTTTGCCCATGAATTTAAGAACTGATTTCAAAAATAATGACCCTAAATTATACCTACGATATAAATTACCTACATAAGAGTAATAAGATAAATACTTCAAAAAAATTAACACACAAACATACAAAAAAATAAAATTGAAGTGTCTGTTTGTAATGTCCAAATAGCAGCTTTTTAATAAATGCTTAAGAACGAATATACGGTATGTATAACGAAACAATTTTTTTTTTAATTTTTCTCTGGTTTTTTTTAATATTCGAAACAGCTGGACCAATTTTAAGGGGACTTTTACTGGCTGATAGCTGATGATATACTAACTTTCATCCGGGAAACAAGGATGCGAAGCCGCTAGTTGGCAATAAAATAGACAACAATCTGGATCAGTTGAGCTATCTATAGATCGTTTGTAACGGTCTTTAGAGGGCTCAACTGTTTCTTGTGTATTTTGTAAATATTAACTTGTATTAGTTTTAAGTTTCTTTCTGTAAATAAAGTAGTCAACAATTACAAATAACATTATCCGAGATTGTTTTTTATGGCAAATATTATTATCGACCTAAAAATACGAATCTGTTTTACGTAACCTAGGTAAAAAGTATCTACATACCTACTAACTTCAGCCAAAATAGTTGCCCGAGTAGGTAAACACGCTCACAAATTAGTTTCGGCGATATTTACATTAATATCTCAAGCCGAGGGCTCAACAATGGGCTTGTTTGCCGCAAACACACTTGCCCCTCAGGTGAAACTAATAACTCTCGTATGCTCACAATGTGTACTCATTCTGAGATGATCTTAGTTCTTTGAATATTGGCATGTTATGATCACGAGAAATGCTTGCTGGTAGTGTCACTGATTCTTTCTTGGACATTCTGTATTACGTCATTGACCAGGTTGAGATATATTATGGTGGTTCTGAAAAGGCTCTATGACCGTCGGTGAAAGAATCAGTGTAGTGAAATAAATAAAGTGCGCCTCTTAGAGACATGCGCACATGGCACATGTCTTAACATTTTTAGGTTACCTAACGATGTTTTCACGAAAAATACCTGCCTAACCTTTAACGTATCGTGATAAACTTTCTTCTTTGGAGTGGATAATAACATAAATCTCCGATAATCAAAGGCATAGTCGATAAATCGCATCCCACCAAGCAATGATATTGTTTATAATTGAGCTGTCGCCCGTGTAGAAGATTTTTCCACTATATTGTCTTTGATAGAAGCACCACCATCCACCGTCATTCCATTGACGGCGTCCATTAAATCGATGGAAAGTATATAAAAAATCTAATCGCGTAAACCTACATGTAACAGCATTGCATATTCAGTTTCGCCTGTAGATTATCGCTGAAAAAACCAAAACCTAACGCTAAATACACCTCTACCAGTATAGCTAAAATTATCAAGCTAACATTACCGATTAATAAAAACACCAACCTTTGCTCGCTTGGTTCAGAAATCCGCATCGCTCTTGATTCGGAAAGTGGCCCCGCCGCCAGAAAGGACCATTCAAAACGAGCCAGTCAGCAAAACCCCCGAATAACATGTTCTATTCATAACCGCAATAAAGGTAGATCACGCCGAGGGCCGCAGTAGGCACGCGCTAACATTATGCTGTTATTGCGCGCATTATGCGTCGATGCTCGACTTACGAGCGAAAAGCATGTTACATTTGTCTATCACTGTGGAAATATTTTTATATAGTTATAAAAACGAAAGCTTTAAATTTTAGATAAAACGATAGAGATTTCTAGATTTAAGTAGGTATAAAATGCGTCGGAAAATATTATGTTGACGATAATTTAAGAAGGCCTCATAGCTCAGTTGGTATTAACTCTACCTTCTGCACTAGCGGTTGCGGGTTCGATTCCCGCACAGGACAAACATTTGTGTGATGAATACGGATGTTTGTTCTGTGTCTGGGTGTTAAATATTTGTCTATTATGTATATCAGTCTCTGGTACCCATAATACAGGCTATGCCTAGTTTGGGATCAGTTGACCGTGTGTGATATGTAAAAAAAAAAAAATCTCGCTTATTGGTTGCAAGCATGTTGACGATCCACGTAAACAGAAAAATAACTTTAAGCTTTGAGGGAGTAAAAACTTACAACAAATTAGCTGAAGAGATTAAAAATGCGGGCTCTCTTACCATGCTCGGAAACAAACTAAAAGATACCCTTGCGCTATTGAAATAAACTAATAAATCTACTGTATTAAGGTCCTTGCTTCTCGTATAGGGTATGGTGGTTCTGAAAAGGGCATCTGACCGTCGGTGAAAGAACCCGTGTAGTGAAAAGATTAAAACTCTTGGAGGCTCCTTTCATTATTATTATATTACAACTTATAAATAAAATTACAAGAGTTGATTTCTTTCGAACATCTTAAAACCTAGGTGATTTTACGTTTCTAACTCACGCCTAGAAGTATCAGGCAACTAACACGGCTGGTGTCTGTAGTTTTTCGATAACCATTCTTGCAATTGTTGTAAACTAGTGATGCAATGTAATAAGAGTGTCGTCGATTTACAACATAGAACAGTTAATAACGAGGCAAACAGGTAATATCAAGCCTCATAAAGCAGAGTTCACCCGCAGCCGCAAGCCAACCTGTATCGCATAAGGCACGCCGCACACGACCCGGCCGTAACTAACGCACCGTCTGCGCGCTTCCATATTTGAACACGCCCTTATTAATTCAGGTATGCGATATTGTCGGTTTGCGTGGTGAGATTTCCATTGTGATGGCTTCAATACTAGTGAAATTTGGTTGCCTGAAAGCTTTTGTTAGGTATTGATAACGAATACATCGTCTTTGTATAAAAATATAATAAAACAAGTAAGGTCTTTAGGTGAAACCATGTAAAACTAAAGATTCCCAAATTCAACAGTTAGGTAAAGATTCTTTGTGAAAGTAGTTGAAAGTTAGATTTTTTTATAATATTATTAGCATTCCTTTCAAATCCACTTTTACGCCGTAGAGGTTACCTCAGCTACGGCGTAGGCTCTATCTAAGGTTTGGTCTGGTTTGGTCCTAAGCAATTGCAGCTGCAATTGCTCTCTTGATAGGTCGCGATATCGTACTGTGGAACCCCCAGACCTGGTTTTGTAACTGAATTCAGGGGACATCGATAGGTGCGGATTTAATATTAAACGTCATCCTTTGTCTGTGCGCGCGTGATTGAGGTGTTCCCGCGGGAGGCTTGCCACTCAGTAGGTAATTTTTGCGGCAGACGTACTCTAAACTACTTAGCGTTGAAGATATTGCTTGCTTGTTTGTCTTGTAATTCGTTCTTTCTTGGGCGTCTTTCATAAAGGTCGAGCTTAAGATATTGAAATGTGGGCAGTAGGTCCTGTACCTAAAATATTTTTCGATGAAAAACACTTTATAACAAAGAAAACTATCGTCTTTTTAGAAGCGGTTAAAACATTTAAATAATTGTTAAATATTGTTTCAAAAATCGTAATGATTTCCAGATATTAATATTTTACTCATCTTCGAAATGTTTGTTCTGTGAGTAAGTGGTATCTGTAATTTGTAATTGTAATTTGTAATTTGACTCACTTAAATATTTTTCTGACATAATACTCGCATTTACCTACTTTTTTATTACCAATGATATTTTTTTTTAGATGTATATAAATTTTTGACGATGTAATAAAAACAGATAACTAAATTAATTCATGATTTAATAATTGAAATGTTAATTAAATGTTTGTACGCCCAAGTGGCAAAATCTAGCGATCTAGACTAGTCCTATGATCTGACTGTTAAATGTACCTGATTCACAAACAATAAATGAATTACTGAATTACTGTAAGCTTAAAATAAAATATTCTATAAGAAATTCGATAGACAGCGAAACTTATAGATAGCAATAGAAATAAAATAAATCATAATTTGTGTAGTGATAGGTAAATAAATAAGGTCGTGTCTCCTTCGAAATTATATCGCTTCGTGAAGCCCAGAATACTCCTCAACAACGTCTTGCGAGGGATCAACCCTTTCTCAATGCACATTCAATTAACCGACACAAATCATGAGAGATGGAAGAAATCACACCGCGAATAATAAATCATTATTTTCTATTATGAAAGGTAATTGAATTAATAACATTTCGTGGTTATGAGGTATTGTTTTTATAAGCAATAAGAAAAACATGGAGTTTGCTTAATGTTTCCTTACAAAACTTATCTAGAAATAAGTATTCAGAATTCCGAAGTCAAACTTAAGTCACCGACATTGCCAAGAGGAGAAAAGAAGAGGAGGAAAGAGATTGAGGCAGCCATATATAGCGAAGAACTGAGGCCTTTGGTACAGGAAGGTTCTCGAGTGGAGTTCAAGACCGTTCGTCGTGGAACTCTTTGGGGGAGGCCTATCTCCAACAGTGGACTTCTACAGGTTGTTGATGATGATGATGATGATAAGAGATAATAACACATAACTAAACAAGTGTAGAGCCTTCCATCTCACTGGCCGAGAACACGGTGTGGCGAACGAATTTTCATCATCACGAATTTCCACAGCAGGACATAGAGCGATGAAAAAGTAGGGTACTACTAGAACATCACCACATGATGTGCCAGTTATAGTTCTTGAGCTTCTTTGACGAGAATTCAGGATGACTGGTATGCTATCGGTCTAAAGCAAAGCATATATTATATCTTAATTATTATAAAAGATGATGTAGTGATGAGGATTGAGAAAGGTATGCTGAGATGGTTAGGTCATGTAGAGAGGATGAACGAAAGAAGATTGACGAAACAGGTGTATAAGGCGAGTGTGAATGGAACCGTTGGAAGGGGAAGACCTAGGCGTACGTTTAGCGACTAAATCGGTGACGTTTTGGACAAAGGCCAGGTCAAGAGTACCCTAAACCGACGAGCATGTATGAGGAATGTGATGAGAGTGAGTGAAGCGAAAGAGGTATGTCAGGATCGTAGCAAGTGGAAGGCCGTGGTCCTTGCCTACCCCTCTGGGAAATAGGCGTGATTTTATGTATGTATGTAATTATTAAGCTTGGAATTTAAATTAATGTTGTATAATGTGATATATGTGTGTTGATATCTTAATTATAATTTTTTTAACGATTATTATATTAATAAGTTGGTACACTATTGTTTAAGGGTGCCCCTGTAAAAATAGTGTACTTTTTCATAAATAAATAAAATAAAAATAAAATATTTGGAGGTCATTGTTCGGTCACAATTTAAACAGCAGATATGAATGTACTTTTCACCTGGGAACGAACCTGAGCTAGTTAGAACTAAACAACAGCAAGGAAGCATAAATACTTATCATTAACACAATACACAAACTTGTTAAGAAGTTGAAGGTAGAGCTAAAGTTTTGGAGCAGATATGTCTATTTGTAACATTACGTGCTCCCCTCCGGGTTTCGAATACCTTGACAAAGTTTAATTTCAAATGTTGTGAGCCACTGAACCGGCGTAATGTTCAAATCAACGCATAGTAGTATTTATATGAAAAAGTTTTTTTATTTTTTTATAAACAAGCATCAGTTTTTTTTTTTAATACTTAAGAAACTTTAAAACTAGTTTGCATTACTTTGCATATTGGTTTTATGTTTTGTGAAGGTTGCGGGAAGTCGGTGGAAGGAGAAGGCTCAAGACCGTTCGTCATGGAACTCTTAGGGGGAGGCCTATGTCCAGCAGTGGACTTCTACAGGCTGATGATGATGATGATGGTTTTATGTAAATTTGCTTTTTCCTTTGCATTTATTACTGGTTGGTTTTTTATAGTTTCTATGACGTGCTATGGTGATTCTGAGAGAAGAAACTTTGATTGTGATTATTGACTTTACTAAAGAACAAGTGTAAATAAATCGCTCCTTTCGTTGCCTTAATCTTAAGGTCGATCCATTCGCATAGTTTAGCTGGTGAAAGGTTTAATTGTCCCATCTTAACCTTCTCGCGTTATTTACGAGTACCCGCGACCGTGCGAGCATGGGGCTTGACCCTTTACAATTAACTATTGTTCGTCCTGTCACAGATTTTTCTTGTTCACTCAATTATAGAAAATGTATTTTTCAAGACCAAAATTTCCATGAAGTATGATGAATAATTAGCCTTAGTGGCCCCGACTAAAGAATGGACCCCTCCATTACTACCCCTGTATGTCTTAAGAGGCGACTAAGGGAAAAAACTCTAGGGGATGAGCAGCAACGTTCACTATCAATAATAGCTTTGCTGTGCTTAGCTGTGCTCGCCAACAAGCATGCCCAGCGTGGCGAGTATGGGCAAATCTTCCCAAATGATCGTTTGGGTGCAGGCCGTCAGTCGTGCTGGAAATCTATGGGAGAGGCAAATGTTCAGCAGTGGACGTGCTACGGCTGAAATGATGATGATGATGGTGAATAATTTATTGCATCTTGCAGAGGCTCCTTTCGTTTGTTATGATGATTATCGATAAGTTTCGATACACCGTCTCGTTAGTTCAAAACCTATCAAAAGCACCTGTGTGAAGCCGCGAACTATCGCTTTTGCGTCTGCCGGAGATTGGGACTCGTAATGAGGTGTCGTCGCCTCTAGTTCCGCGCCGAGGATTTCCGTGCTCCGCGGTTGCCGGGAGTTTGGTGCTGTGGTTGTTTCTGAAATGCATGGCACTGAGTGATAGTGACTCATTTACAGAGTTGAACATTTTACCCTCTTCCAAAATATCATTCAAGTAATCCGTTCGACCTTTTTACGTCATACATTATCTGCAGTCTCTATACAACGTGATTCATAATATGTATGCCATCCCGAAAGGGGCTTATTCTACAACCAATTGGCAATAAAGTGTGTTCTACGACTTTTGGAAATTGGACATTTTTCATTGAAAAAACCTTATGAGAAAATCAGCTGTTTTGGAGTTAAATCAGGTTAAACTCAATGAATCAGCTGTTTTCAGTAGCAATCTTGATTCCGAACTTCTTGTACGTTTAGTTATTAGTTCTAAAGATGATAAAAATACCAAAAACAGCTAATTTGAGAAAGTTTTTATTTAGTTTTTTTAATTTTAAATATTGTTTTTTTTTTTGCTAAAATTATTTATTTGTTTGTTGATAGAATAACCCCCTTTCGGGATGGAATACATGTTATTAATCACCTTGTAGAGAGAGATTGCCCTGAATGGATCGATTTCTATGATTGGAATGAAATCTGGCAAGTAAATAACCCGGTTACTTATTATATGGGTACCACGTTAGCGAATCGTGAAAAAATGTACTAAGTATTTTCTGTAAGGCGGAGGTACCTCCCCAGGAGGGCTGTTCCAATTTAGAACTTGAAAATCTCGCTATGCCCTACCTCCTCCAAGAAGGACTTCTTAAGTTGACTAATTAGGTCAGTCTGAAACATCTTAGCATAGCAATCCCCATTTAAGCGATATAAAACCTTATTTATCTGCCTAACTTCCCCCACTTCCCCTCCAACAAGTCAGTAAGTAGGTACAGTGAGTGTGACCGGGTGACGGCGCCGTGACAATAAACACGTCTCAGCCATCGTTAATCAACGAGGGAACGGAACGGAGACTCACCTTCAAGGGCCACTTGCACCGCACCGATAACTCCAGTATAGCAACCGATTTTGGTTCATCACCATCATCATCATTTCAGCCGTACGACGTCCACTGCTGAACATGGCCTCCCCAACAGACAGAGCGAATTCCTATCATGTGGGGGTATTTGCCCATACTCACCACGCTGGGCATGCGGGTTGACGAGCGCAGTTAGAGCTATTGTTGTTAAAATGAGGGAGGCTGCTGCCCACCCCTTAGCTATTTTCCCTTAGTCGCCTCTTACGACATCCGCGGATAGGTAGATATGGAGGGGCCTATTCTTTAACCGGGGCCACCACAGCCAATTTTGGTTATTTGAACCAAATAAAATAATATAAGTAACCAGTACTATATATAAGCTAGCCGTGGTGGCTGACGAATAGGCCACTCCATATCTACACGTAGATGTCGCAAGAAGGAAAAAAAACTATAGGATGGGCAGCAGCGTGGCCAATTCCCCCCACATGATAGGAAGTCGCGACGCGAAATCCGTGTGGCAGCTATAATGTCAGCCCGGTGTAGCTGGCAGCCCGGTGTAGCTGGCAGTGGTCGTAAGAGACCCACAGCATAAAAATCCGTTCGAAAAAAAAAAAAAAAAAAAGCTATAATGTCTAGTGATGGACGCCTTACGGCTGAAATGATGTTGATTAAGTAACCAGTCGTATCTACTTTATTCATAGTAGGAAAATAATTTAAAAAAATATTTCATGTACAGGATTAGTTAGTTATTAGTATACATAGTGTCAAAATCCGCCTTAAATTTCCCCTTTAAAGGGTACTTTGAGACTCAGTCTCATAATCCGTTTTGGACTTGAAAGTTGAGGCTGTTGTCAGTAGGTAGCCGGTGCTTAACCATAGGTGGTCCCACTGATCCTCAAAACAATAGCATCACCTTGACACAACACGGTGCAGGCAGCTGGGGGCAGGGGGCAGGGGGTGGTGGGGGGAGGATATAATTAATTACGTCACACTGTCAGGTGAACAATGACGGAGCCCTGGAGGTGACGAGGCGGGTTTTTTATCTGCCGTGACGTCATCGTAAGTGGAAACGGTAAAACAAAAGTTGAGTGGGCGAGTCCGAATGAAAGTATCTGATTTTTTTTATCTTTCAAATTCCCATTACCCAGCTGACGTGCACTAACATTTGATTTACCGAATTTATCTGAGGCAAACTGTCCTTACTCAGTCCAGTCCATCCTAAGGTTGCCTGGTAGAGATCACTTATGGCGATAAGATCACCCATTGTATTGCCTCCTATGTATTTTTTTAAGTCCGTATGGTGATCTTTAGTTTGTTATCAATCTTACTTTGACTCCGGTACAGTGGATTGGATGGTAGAATGAAGGGTGGACGCAAGTTTAGAAAAACTACGAGTAACCTACCTAAGTACCTATCACAAAAATTATACGATGGTGAAATCCAAACTATCAATAAACAACAGCAATCAAAAGCCTCTACTAAATAAATCCTTTCCGCACCGCTAGCCATAGTCATAGCGCAAACTACAAAACAATGGGCGCCCCTCACAATCTGCCTACATTTTACCTGAAACTCCCGATTAATTCATATTCGGACGCGGAAACAAAAGGCCGGAACGGAAACCTGTCCACGATTTTACACGCGGATTTACACCTATAAAACAACACCCTTACATACAAACTACAACCCTAAACCTTTACAATACAGTCGACTTTACACCAACACTGAAAACTGAAAATAAACCGAGCACTGACAATCGAAAATTAACTTTAACCTCATCATCCTAGAGTCGGTTTTGCGATCGTGATAGGAACTAGCCAGAAAGATGATCTGCAAAACCGTTTCATAAATGGAACACAATTCTCGAAATTGTCACCTGAATTGTTTCCCAATTGAATTTCAACCTTATCAGTTTGATTTTGATTTTATATCGCGATAACTGTTTCGATTGCAATAAGTAACTGATCTTTTCCGGAAATAAAAGTCAACTCTAGGATGTTGCAGTAGAGTTGTTTTCGCTTTGGTTCGAGTTTGAATGAGTGGATACAGGTGCAACAGCGCGGAATGCCAGACAAGCTGATTTCATACAATACGGTGGACTTTCCGTTTCCGGCGGTGATTACGTAGTGGCGTGTTGGTTCCGACTGATAAAGGCTTACGGTGGATGGATTTTGGATAAACCCCTCATGTGATTATTTCATTACCCAAGCAAACACTAATTTTTAGTATGAGAGAAGATTTCTTACGTGTTAGCACATTTTTTTTTAGTTTTCTGTGCCATTTGCTTGCCTCAAACTTAACTTTTCTCTACAAAAATAACAGAAAAATTAAGTTTGACACAAGCAAATATTTTGCAAGTTTGTCAAAATTGAGATTACGCCGTGGTGACCCCAGCTGCAGGATAGGCCCCTCCATATCTTCCTACCCGTGGATGTCGTAAGAGGCGACTAAGGGAAAAAAGTAAGGAGATGGGCACCAGCGTCCCCTATTTTAACAAAGATAGCTGAGTATGGGCAAATTATCTCCACATGATAGAAAGTCGCTTTGGAAATCTGTGGGAAAAGCTATGTTCAGCAGTGGACATCCTACGACTGAAAGTATGATGAAAATTGAAAATAAAACAACCTGTATCTTTGAAAAGCGTAAAGGTTTACCGCCCTTCAAACAGTAACTAAAATTTCCTTCAGGGCCCACCCACCTTAAACCTCAACCTTATTCAGATTGTTCTATCAAATTCCAATCGTGCTCTGTAAAAATTACTCTAGAGACCAAAAAAGAACCACTAAACGTACTCTTCCATTTAGCAATACATAGTTATCGTCCTGACCAAAAAAGAACCATGGCCCAGTATTACCTGAACCTCTTTATTCTTTATTGTACACAGAAAACACAAACAAAAAAACAAACTCAATGAAAGGACATGTACAAAGGCGAGCTTAACCCTAAAAAGAGTTTTCTTCCAGCAAACCTTTGAGGCTAGAGATTGGTGGTTATAGAGGTAGGGTTCGTGTACAAGACCAATGAATAAAATGATCATCGAAATGATGAATCATCGAAAAAAATGATAGGCACCAAGCCGTGTTTGTTGCCTGATTCTTTTAGGCTTGGTCGCGAGGAACAGGCATAGCTTCACCTAGTTTCTAAGACGTTTCAAAGTGATCCTAGTGATTTTATTGAAATAAATGCCTTTTGACTTTGACTTTGACTTTGAATAAAAAAAAAGTAGTAGACCTCGTAACTAATTCGCTGAAAAAGACAAAAACTAGTGCCAATAGAAAACAGCTCAATCGAACATTCCGAGCAATCTTCTCGAGAGATCATCCGCGCTAACTCGAGTTGTTCCAACAATTCATCAAATTAATTGTGCGCGTCATCTCTAATCCCGTGTCCCGAAACATACAATCATCCATTTACGAGCGAATTGACTTTAACTGACCGACGAGAATTGTACCTCGTAAGGCCCTTTTCAGACAAAACATTTTACAACCACTGTACAACAGGCATAATAGTTTTTAGCATAATTTTCACAAAACGGGATATTTAACTTGATTTGTATTTTCAGTGAAATTTATGTTCATAGCCAGAGTTTGAAATAAAATAGCGATGATCATAAGATGCAACTAAAACTTCTGAGCAATAAAGGTATTGGACGTTTAAAATTATGTTGACTTTTTTTTTTTATTTACTTTTTGTGGCTATGGTGTCACTGCGGCCACAACTGGCCTATTGTGATCGCCACTTTATTTGTGGAGCCCCTTTACAGGGCCTTTAAAGTTCACCACAAAGCCCAGCAGCTGTTAGAAACTGAAGGATTTTCTTTGGGGTGAGTTGCTTTAGTTCCATTGGGCTGAGGATGTGCTCTCCCAAATGGATGCTACATTTGAGCATAAGTGCTCCGCTAACTAAGTAAAAATCTTACAAATCTGGATACATTTTGTAAAACACTATTGCATTCTCATCGCAACTATATTTTAGCTTTGACATGAACGACATAGTGCATTTTAATGTTCGTTATAGGAAAACTTAATTATGAGGATTCATAGCAAGAAAGATCAGAAATTTTTGTCTTATAACGCTGACAACATTTCTTAGATGTTTTTGAGATTCAAACATAAAAAGAAAAAATATATTTTTATGTGAGAATTTGGGCAACATTTGGGCGTCATCGTTGTCCTATTTCTTCTATAACCGCATAACCATTAGCGAATATATTATTAATATTAATATATTGTGGTTCGCATAAAGTGTTGTGTCTGAAACGGCCCTTACTGGCCCAGAATTGTAGATACCAATCAGTTAAAGGAATATCGTCGGCGGCGGATTCGCAGAACAACCTGACCGAAATGGCAGGAGCTTGAACTTTTGTTACTTACTTTCATCTTGAACAGAATAAGTATTGGTCTTGCGATTTTATCTCTGTAGTTAAATAGCCAGGTTTTTAAAGATGAATCAATAACTCAAAATTCATTCATCATTCAAAACCTGGCATAGTATTTTCCGAACACCTAAGTAACATAAATAAGTTGGAATCGCCCATGTTAACATTGAATAAAATCAACAATTTGTACATTACCTATGCCAAAACCAAAAGGAGCGTGACAACGCCAGTCTATTCTCGTGCACGGTTAATTTATCTGCGCAAGCGCATAGATTTCAAGGAAATGCATCGCTCTTCTGAGACTATCGCGCGAGGTATTGGGTATGGGTGGCGCTAAGTGCCGACTAACAATTTTCGTTGATCAATTGCCGGTATTTCAAATGAAGTAGGATGGTCTATAGCCTGAACTCTTTTAATGGATGAGCTGTCTTACTTTTGTCTTTGAAAAACTATTTTAATAATCTATTGACATTTGCGATGAAAATGATTATCGATGGTCTGACAACCAGCTCTATGCTTCTAAATAGGTATAGCAGCATAGAGCAGCACGGGAGACTAGTTTTGTATGTTACAACCATATACCTATTGTTTTTGTTTTCTATATTTTGTATGATTGTAATGTACTTAATGTGGCTGGTGTTTGTCTTGATGTTGTTCAGTTTATTTCATGACATTTCATTCTTTCATTTGCCATCATAGCCTGCACAATCGAAAACCACCTGCAGAGGGAAAAGTGTTACTTACTATCTTATGGCTGCCTGACTATGTCTGACCGTTTTCAATTTAATCAGGGTCCGAGTGCTGTCGGGAGCCCCCCAGCTTGGTGGAACGATGACCTACGAAAGGCAGCGGGTAGTAAGTGGACGATAAGGGCCTAATACTAGGCTCAATGGCGCGTATTGTTGTAGTTATTTAAGTTTAATATTATATGTATGTTAGTCTGTTAGGTATTTATTAATATGGGCCATGGCATGTTACACATGTTTGTGTAATATGTCGAGTAGTTTGAAATAAAGATATTATTTTTATTATTATTGGACTAATGTAGGATGATGATGATGCTGATGAGTGCGCTTTAGTTGGTAACCATTCTAAATCTTCAGGCTTCTGTAGGTAAATGCTATCTTCTACAAATCATACAAGCAATCAAGCGTGGAAACAAGTAGGTGAGCACCTATAAATCACCTCTGCACTTCCTGACGCGGCTGGACAAATGTTAATGTATTAATGGATCGTTATTGCAAATGAAACTTTCATCGAGCGCGTTATTGTGAAGGATAACTGCTATTGAGATACCTACCGTGATTTGGAGAGCATTCGGTGAAGATGAAGATAGTTGCTATTACGTTTGAGAGAAGCCTCTGCAACGCGTTGTGAATCGTTTCGCGACAAAATAATTCCATCACTATAGGTCGCAATCCCCTATCAGGCATATAAAACCAGACGCCGGAACACAGTCAATGTCTTAACGACTAAAAATACCAAGTTAACGGTGAATGAATCGGCGCCAGTGTCAACCTTTTGGTACCATAAGCCTAGATTCCAGACTTTAAGAATCTACAACCTGTTAACTTAGCTAATGCAATTTTGTTACTAAATTATTTAAACATAATCGCAAGCTCAATAAAGAAAATCAATTTATGGCTAATCATAATTGAAGTCACTAGAAATTTTACGAGTGAAGTTTTTTTCTGAACACAACTGAAATTTATTAATATTTTCTCAGCATTCGATTGCACGGGCGTTTTTCCACGACCACGACCCGACACGATAATAACACGTTAAAGTTTCCGAGTGCTAATATTTGTATGAAACAGTTTTTCATTGAACGGTACGATGCACGTTACGAACGGAAATTCAGCTGTCGTCGGTTGCGTATCAATTGCAAAACGTGTCGTGTAGGTTGGTGAAACTAGGATCACGTATCCCCATCATCGAAATAGCAAATCATCAGTACCATCCGACTAATTGAAGGCCTCGTGCCCCGTCGCGTGACTTATGCGCTTCCTTCCGGCCACGTGCAGCCTTATCCCGTTTGCTCCACTGGGGGATGCACGTAAAATAGCTATATGAGTTTGTTTTGCTAGATTTTTTGCACTGGTGCACCTTCCGATGCTAAGGACGTGTGGGTCTAAATACTAGTGTTAAAAGAAGAAACTGGCATCTCATAAAGATACAATCCTTGAATTTCTGGCGCACTAAATCTTTTAATCACATATTTTTCAGTCACATACTTATTCCTGACCCTACGCGTCGTGGGTAGTAGATACTACGAGTAACATGGCACCACAACCGATCATGCAAACATTGGTTCCTTGAGTCTCAGACGAACACTCGCCTGTTATGCCAACGAGGTCGTCAAACACACATGCTCAGTATTATATCATAAGGCAATTATCAGGCACTCTGCAACTCATGGTCGATGGCCTAACTAATGGTGACTAAGAAAGAACCTGACTGATAAGCACATAAATAAGCGCTTTAGAGTTTTGGGGGCAGAAGTTTTCTTCTCGTCTCGTAGAGTAGACTTTACGTCTCGTAGGGTTCTAAAAGTTCTGTAGAACCATGTGACATTACTTATTTAGCTATTTTCAGAAGCGACAACAATGTATGCGATGACACACGCTCTATCCATTTAGCAACAATAATAACGAAATGGAATCGACTGAGCGCAAAAATCGCGTCACCCTCGGATTCACGTCAACGGCGCTTTGTGTGACAATGACATTGAGTTTGACTGTACCTAATCGATGATCATGGGGAGTTATAAATCAATGATATTATGGAATAAGTCTTGGGGTCGTGAGTGTAATGGAATGGGTACCTCAAGTCTAAGAAGAGGATAAACCTTTAGCCTTGGCACATACGGTAAGTTTTTGCGCCAGATTTTCTGATGCACGGTGAAAGACACAGGGGACATCAAGGTAGACTATTCTGGCCAATCTTGGTCGCTGGTATGGGAAAGATGTCACATAGATGTTTTAGTAGTAATCTTGATTTCAAATTTTTCGTACGATTATATGAGTTAAATTCTTGATAAAAAGAACAAAAATAGCTGTTTTATGAAGAAGAAATGGGAATAAAAATACAAAATATTGATATTTTATCTTTTTATTCATATAATGGCCCCCTTTCACTATACCTACTACTAAACAGAACAAATACAGCGGTTGTAATTTTTTTATATATCCACAAAAATGACAGACATTAATGTTTGCATTAGTTCCGCTTCCGATAGGTTCCTATGATAGTCTCAACATCGACATCTCTTCCCTCCTGTATCAATTAACCGTTGCTCGCTGTACTGGAACGGCCACGTCCAAGCCGGGCCCGTCGCGTGTCACCCCGACCCTCTTTGACGTTATACTTGCAGATTTCAAATCGTGTTAGTGATTGAGTTATGCACTTTTGTTTACCGTTCCAATATCACCATCATAATTTCAACTGTAGGACTACTGCAGAACATAGACCTCCTCCATAGATTTTCGGAGAGAGCGATCTTATGCTGCCTACACCCAACGACCTCCAAGCAGTCTTTATTAGGTGGTCTTTCCATCTAGTGGGGCGCTTTGTGTAGATTCGTTAGGGCTTTTTTTTAACCGACTTTAAAAAGGAGGAGGTTCTCAAGTCGGCTGTATTTTTTTTTGTGTGTATGATACTCGATATCTACTCCAATACTAAACCAATTTTGATAATTCTTTTCTCTCATCAATTATGCTTTATGTCTCAAAGCTCCTTATGCCTTTAACTTCTGTTTTTTTTTCAACATTATTTTAATAATATATTCAGAAATTAAGGGGTAGTTGTTTATAACTCTGAACGCATGTGAGGTAACCATTGATCTGCCGAATAGATACGGAATCGCAGTAACGTGACGTCAGCAACAGATCTCTCTTCACAGACCAGTGGCTCGACCTATGTCTAATCATTTTGTGCATAGATCTAACAAAGTTTAAAAAAGGTATGCCAAGCGTATTGTTCAAAATTATCTTCAGACTAGCTGTAACCGCGCGGTTTCTAACTCAAACTTTATCCAAACACCGTATCTCATGAATTGCTCTTGAAAATATTTGCATACATATGTAGTTCTAATTTTTTTATTTTTTTACTTTGAGCCCCTCCCTCAAGGGAGAGTATCGCCATATAACAAAGCTTATGTAACAATTTAGACAATAATCAATGATTTTGTAAAGTTTCATAAAGATCCGTCCAAAAGTTTCTGATAGACCGGACAAGTAAAACACAGACAGAAAGACATCCAAATTTTCGCATTTTTAATAGAAAGATTTATAATGTGCTGTAAAAATTTTGACGTAATTGTATTCTCGAGTCTGTTCTACTAGATACCAGTGTCTATGGTAGCCGGACACGGTGTCACCAGCAGACGAGTTGTCGACTGGAAACTAAAGTCAACTGTTGCGATTCAACTCGCTCAAACCTGCCGCTGATGTTTCAGACTACGCCTCAAAGTGAAATAAAGTTTAAAGTTTCAGATTAGATTCGTGCAAACGCTGGTTTTTTTTTATTTACCTGCCAGTAGCCAAGTTATTTTGTGACCGCTGGTTATGTGAGGTGACCCATTGTAATGTGAGAAAATCTACTAAGTTCGTCTATGCCAAACCAAGATGGCTGCGAAATGTTACAGAGTATTTCTTCAGCTCCGGAGCACGGAAGCATTTTTTCGTTTACAAAACTACTAGAGAGACTACGATCTTCTTGGTGGCCCTGCTTTGAATAATGTTTTTTTTTTATATTTTTTTTATTTTTTTTTATACGGAGGCAAACACGCTTACGGCCCACCTGATGGTAAGTGGTTACCGTCGCCTATTGACATCAGCAACACCTGGAGCATTGCTAATGCGTTGCCTGCCGAACCCCTCCCCCCCTAAAGAGCTCTGGCAACCTTACTCACCGCAGGAACACAACACTATTTGAAACAAATAATGTTATTTGGCTGCGATCTTCTGTAAGGCGGAGGTACCTCCCCAGGCGGGCTGCTCCAATTTAGAGCGATTAGTGTTTGTAAAATTCAGTGGTAATGGTGACAGGAATGCACCTTTCATGCCTTCGTTCATCATTTCAGCCGTAGGACGTCCGCTGCTGAAGGCATCGCCTATTTTAATCACGATAGCTGTACAAGTGCCCAGCGTGGTGAGTATGGGACAATTCCCCCCACCATGATACAAAGTCGCTCTGGAAATCTGTGGGGGAGGCATATCTTCAGCAGTGGACATCCTACGGCTGAAATGATCATTAAAAATCATTATGATGATTTATTAGTCAAAGTAAAATTTCCTTCATTGAAAAATAAAAACCTTTTCGTATTCTAATACCTTGCAGAGTACTTAGCTCCGCGTAATCTTAAGGTAATCACGACTCCCCTTCGAATGCCTGCATACAATTACTTGATTCGCCACTTTACTCACGAGAGCACTTGCTCTTGTACAGTCTGGCTAAATATAAGTAAATTGCTTAAATACAACTTTTAGCCGAGTTCATAAAAAGTTAATTCACTGGCTTACTAATACTGGCTCCCTTTACTGATAGGGGTGTGTATGTCTACAGCTTACACATAACGAATTTCTGAATTCTGAGTATGCAAATATTTAGTGCATAATTGGTGCAATCTGAAAATCCAATTCAAAATTTAGGTGCCAAAGAGGTTTCTGAGATATGAGCCAAAAACTATGTGTCAGCTGGAGACCCGGGTCTACAGCTTGCACATCCAGTACTGCCAAACGGCTGACGCGAGAGCTATGAAAACTAGTCAGATATTTAGTGCCAAATTAGTGCCAAAGGTACTAAAAATTTCAGGCCTGTAGCTTAAAAGGTTTCAGAGATATGAGCCAAAAACTATGTGTCAGCTGGAGACCCGGGTCTACAGCTTGCACATCCAGTACTGCCAAACGGCTGACGCGAGAGCTATGAAAACTAGCCAGATATTTAGTGCCAAATAAGTGACTAAGGTACCAAAATTTTCAGGCCTGTAGCTAAAAAGGTTTCAGAGATATAAGCAAAAAACTATGTGTAAGCTGTAGACCCGGGTCCCCAGCTTACACATTTCGTTACGCCAAACCGCTGATCAGAGGGCAATAAACTTTAGGCAGGATTTTAGCTTATAATTAGTGCCTAAGGTACCAAAAATTTCAGGCCGTAGCTGAAAAGGTTTCAAAGATATAAGCAAAAACAGTTTTCCCGCCAAAAAATTCAAATAAAGTTATTGAAAATCGCCTCATTGTGGCGTTGCCACTTCGCTTCAACAAGATTGTCAAACGACTTTAAACTTTATTTACATGTTACGAAGATTGATTTTGGTATTTGATCATTAAAAAAGTTCATTGGTTTTGTTGAGTTTAGTCTAGGAGCTCGGAGGATAAAATAGTTTTCAGCCAAAACATACCGTGTTGCCATCGATGTAATCGTATCTCGTAGACTTACGTCTTGATTGATGATGGAAGTCAGAGGCAATCACGACGACATCATCGCCCTGAGTCAAATTCTTTGACAGTGTCGGCAAGTTATTTATAATCTCTCTGATAGGAGCACCTGGCTTACAAATGGATAGAACAGATTGGTAGTCATTATTATGTAAGTGTATAAATTCTCTAAGAGATTTTCCATATGTATCGCACAATATTAGCATTTTCTTAGGTCTATTTTGTGAAATTACGATGGTATCCTCAGCTATAAGTCTGGGTTCATGGATTTGGGTACTGTTATTCGTTTGGTTTCCAGTGTTCTCCTCTGTCGTTAGCTTCTCTACGGATCGAAGTCCTATTCTCGTAGTAATCCCGTTGTCTTCTTTATTCTTTATTGTCACGACCTGTTTTGTTGCTATTGATTCACTCGTTTTAGTCCGTCTTGTTTTTGTCTTCCCTTTTTTCGCTACTAATTTTTTTGTATTTTTCTTTCTATTCTGTGAGTCTTTATCATGTTTCACTTGTTTATTCAATGTTATTCTATTTTTACTTAAGTTCTTGGTCTTTGCTGCAGTTTTAATATCTACGGTGTGTCTAGAATTTTTTAATTTTATGTTTTCACTTTGGAGCTCAATTATTTGGCTTATTAAATTGTCCAATTCTTCATTAAGTATTTGGGTGTTCTCATTGGTTTCCAACTGGAGCGTTTTTTGTAGTTGTTTGAACAGCGCTGCATTATTTTCGTGCATACGTATTACGTTTAATGCTTCTTCATATTCATTGAGATCTGCAGTTCGTCGCTCAATCATCTCTTTTAGCTTATTTCTTTCCGTTTCAGTCTCTTGTAATTTTATTACTTGTTCTGCAAATGCTACTTTGAGTGACCCATTTTGCGCCAAGAGATTTTTATAATCCTTCGCGCAGTCGTCTTGTTCCTTTACTTCTAAAGGAACAAGACGACTGCGCGAAGGATTCAAGTTTTGTGCTTTTTGTATTTCAGCGGTCAATTTTCTAATTCTACGGCAACCTGGTTTCTTGTTTGGGGCATTCTGGAACGATCAGAAAACGCAAAAAGTCGATTCGGATGAAGAGATTCGATCCAGGGCACGTCGTTACTGACGATTCAGTCCACCGCCTCAACCGCTACGCCAGCGGTACTTTACTTACAGCGACGAAATAAGTGTAGAGGTTGAAAGAACTATTTCTTAGAGTCGCAGATCGTTGTAATAAAAAAATCGACCGTCATTACACTTTTTTGCACACCCTCATTAGCTTTTTAGTTCAATATGACTGTATTGATAAAAAACTTTTATTTAGTCATTATAACGAGGCACTTACGTATAATATTGTGACGCGTTCGTTATTTTGGTTGTTATAATCTTTGAGAGTAGATCGCCAAAATGGTTTAAGGTAAGCATCATGAAGAAACCAGAGGTTTAGTCAGCTCGCACACTACGAGTACTTACGTGTTAATAGGAAACAATACAATGCCACAAATCTGGGCCCCGATCGCGCTAAATTTTTGCTTGTGGCGCTCTGCGGTATATTTTAAGGGATGAAGATGAAGTTTTCCAAACGCTGGCCATTAGATAAAACAGAATCGAAACCATTGTGTAAGCATCATCATCATCACCTATTTGAGTCCACTGCTGTACATAGTGTACCTACCACTAATTAGAGGTGGATAACTCGAGTCAGTGACCGTGGCGGCCCCGGCTGAAGAATAGGCCCCTCCTAACCTCCTACCCGTGGATGTCGTACTAGGCAGGCGAGTAAGGGATGGGCAGCAGCTTCTCCTATTTTCACAAAGATTTTCAAATTCCCCCCACCCCCATGACAGGAAGTCACTCCGGAAATCTGTGGGGGAGGCCGCTGTTCAGCAGTGGACTTCAAACGGCTGGAATGATGATGAACTCGAGTCAGAACACGCATCCAGATCGAATCACAGGGTACTGAGCCGCAGGTAAATGGATCACGCCGCTCCCAAGCAGCTGAAGCAGCTCAACGGCTCAAAGTAGTTCTACTTCATCTGCGATTCATGCGACCCTGACCCTGATTAGAAACGATTTCATACGACAATAATTTGTATTATTTTCAACACTATTAAGTCCATATTAGAAAAGCTGACCCGTTTGATGAACTGATTGCTAGTACCTTATTGCATTGTTTGCTTCACTTTACCTGATTCATCTGAAATCATTCATAGATCTACTTGCGCGGTTCAAGAGCGCGAGCTGCGAGCTGATTTGCAGCTCAGGTATTTTGAGTGAGTTACCCACCGCTACCACTTAGAAACTTTGATGTACCAAATAAAAACTATAGTAGGTATTATTATAATATTATAACTACAAAATGGTTGTTTATTTTTAGATTTTGACGCCTTTTCTTTTTTAGTTACCAGCATAATTTTAGTGATACTTCATCATCTTATCCTATCTAAGCTTCTGAATTCTTTAACCAACATGATATATACTTTAAACATACATAAGCCTCTCGATTTGAGAGCAAAAGACTTGGCGGCAGGAATAAGATGCCACAGCCAGCCCGAAAGGGAAAAGCATAAAAAAATGCAAACTTCAAGAACGAAAGAATGACACGATAATGTTACGCGCCTGTACAATATCGGGCAGCCTGTAAGGACGTGGACACTCTGATAATGTACAGCCAGCCATATTCACAGCATCTAATTCTAAATGGGGGAATAAGATCTGCACTGACGTCCCGCGTTGGGGTGCGTATTCACAGCATTTTATTGCAATAATTTTTCCAATAATACGAAGCCACCTAGCTTTAGACGGCGGAGTCACATATCTCATCATGTCACATAGGAACCTACTCATCATGTCACATAGGAACCTACTCATCTATTAATTTCGTGACGTGGTTTATAAATGGTTCATATCTACCTACCTTATGTGAGGTACCTACCTACTTCCCTATGTTTTGTAGGTCAAGGTACAAAGTGTAGGTACGTAGTACCTAGGTATAATAAATACTTGGTACCTATACCTAGCTAGACCTACATAAGTAAGTACCTTACATAAGGTACCTAGGATTGTATAATATTATGCAAACACGTCACGAAAGTAATAGATGGCTTCCTAGTACCTAGAGCTAACCAAACTTAGGTAGAACTAAATAGCCTAAATGCGTAATAAAACACGTCAAAAAACTATAGATAGGTAAATAACTAGTACCTAGGTACTAGGTAACTACCATCTATAATTTACTAGCCAACTTAGATATGAACAAAATGAGCAAATACGTCACGGTAGTACCTAATAGATACCTGCATATCCAACTTTCATATGTGCTACCTACCTACCTACCAAGGTATCTTGATTAACCTAAATACCTTACCCGACTTCTTCTGACAGACTTTTATTTCTGTTTTAGTGTGTGGCTAGGCGGAGCAATGTTCTATGAAATGCGGGGCGGTGGCGCGGGCAGAAAGTGTATGAGAATGGCCGGACATAGGGCTCAGTAGCACGTATTAGGGTTGACCTATGTCCAGCAGTGGACTAGTGTGGGCTGATGATGATGATGGTTACAATGGAGGCCAATTTCATACGTCAGTTTCGAAATTGAAAATTTATGGAACTTCAACCGAAGTAACAAATTATGTAGGTAGGTACTAACCAATTACTTACAATATATTTTTATTTTATCTAGATCGATCGACACCTATCTTACATATGGGATAACGGCTAGGTTAGAAGTACAACAAATTCAGAAGATGAAGATACTACCTTATAAGAAGATGAGTAGGTATCACAAAAATTATGCTCGTAACTAACAAATGTTAGTAACTTACCTACATTAGAGGTAGGTACAGTATGTCCAGTGGACTTCAATAGGTTAAAGATACCTCCTACATAATAGTTTCGATTCTGTTTTATCTATATCCAGCCAATTCTATCCATAGCCAGCGTTTGGAAAACTTCATCTTCGTCGCATATAATATACCTACCACAGAGAGCCTCAAGACGAAAGCCTACAGTCAGTGCGCGTTGCCAGCACCAAAAAGTTACGAACGGCGACCACACACCGAATGACGCAGTGTTGAAAGGCCCCGCACCCTATGGACCGACGACATTGCGAAGGTTACTGTAATTCACTGAATGGAAATGGCTCAAGACCGTTCGTCGTGGCACTCTTTATGGGAGGCCTATGTTCAGCAGTGGACTTCTGCAAAATGATAAAATATTTTTGTGATACATGTCCTCTAATAGGTAAGTATCCAAAAGGGAGGTCATTCAACTTATCGTTGATGTGTATATACTAATTCCGGAACATTTTGTATACATACACTAGTTCACTGAAGTAAAAGATAAATCTCGCTTTTTCGAGGTACGACACACAAGGTACATCGATGGCAGCACTGGGTATGTTTTGGATGAAAACTATTTTATCCTCCGAGCTCCTAGACTAAACTCAACAAACCAAATTAACTTTTTTAATGATCAAATACCAAAATCAATCTTCGAGACATGTAAATAAAGTTTAAAGTCGTTTGACTATCTTGTTGAAGCGAAGTGGCAACGTCGCAATGAGGCGATTTTCAATAACTTCATTTGAATTTTTTGGCGGGAAAACTGTTTTTGCTTATATCTCTGAAACCTTTTCAGCTACAGGCCTGAAATTTTTGGTACCTTAGGCACTAATTATAAGCTAAAATCCTGTCTAAAGTTTATTGCCCTCCGATCAGCGGTTTGGCGTAACGAAATGTGTAAGCTGGGGACCCGGGTCTACAGCTTACACATAGTTTTTTGCTTATATCTCTGAAACCTTTTTAGCTACAGGCCTGAAAATTTTGGTACCTTAGTCACTTATTTGGCACTAAATATCTGGCTAGTTTTCATAGCTCTCGCGTCAGCCGTTTGGCAGTACTGGATGTGCAAGCTGTAGACCCGGGTCTCCAGCTGACACATAGTTTTTGGCTCATATCTCTGAAACCTTTTAAGCTACAGGCCTGAAATTTTTAGTACCTTTGGCACTAATTTGGCACTAAATATCTGACTAGTTTTCATAGCTCTCGCGTCAGCCGTTTGGCAGTACTGGATGTGCAAGCTGTAGACCCGGGTCTCCAGCTGACACATAGTTTTTGGCTCATATCTCAGAAACCTCTTTGGCACCTAAATTTTGAATTGGATTTTCAGATTGCACCAATTATGCACTAAATATTTGCATACTCAGAATTCAGAAATTCGTTATGTGTAAGCTGTAGACATACACACCTGATAGGGAGCCAGTTAAATAATGTTAAATCGGTAGGTTGTGTTCTAGTAAATACTGAATGATAACTTACAAAGCTCTGAATATATCTGTGTATATTTTTTGCACTGTTTATCGTAATAGAGAAGCGATTTTGTAACGATGTTGTCTTAAAAATTTTCAGGAAAGATTTTTGTAATAACGGATAATTATACTTTATCGTATCGAGAATTCGAGAAACAATTTTGAGGAGAAAAAAAACCAATCAAATTTGTTTGAAGTGAGCAAAAAATATTCTCGACATAAGATACAGCTCCTCTAAAAGCGACAGCGAACCGGGCGACACAGTGTTGGAAGGCCCGCACCCGATGGACCAACGACATTGTGAAGGATGCGGGGAGTCGGTGGATTTCAAAGTGATCCTAGTGATTTTATTGAAATAAATGCCTTTTGACTTTGACTTTGACTTTGACTTTGATTGAAAAGGCTCAAGACCGTTGGCCGTGGAACTCTTTAGGGGAGGCCTATGTCCAGTGGACTTCCACAGGCTAATAATGATGAAAGATACCAACACTATGTATTTCCTACAAGAGGAGACGCGGGCAAGTGCATAATTTAAAGACACTCATTTAAAAACGATAAAATTTTCACGTTTTTCACGTTCGGAAACCGACTGCAATAAAGCAAACATGAATAGCTAATAGGCTTCTAAATGCGCTATTAGAGCAGGCGCGCACTGCACATTACTGCCACAGAATATATTACAGTGATGACTTACAAAAGTGTAACTCATGTAATTTTTTATTCGACGCTTTCTGAGTGAAAATATTATAACGACTGAGAATACCAGGATACGCTAGCATTTTATTCATAGTGAATTACATTTAGAGGCGAAATTTTAAAAGCAGTTTCTGAATTTTTCGAAAATGTGTGTGTGGCAGTTTTCATAAATAAATAAAATAAAATAACACCCAATCACCCAACACATACCTACATACTTCTAACCCCACACTATAGGATTCCCTGTGTCGTGGGTACACAACTACGAGTACCATGGTACTACAACACCCAGACCCGGAACAAATATTTGCAGATCATGCAAACATTTGACCCGTAGTTGGAATCGAAACCACTCACCCGCTACGCCAGCGAGGTCGTCACCGCATAAGACGGTTTGATGCAGGTAGATGAGGTACCTACTTAATAGTTTTAGGAGACAAATCTGCTTGCATCCACGCCATTTATAACATTCATCATCATCATTTCAGCCGTACGACGTCCACTGAACATGGCCTCCCCCACAGATAGAGCGAATTCCTTATCATTTGCCCATACTCAGCACGCTGGGCATGCGGGTTGGCGAGCGCAGTTAGAGCTATCGTTGTTAAAATGAGGGACGCTGCTGCCCGTCCCCTAGCTTTTTTCCCTTAGTCGCCTCTTACGACATCCGCGGATAGGTAGATAATAATATAATATAAGCTTTATTGTTTCCTGCATCAGTTCAACTTATCTACACTTTCTTAAAATCTAAGTAGGTATGCAAGATTCGCTATCAGCGATAAAAGCCTCCTCCAGTTGCTTCCATGTCTCCCTGTCTCTTGCTACTCTACTCCAAGCCTTGCCTGCTATCTTGGTGATGTCGTCGCTCCATCTCTTAGGGGGTCTGCCTTTTCTCCGTTTTTTGCCAATCGGGTACCAATTAGTTGCTGTTATGGGCCATCTATTGTTTGACATTCTTTGTACGTGTCCTGCCCATTTCCATTTCAAATGGAGAACTCTTTTCACTGCATCTTTTGCTTTGGTTTTATTTCTAATTATGCTGTTCTTGATTTTATCTTTCAGTTTGTGACCCGTATAACTTCTCTCTAAACCCATTTGACAGACTCTTATTTTTTGAACTGTCTGATAGGTAGATATGGAGAGGGATATTCTTTAGCCGGGCCACCACGGCCATATTAAACATACTAAATATTAAACATTTTAACATTAAATCAGTGCAATAAAGTTGATTTCACTTTGAGACCATTAATAAGTGAGACGGGGTAGCCAGGCGGGCGATTCCCGATATTTACGAGAAACACTTTACGGGCAGATATGTATTTTTATTGACAGTTATTATTTGATATTTCTTCCTGTATTGCCTTACTTTGTTGATTGTGAATTGTAGATTGTCCCCGTAAGTTAGGAGTTTCAATTTCCCTACTCTAAAAGTACCTACTAAGTAGTTTATGGGCCGTAGTATAAGTAAAGTAAAGTGACAGTGGGCCGGCCATATAGCCCGCAGAACCGAAAACCGTTGGGGAACAAAGGTTCTCGAGTGGCGACCACGAACCGGACGACGCAGTGTTGGAAGGCCCCCACCCGATGGACTGACGACATTGTTAAGGTTGCGGGAAGTCGGTGGATGGAAATGGCTCAAGACCGTTCGTCATGGAACTCTTTGGGGGAGGCCTATGTTCAGCAGTGGACTTCATCAGGCTGATGATGATGAGTATAAGTAAAATTCCATCTTTTCCACCTGTTAACATACCTGAAATAAAGTTAAGGTATTGTATTGTAAACATTTTTCATAGGGGAATGCAGGTACACTCGAGATAGGTAATTTGTAAAATTTTAGTATTCATGTATTTTTACGATTTTTATAATCTTCCTATATTTTCATTCTGCTTTTTTTTTTTTTTTTTTATACAACTGAGGTGGCAAACAATCTTACGGCCCACCTGATGGTAAGCGGTTACCGTAGCCTATGAGCGCATGCAAAACCAGAGGCATCACGCACGCGTTGCCGACCCCGAACCCCCTTCCCCCCTAAAGAGCTCTGGCAACCCTACTCACCACAGGAACACAACACTATTTGAAACAAATATTAGTTATTTGGCTGCGATCTTCTGTAAGGCGGAGGTACCTCCCCAGGAGGGCTGCTCCAATTCAGAACGAGAAAATCTCGCTGTGCCCTACCTCCTCCTCCTCTTTTTCGTTTTATAGTACTTTATACAATTAATTTTGATTAAATAACTACGTGAAAAAAGCTGTGTTGCCCAGTGGAAGGTTCCCCGACTTTCAATACGAAGGTTGTGGGTTTGAACCGTGTCGTGAACTACTTAGTTCATATATTCGGAATATATAAGTGCGGTTAACACGTGCTAAAATCGCATCGTGAGGAAATTTCAAAATTTCGCATCGTGAGGAAATATCAAAATTTGAATAAATTCTTATAGCATTTCAGTATGCGTTCGTACATATCAACTACAGTTCAAAATCTTGTCTAATTGGCACTCGCGGCAGTACCTACAGACAGCCACATAAAGCCTATCCAAGTCTCTAATAAAGCCGGCGACACACCAAACTGTAAAAAGTTACAGTCGACCGTAACCTCTCCATTACCGTAATGAATTATGTACGGCCGTTAATCTGGAGCACTGATTCAAATGCACCAATTCGGCTGATGCACTAGGATGATACAGCAAAGCCTTAAAGTATTATAACTATCTTTTTATTTTATACGTTAAGGTTATTTTTATTATTTTTATATGCAAAGTACCTCAAAACTGTAGAATGAAGTTAGTCTGTATACTTTTGCAGTAAATATTTTTTTTTTCATTTTTTTTCATAATACAACTTACCTACTTATTACATTTTTTTATATAATACAAGCTTACGGCCCCACCTGTTGGTAAGTGGTAACCGTAGCCTATGAACGCTTGCAATGCCAGAGGCATCACGCACGCGTTGCCGACCCTGAACCCCCCGTTAAAGAGCTCTGGCAACCTTACCGCAGGAACACAATACTATTTGAAACAAATAGAGTATGGTCAGGGGGAAACTCAAGACCGCTTTTTGATGGTTACAACCAATCTAAAAGCAATTGAAGCTGTTAAGCTTCATAGAGTCAATCCTATAAAAGTTTTTAAAAAATATCAGCCGATAGATAACTCTAATCAGGGAAATAGGGATATCGGTCTCATCTTGCCGCAATTAGAACTAATTGAATATTAAGCAATGATTGCTTATAAAACGTGAATATTACCGGACCGAGCGTGTGTAAAAGCTTTATAGCGCTTGAAGATGTGAAACTCATTATTGAGATTACTATCTAGAACCTTGTTGTTTGTTTAGATAAGACGATAGATACCTAATAAACAGAGGAATGTAAGGTCTTAAGTGTACCTCGCTTATTGTTAAAATGTCTACGGTCCATCTGTGATATAGTGTAAACGATTATCCAATGCCGCTAGGTTTTAGAAAACTATAACGCTACCGCGCTGATGATGATTTTGAATGACTTTTAACTTTGATATCGCCAGAAACGACCTACATTCGAGCAACTTTTTTTACCTTAAAAATACAGAAATTCGAAACCAAACTGAGCACACGTAAAAAAACGCGATACTTTTATTGGGGCCTTTAAGGTGGATGAGTATAAAGTGGATTTATGCGGATTATGTGGGAATGGTCTTCTGGGAGGCAATGGGGGGAAGAAGGGTGTTGCAACTCAGGGACGAATCTTGTGCCTTTGAAATTTCCTTGTCAATGAACCATGCCAATTTTGCAATGGCGGCCGGCTCAAATGAAACGAGAAACATTTCCAGTTGCTTTAAACGCTTTACTATAAAGACCATCATAAGGTGAGCTCAGTCGAGGCAAACTTTTCTTGAAGGAGTAGCAGGTGAATTTTGTATTTTGGTTGTAAGAAGTCCTGTATTTCAAAATAATTCATTGTAAAATATCATAGATTTTGAAGATTACAGCCAATATACAGACGGTACCTACGTATTTTTAATGCCTCTCAACCTCAGTGCATAGAAAGAAAAGTGGGATCATTTTGAAGATTTTTCGAGTCCACGATTAATCTGTCCCAGGCTAGGAGCCTTAATCTTTGCGAATGCCGTGAGCCTCGGAATTGAATTGGGTCTTATATGTAAATTGTCGCGTGCGAGTAAATAAATACGGGAATAAATAAGCGGATCGTGATTTAGCCGTTTGAGGCGGATCAGCCGAATGGCCACCTTCGAAAGTGAAATGCTATCAAATGGGGGAAAGGAACTAGTTCCGCAAATAACTTAACATTTTTATAAACTCCTATTTAATACCAGATTATTTTTGTTTTGAGCTTCCCTTAGTTCGATCGGCAACACACTGAGGCTCTACATTCCATTTTGTTAAAAAGGATCATCGAAAAAAAGCAAATAAAAGCCATTCATTCATTCATTCATCGAAAAAAATTATAGGCACTAAGCCGTGTTTATTGCCTGATTCTTCTAGGCTTGGTCGCTTAGCTTCACCTAGTTTCTAGGACGTTTCAAAGTGATCCTAGTGATTTTATTGAAATAAACGCCTTTTGACTTTGACTCCAAGCTACCCAAGGTATCAAAACTTGGGTAGCTTGGATTTGCTTTGTTTTAACTGTATATTGATTGATTACTAAAAGCTATACCGATTTCACTCGAGTGGTTTTGCGTAGGTATAGGAGATAGCCAATGTATGAAAATGAAAATACTAATCAACCTATATGGGATTTATTTCTAAAAAAGTTCTAATGCTACATTGGTAAGGTAAGAGGACATACACGCCGTAAGTCATTATTGTTATTAAAAATATTATTTCATACAAACTACAAATGATAAATAGATCAAAACCGGCTTAATTGGAAAAGTTCGCTAAAAAACTGAAAAAACAATATAGCTTATTTCCTGCTTTTATTAAATAGGTATTAATTATAAAAGTTACGAAACACGTTGTTATTTAAACCTAAACAAAGATCATCTATTATCTTTGATATAAGACAAGTATAAGTCATATTAAATAAAAAATGTTGATCAAGAAATCAACATATTGTTTTCTGGACTTTTTGTCTCTTCATATCTGTATAATAACTTCTTCTTTGATATCTACCTAAATAAAAGACAGATGCCTATCTCAACGAGTACATATTATTATGAAACTGGACATTCCGTATATTTCATACGTTCATTTACTAAATAACACAGAACTAGCTCACTCTGACCTCGCCCGAGAGATGACATACACGTCTACTTGTCCATCTTATATTTACATAAATATATAATAATAAAAAATCCTGTCTGTCCGCTTGCCAGTGTTATCGCAGGCCCTCTACTATTAACTTATGAAAATAAGCTACAATAACACTTTGTTTATTTTGCGTTATTCCTTGCCAGGGAAATTTGCGATGGAGGCACTTCACCAGCGGATGTCAATGTTTTCTGAAATAGTCGAAGATAAAATCAACAAACATACGGGACAAACAAAATCTTGAAAATTGTGAGCAGCAACTTAAAACTAAATCAATTAAATAAATAAGTCACAATTCACTCCTGACCCCACACTAGGATTCCTTTTGTCGTGTTACAGAAACGATGAGTACCATGATACCATACCAAAACACCCAGAGTCAGGACAAATATTTGCATTAAAAAAAATAAAAAAGTTACTATCGCTTCCATACTTTTCATGTCACTGGTTCTTTCTTTGACGTCCTGCATTAGATCAGTGATCAAATAAAGAACGCCCTGAAAAGCGACAATGGCGGTAAATGTCAAAAAGCTATGTTTCCGCCCGGGATCGAACCGGGGGCCTTCTGCGTGTTAGGCAGATGTGATAACCGCTACACCACGGAAACCATGTTATGTACGCACAGAAATACGCAAGACACTCTTACCTGACGGCATAGGTAAATGTCGCAAACATACCTACAAGTGAAAGTAATCTAGTTTTGGTTCACGGCTTTGATTGCGTATCACAATTTATGACTGTGTCGATAGTCGATAAAGGCCTTTCGTAAACTGGTTTTATGATCCGGATCAGTTTAATCATATTGTGCTTGACGTTTTGTAACTATCTATGAATATGTAGGTAAGTAGTGTTTCTTTTTTTGTCAATTTTATTCTATTTCAAGGGAGAAGGTAGCAATCACAATAGGCCAGTTGTGGCCGCAGTGACACCATAGCCACATAAAGTAAAATAGAGAAGGTAGCACAGCGATAATTTTTTGCTTAAAATTATAGTAGCCCGCCCTCGAGGGAAGGTCGCAGGTTCGATCCCGGCTATTATTGGGATATCATAAGGATCTTAGTATTTCCTTTTGTGTGCATAAAAACAAGTTTACAAAACAAAACCCGTTCTAAATGAAAATGTTGATTGTATGCATTCAAACATTTATTTTTCACATTTATTTCGAACATGTATTTCAAGCAATAAATTATACTTTGACTTTGTCTTTATGCATTCAAAAATCTTGGCCTCCTTATAGTGAAAGTTTGGGAATCCGCACACACAAGTTTTTGAAAGAATATGTTTAGAGGACGGCGCGACAGACGGCCGCTGGACACGGCTAATGGACCGCTTGTGTAAACATGAGAGGGAATGCCCATACACGCTGTTTTGGTAACGGGTTTATCGATAGAACCAATCAAAAACTATTTTAGAAAAAATATACCTTCTTACAGGATAAACTTCTTCGTTGGGGAACAAAGGTTCTCGAGTGGCGACCACGAACCGGACGACGCAGTGTTGGAAGGCCCCCCACCCGATGGACCGCCGACATTGTTGGAATGAGCTGATGGAAAAGGCTCAAGACCGTTCGTCGTGGCACTCTTTGGGGGAGGCCTATGTTCAGCAGTGGACTTCCTCAGGCTGATGATGATGATGATGACAGGATAAAAACACTTCCTTAACATAAACAATATCATAAAGTACAATGAGCATGAAAATTATAATCATGGCAAAATTCAATAAAGCTCATTTTGCATAGATCAGTTGTTTAATAATTCGCTGAAAATTACAATCATATATGAAACCTTATCCTATTCCTATCAGTATAGGGGATGAGTAGTAGCGTCCCCCATTTTCACAAAGACTTATCTAACTGCGCTCGGGAGAGTATGGGCATATCCTGATAGGAGTTCGCTCTGATCTGGGGGAGGCAATTTTCAGCAGTGGACGTCCTACGGCTGAAATGATGATGATGATAGGAATCCTTAGTCAAAAGCAGGTCACAGTTGATTCATGATGATATTAAATCTCATCATACATACCTACCTTCTTAAACGTTACATAAAAAAATTTACTTGAATAAGATATTTTTTACATAAACTAAAAACAGACTTAAAATTCCTGAATATTTACTAGATCAATATCAACCTCTTTTTTTTTTATCCACCTATTTTTTTGGTTACCTACTGAGGATGACACTGGCCACCTAAACTTTCGAATAAAAAACAAAAGTAAGTATGACATCCATTCATCATCAATAATAAGTACGAACTCTTACGGTACTGACTGACTGACTGTCAATCAAACGTAGTGGTTTTATTCTCTTTGAAAATCAACGCAGAGCCTAACCAAAATCCTAAGAGTATGAAATTTGCAGGGTAGCGTAATGTATGGGTGCACAGAAAGGTATTCCCGACACACAACCCCTAAGCTTAAAGTTTATGTAAAAATAGCAGCAACCGAACGAAGTCGCGGGAATTAACATACCATACCACAGTCGACAAAAAAAAAATTCGGCAAGTCGTGATTTCAAGAGATGTTGACATTTTTTTAAGTTTTGCGGGACTAGTTGCAATCCCTCAGGAATTAAATTAAAATGGGACCAACCCGGGATCATACTCTATACACCAGCGAAAGAATCATCAAAATCGGGTTACTATTGGCGGAGATAACAAGGAACATACACACAAAAAAAAAAAAAACATCCGGCTTGAGAACCTCCTCCTTTTGGAAGTCGGTTAAAAATAGCTTTCACTATCAGCATTCACATTTCATTCTTAAAAAAAACACTTACCCAAGGATATAAACATAATTTCAGACCTCGAAGCGGTCTTCTCTAAAATGTACATCGTATGTATACAAAACGCACAATCATAAACAAAACAGCGGGTCATGACTTACAGACAATCAAACCTCACCTCTCAAGTAACATTCAAAGACGAGAAACACCGTGAAATCTCGAACCACCTCATAAAATATGTGAAACAATATCTCCGAAATACCTTACTATATCATGTATTACACCCTTATTTCAACATCCTAAGATTCATTTTCAAATCATCATTTTCCGCAATAGGGTAACGTCCGAACACTTTATTATAAATTCTACAATAAACCTTAAAACCTAGCTCATAGAGTTCAAATTTGGGACAGTTGGTAGAGACTTTTCCACTTTTTCCTGAGCCCATAAAAGTATATTGTGCGTTTGTAAACGCACGCGGCTGTTTGTCAACATTTGCATAGAGATGTTATGTGTATGGGTGATGCATATTAATCTGATTCCATTTGTAAAATTAGAAGTCGAGAATTAAAAGTAGGTAATTTAAAGTTGCTCGCCAACCCGCATGCCCAGCGTGGTGAGTATGGGCAAATCCCCCCACATGATAAGGAATTTACTCTGTCTGTGGGGGAGGATGTTCAGCAGTGGACGTCGTACGGCTGAAATTGCATTTTGCAGACTCGTTAACAATGAACAAACACACTTTTATACGCTAAATTCGTATGTACCCTTATCGATCGTGCGAGCGAAGCGAGCGAAGTTATTGGAGCTAGTCATAATTTTGTATTCACGTAATTTTTTTCAGTTCGGTCATCGGTCTTCCTAAGGTTTTTTTTAGCAACCACTTAAATTAATTTTCCTATGAGGCCTATGTCCTGCACTTTCTCAGGCAAATGATGATGGAGATCTCCTCTGACTACTATCGAAGACAATATAAAAATATTTTTCTAGTATTATTGTCTTTACTACTTCAAAATAAATAATGAATAAATAATAATAAAACAGAACACCGCATAATTTCATTTCAGGGTGAACTTTTTACTTCAAAATACTATAAGCTAGAGAGCAGTGAAGCATTACAAAAAATATTCTAAATTAGGAAGAACTATTACTGGCCTGTATACAGCTTAACATTATAACCTACCTATTATTTAACTCTGTAACCGCTGTTGTTCTTCTAATAAATAAAATAAAATAGATAATCAAAAACAACTTCATAACTAATAAGGTCATTTATAACTATTCTTTCTGTCAATCTCAAGGTTGAAGAAGCAAAGATTACTTACCATACACTGCAGACATTACTTTTCCCACATTTCTTCAAGTAGGAATAATTCGTACGTCCTTCTGCTAAAAAGGGTGGCCGTAAGCTCCTCACGTCCGCAGCCAGGGCGGAGGAACATAAAGGCTGAACACCAAGACATAACCATCTCTAATCATGCAGAGAGCTTCAGCTGATGAAATACATCTAGCAAATTAGAATGGGTGCAGATGGGAATATTTTATTCTGAAATAGGATCATTCTAACAATTAGAGATCCAAGAGAATATCTATGCTTCCGACATCTAATTTTGGCAGTTTTGAATTTATGCCACGTGTAATCTTTATTTTCAACTAGATGACTAGTTCTAGACTAGTTAAGTGAACTTCGTTCCTCATAAATTTGATTTGTTTGTAGCTCTTCATGAGCGATTTTTACGATTTTTCAGATGTTCCTTTTAGTTTTCCTCATCATCATCATCATCATTTCAGCCATAGGGCGTGGAGAAATATTTATCAGTGGACTTCTGAACATAGGAGCGCGACGGACCTTGTACTGTCTGCACCATAACATTCATTTGGGGGGATTTGCCTATACTCGCCACGCTGGGCATGCAGGTTAGCAAGCGCAGATAAGGCTATTGGTAATAGGGAACGCTGTTGCCCATCCCTTAGTTTTTTCCGTAGTCGCATCTTATGACATGCACGGGTAGTAATGGCGGGGCCTATTCTTCAGCCACCACGGCGAACCACCACGGGTTCCAGTTTCAGTTTCAGACTAACAATTATTTTTTTATAACTTTACATGGATATACAACATCATCAAAATCAGTAGTTATAAGCAGATAATATCAGTCCAATTGAGAACCTCCTTCTTTTTGAAGTCTGTTGAAAAAATTACCCCAATCTTTGCAAAAAATAACAAGTAGGTACAAAGGACCCGCAGAGAGTTCTCAGGGTAATCACACCGCTCCCCTACAAACACTTGCATACAATTACTTAATTCGCCACTTTCCTTAGGAGCCCTCTGCTTCAGTCAATTCTACTTTGTAATCTTTTAATCTTGCAACCTTTGAGGACGTTGAATTGATCTCAATTTTGAGGAGTCAATCGTTGAGTTGTTTGTGAATTTGTGATGTGATTCAAAGGGGATTTGATATTCTCGGTTTTTTGGTAGATTCATACATATAATGGAGTCAAATCAAATCAAATTAAAAGGTATTTATTTCAATTAAATCACCAGGCCGGCGCTGGTTCCTCGCGACCAAGCCTAGAGGAACCAGGCAACAAACACAGCGCGCGTGCCTATAATTTTTTTCTATGGTCTTTTTCTTAAAGCTAGCCAGTTATTAGCAATGCTTAAATGTACAGTATAAAGTTAGCAATTTTAGCAATTCTGCTCATCTTATTTATAATGTAAACAAGAAAAGCTTGTGTTGTTGTTTGTTTGTTATGGATCAAACTTGGAATATAATAGTTCGACGCGCAAAGCCGCAGGTGTAAACAAGTATATTGCTTGTAAGTATATGTGGAAGTTTGGGATCTAAAATAGAATATTGGCTTCCTAAATAATAATAACATCCAACAAACAGTCGTATACATAGTTTTACCCGGCACTATGTTTTCCATGGGTAGGTACCAGAAACAACACGTATTATATATTAACACCCAGACTCGGAACAAATATTTGCGTTCATGCAAACATTTGTTTCGCGGCGGGAATCGAACCCGCACCCCTTGCGTCTCAGACGGGCACTCGCCCACTACACTGAGGTCGTCAAAGTATACATTGACGTTCTACCATGTTTATCCAAAACCCTATAACTGAGATGCTTACAAAATCAGCTATCCACCTAACTCGATAGTAACTTGTCGGGGCCGAGCTAACGACATTACCTCTCAGACTTCGATAGGTATATATTTAGATGTACAACACTAGGTATCGATGTCGGTGATTAGGTTTGTACAACACTAGCTTAACTTGAGAATTAGCAACGTGCGATGGATTAGTGTAGTGATGCATTGATGCTATTTAAACTTATATTTTAAATGCGATAGTTTGTATACATAAAGTTACATTGAAGCGATTCAAACAAAAGCACACAATATGATACCCTATGACAGGCAATAAACAAGGTACAGACACAAGAATAACAAATATAAAAATAACATTATGTTATTACCCAAGCATGAGAGGTCCGCTCTCAGATACTTGATCAAGTCAGTGTAGTGTCAAGGGGTGTAGTCAGAGGCACGTACAAATATTAGGCACAAGCGTACATAAAAAAGATATTTTCACTATAAATTAGTAACGTAGTTACTATAAAGTAGTTAACGTAAAAATTCTAAGACATGTAACATATCTTAAAATCCTTTTACTACACTGATTCTTTCAGTGACGGTCATAGGCCCTTTTCAGGGCCTCCATATCATTGACCCAATACAAGGTAACTAAGACAGAACCAGTGACTAGACTAGGAAAAACCATCGTGTGTTGCGAACGCTTACAAACAGTGAAGTAATTAACTAATTAGCCACCGTGTTGTTTGCACTCAATGCACTAATCTACTGTCACTGAACCGATACACTTGCAAGCTGATGCAGGGTTACGTGGATTAACACATTTTTGTTAACAAAAGAACATCCTTAGTCAAAGTCAAGTCAATGTCAAAAGGCATTTATTTCAATAAAATCACTAGGATCACTTTGAAACGTCTTAGAAACTAGGTGAAGCTATGCCTGTTCCTCGCGACCAAGCCTAGAAGAATCAGGCAACAAACACGGCGCGCGTGCATTTTTTTCGATGATCCTTTTTCACAAAATGGAATTTAAAGCTTCAGTGTGGTGCCGATCGAACTAGGTGAGGCTTAAAAGAAAAGTAATCTAATTGTGCATTTAGGAGTAGGTTACAGCTAGTTTTTTTCCTCCGCCTTACAGAAGATCGCAGCCAAATAAAATTATTTGCTTCAAATAGTATTGTGTTCCTGCGGTGAGTTGCCAGAGCTCTTTAAAGGTAAAAGGGGGTTCGGGGTCGGTAACGTGTAGCGCGTGCGTGATGCCTATTGCATGCGTTTATAGGCTACGGTAATGTATGCCAGTTTGCCACATAAGTTGTATAAAAAAATGAGCAATATGCTCCACACAACAGATTTGGTATAGTCTCTATAAAGATGCGCAGCTAATTTTAAAGGAGGAAGATTTGAACGCCATTTTTTTATTTATGTTAGGTATTTCAATCGAATTTTTATGAAAATAAATAAAAACTGGTTAAATAAGATGGTTTGGTATAAAAATCTGAGATAAATGAGTCCATTATTATCAGCCTGTAGAAGTGCACTAGTAGATACATGCCCCTGAAGAGTGCAATAACGAATTATCTTAAGCTTTTTCCATCCACCGACTCCCGCAACATTCAGAATGTCCTCATTCCATCGGATGGGGGGCCTTCCACTACGTCGTCCGGTTCGTGGTCGATATTCATTATCTGCATCCAAATAACAGTAAATTCCAACTGATATAAAGAAGGTCCTTTTGCAAATACCTTGTACCTACC